>PPNU03000018.1:0-176896 GCA_003708295.3 Petasospora mycetangii | reverse complement strand
CCTCCTTCTCGAACTTCTCGATGGTTCTCTTGTCAATACCACCACACTTGAAAATCAAGTGACCGGTGGTAGTAGACTTACCAGAATCGACGTGACCGACGACGACGACGTTAACGTGAGATTTTTCCTTACCCTGTAATAATGATGTTAGTTTTTCTGCTAATTGAAGTGCAATCACAAGAAACCACAAATCGAAGGAGGCCCGCTTTACATTTCTCCATGGGGTTTCAACCGCCACCCTGTCCCTTGGTAGAAAACACAACGTGCTAATGACTGAAATCGGTCACTCAGCACGCTGCCTCTGCAGTATCCCATCACCCCGTGTTGTTTGTTCTTGTGCTTGTGGATAACAACGTACCATTTTAGTGACGAATGTATATAAAGATCCTTCCAAGTTTGGTAGTGGGAGGGAGATGGAAGACGGGCTGAAATTTTTTCAACCTTGCGGATCCGGGCTCAGCGAGAAGGAGAAAAAAAAAATTTGTTGCACGGGGGTGCCGAATGCGGCGAAGTGACAGCCTTTTGACAGTTACCCGGCCTGTAGTGGGATCCGTGGGCATTAAATGGTATTAGGGCTGGCTCCGCGAATAGCCGCAGCTAGTTGCATCACGTGACTGAAGCTTTGCTGCCCTAATACCCCGTCTCTTTACAACATCGTACTAGAGCCACATGTCTCTTGTTGTACGGGGAAGGTATTTTCTACTACAACATTGTTCTGCATGGAGAATGTGTATTTGCGGATGTTTCAGTAGCAAAGTGTAATATGAAATAGGCAGTTAAGAGTTACAGAGCCAGCCTGTTCTAGGCATCAGCGTCGAGAGAGTCCAAGAGTTCATTCTGTTCATCAAAGTATCCAAATCTATCTGTAGAGTTGGAAAGACGAATACCTGAATTATTGCGATCTGCACGCCACTGTGAATCCTGGTTAGTTTCTGATAGAAACAACTCGGCCTTGAACCTCGTCTCAAGAAGAATTAAATAATCAAATACTTACGCCTCCAGAGAGAGCAGATGAGACCTTGGAACCCAGGTTGTAGGTCGGCAGCTGTCTCCAGCCACGACGGTTCAACACGATTCTTTTATAGAGGAAGCCACCACTGCAGTAGACAAAGAGTGCTGCAAGGAAGATGAACAAAAAGATCCAAATGACAGCCAAGTCATCAGCTTTGTGGGCCGTTGGACAAGCATGTACTGTTCTTACCTCAAAGAAGTAATCACAATCATGCAGAACACCAACAAAAGATACTTGGGCTTTGACCAAGATCTCTCTATCACAAGCAAATGAAAATATCGTAGACTTTCTGTCGATTCCATTCGGACAATAACTTCCATTGTTGTACGTTAATGTTAGCTTTTTGCCTCTGAACACTGGCGTTTGGTTGAAGTTACCAATGGAGAATTTATCGCCTTTGTCATCTGTGTAATAAGCACCAACTTCACTTGAGTTTAGTTTGAGTCCCTTAGCACCGTTATTACTGTTCACATCGACATTTGGTTTCAAAGGAGATGAACAAATTCCTAAGGTAAAGTTCTTGTTATAGTCATGACCTTTTGCACTCCAAGCAACCAAAGATTCTTTGCCGATTGAACTGAGATCTCCTAGATCATAAAATCCATTTGTGAGTGGTTGAATTGCAGTACAAGGATTCATTGAGTGGACTGGGGCTCCCTCTCCTTCATTGATAGGCGATGGGGAAGTCGTTTGTGTATTCTTGGTTTTTCCATCATTCGGCGAGGACTTGAAAGTGTTGACAATATCAGAAGTACCATAGTCCCAGCGTTTCGAAAGTGTGTTCCCAAGAGAAAATGCATCAACAACTTGTGATGATAAGCATATCAGAGAGAGTAAAGAGGCTCTATCGACTCTCATGTTGAAGCTATAATGTAGTCTGCGCTGGTGTGAAGAAGGCAGAAATGTAATTCAGATCCTAGATAATCAGTGCAAATCAGCCAATTTAGCGTTCTGCTGATGACAATGCAATTCTATTTGATACACTCTCAATCACCAAGCACTTGGTAGACAGGAGCAAAGATATAATGAAACAGAGGTCTGAGTATGAACCGTCTGCAACTAGCAAGGGACAGTGGAGATAAGCTGTTAGTCTGTGGCGAAGCGGAGTGGTGATGGAAGGTGTACTCCTGAACAGTTGACAAAGTCCAATTGAAATGCAGTGGAACGAATGGATTGTTCAAGATGATCCGAAATCCGTCCTGCCATACGCGGAAAAAGAAATTCTTTATCAATTAGATCCCAATCAGGAATTCCGAGGGGCGTGCGCGAACTTCATCGAGCACATCCGGTTCCAGATCTGGTTCGAGCACTTCCCAGTGAGCTGTCTCGGACATGTGAACAAAAGCGGTGCTAAACCCGTCAGCCGTCTTTGTGTCACTTTTCGGGACTTTGGGTCCCCCACAGCGTCCACGCACCGCTTTCGACTATAGTATAAAACTAACACAGCTCACCAGTTTGCACTCGAAACAATGGTGGTCTTCCTGTACCAAGGCGCCTTCTGACCGCCCTCCAACAGCCATTATGCACACAATCGATGTTCATCTTCTTGGCCAGTCAGCTAGTCTGGATCACGACTACTGCTACGAGGATCAGACATCTATCACTCTCGATCCCTATGTTGTTGGGGTGGAGGAAGGGAAATGTCTTTCGAAGAGCTCGATGTTCCCGAATTTCTACGACGAGTACGATGAGGGCGAAAGCATGGATGAGGAAAGAGACAATAAGAACTGGGATGATGAAGGAGTCAACCTCTATACCGTTCCAGGCACCCCACTAGATTCATCTCTGCCGTATCACGAGATCCAATTGTTGTTCGCCGATCACAGCGATAAAAGAGCCATGGCGTCTACCCAGCGTGTCACCAAGCTGGTTTTCCCTGATGATGGAAACCACATGGTTGATGGAGAGATAGGCCGTGATGATTCTGTTCAAGAAAAACATGAGCTGGTATGCAAGAATGAAGATATAAGGAAGCCCAGTCTCGAGAACCTTGACCTATTGGGGAGCTCTAACATTGAACTCACAAGTGAAACAAAAGGTGAATTATACGACCATCATGCCTTTGTTTTCAAGAACGAGGAGAACGCTCCACCTGTATCCTCTGGCATCAATGAACAAGCTTGTGGTATGTTTGAGAATACAGTTTCAAAGACCACTGGATCTTGTATTGCTCACAACATTGTTTCTGATGACGAGATTGTAATGGGTTTCACCAAAAATATCGAGTTCTTTAAATCTTCAGAAGACATACAAGACGCATTGAAGAATGGCGAAGTTTTGAACGAACATTCCCAAGGTCTCATGAACAAACACCAGATATTGACTTTTGATTTGCATGAACCCGTTCCACAAGAGAAAAAAGCCTCTCTTCATGACCACAACAACGACAGTAACGAAGACTTCTTGAAGAAACTTTGGGCTCAAAGTGGCTGGAGTGGCTCATCAGCGGATGCTAAAAGTAGCACAGATTGTGAACTCCGCTCAGACGAAGCTTATATACAGGCTTACCCACCTGTGTCACTGACCTTAAGACTTGTTACCTGTGAGAGTACTAAACATGAATTGCCCGACCTATTTCCTGAAAGCCCTATCAGCACCAACATGGATCATGTTCCACTGAAGTTCGAGGATTCCAAATATACATCTGAGACAAAAGAGGAGTTTGATGTTCGCCGACTGAAAGAGAAGAATATTGATCACTCAGACTTTGGAGCATTGGAGGAATCTACTCTTCATCAGTTGTTCATGATTGAGGAAAACCAAACTAACACACCACAAGCTGAGAAAGAAAATGTGAAAGTATCAGAATCGCTCCCAGAACTTCCTGCACCGCATTGGAAATCTCTGAGCTCATCATGGCTTTTCCGAAGTACTTCCGAGAAGAAGTTGGTGTTATATTCGAAGGATAATATTTCATCAAACGTCGATGGTCACGAGAATAGTGATAAAACAGTTATTGATGACAATGAGGAGACTATTGAAGATTGGATCCAATCGATTACTCGCGGACTTGAAGCTGTTATTGATGGTGGTATAGCTCTGAAACATTTGGCTTTCATTGATGCAGGATCACTGTTCTCGAAATTTAATGCTTCGACTTCTGAAGGGGATGAGTATGATGGGGGTTTGAACTATGAAGAGTATCTCTCGGAGACTAAAACGGATGGACTTCATACGGAATCTTCAGCTTTATATAACTCCGATCATCTCCTTGAAACCCTGCCTGTACCTATCACCGTTTGTGAGAGTATCCAAGGAGGGTTGACTGGAAGTACAAAAGGTGAAGCCACAAATGTCGAAGAGACTGGAACCACGGGAACTTTGTCGCCTCCTGGAACTGTCACCGCGCTGTTGGTGCCGAACTGCAATGATAATTGTGTTCAGAATTCCGCTAGAGGTATACATTTTCAAGAACGTTATCGCTCTGTATCAGAGACCACCAATCCAGCACAGCAATCGGCTTGGACTTTGAACAACAGATTCTCCAGTTTACCCCTTCCGCAACAACCCAAAAGACGTAAATCAATAAGAAGAATTTTCTTCCCAAAGTCCTCTGTTCCGTCTGAACTACAACATAAATTGAGTAAAGCTGAATCCAAACATCCGCCTGAGACTTTTACAACAGCAAAGTTTGATATTTCATCTAATCTTCAAGAAACCGAAGCAGATACCAAAGGAAATTCGAGATTGAAGACACTTTGGATATCGAAAACGTTTTCAAGAAAGCCATCAACATCGCATTCCTTTAATTTAGAGTCTGGAGTTTCTCTTAACACAGCAGCAGCTGAGTACCTGTCCAAAACAGATTTGGCACTCCCAGATGAAGACAACACCATTTCCAATGACACTGAATCTGTCAGACGAATGTTATCAAGCAACATCCGAACACTCACTAGGGAGACCGGTGATGCGTCAGTGGCCTCTTCAGATTCCCAAGATACATTGACAAGCTTCGTTGTAGAGAAGTTTGGTAACCAGCACAAGTCCGTTTCAGAACACATTCCAACGCCAGCACCATTTCCATCAGTTGTTCAGGATCTTCAAGGTAGTGTTGAAACGAAAAGACACTTCCTTGGATTGAAAAGATCGAAGACGACGACGGCAAGGCGGGTCCCGACCATCAGATTCGCTGAGTTGCCATTATATATCACAGAGCAGAATGGACATGCACCAGTTAACAAGAATGATATGAATGATACACCAGAGAATAATCAGAAATCAATCTTGAAGCGAAGCTACACGATGGGCGGCCATGGGAGATCTCGGTCAATTATTCGTTCTTTCTTTGGATATAAGCACTAACAGCTAGCTATCAAAGTCCTCACTGGTCTTTTAATGTTCAATATAACAATGAGCAAGAGATTGTAGTTAATGAGTGTTTACCGTATTTATAGCTATGGAAAACCACTTTGGTGCCGCCACAAATCGCAGCGCAGGTTCGAATCCGGTGCGCGCCATTTAATTTCCGCGAAAAGGGGCCCCAGAGGTGCTATACTCTGTGGAGAGAGATACACTTGTGAACAGAGACACGAACAGCCCAAGCACACCTTCAGCCTTACACACGCATATAAACATACAGAGAGACTGTTAAGATGGAATTGGATCCATGGGCTGCAGTCAGTAGTGCTACCAGTGCTCTGGGCGCTGTGGACCTGAAACGGACACAACTCGAAGCTGCTCGTAAGGCGTTGACACTAATCCAGTCGGATGACGAGCTCATTAATGTCTGTCTTGCCGCTGCCAATGGGGACAGTGATGCTCTTAAGACACTGGTTACTCCGGAGAACTTGAAAGTGCTGTCTGAACAAGATAGCAGTGGGTTGTCTCCGCTTGTGTACGCGGTTGTATTTGACCATGAGCAAACAGTGGAGCTTCTTCTCAGCAAGAGCACTGACGCTTTGAACGATGCAGATGGTCTTTTTGGTTACACGCCGTTGATGTGGGCTGTGTACTTTGAGAATAAGGAAATTGTCGTTGAGCTGCTAAACCACGGTGCCAGGCTCGATGTCCAGGGCAAGAATGGCCTTACGGTGTTGGACCTCATCAAGCCGGGATCAGATATGTACGACTTCTTTGAACAGCACGGTCTTCTGGAACAAAAGAAAGACACTTCTGCTGGCTTGGACTTCTATAAGGACAACTCGAGAGCAGTTCTGGAGGGCTCGAGGGGAGACGATGACTTAATGGACACAATTAGATTGCAAACTGCTGGTCTCAGCTTAGACCCGGAAGATACGGGAATGTATCAGGATTCAAACGAGTTCGTACAATCTTCTACAATGCTGGGTGAAGGTTTTAACTTCACAAAACTGCTGAAGAACCAATACATCATATTCTCTGATTATGATATTCCGGCTATATTGGATATGGTATTTAACCTGAACACAGAGTACAACCATAAAACCACATATCCAGCAGCAATTATCTATCAATGTGTGAGGTACGCCGACCATATGAAAAATAATGACATCTTAGTTGAAAATTTCTTAAATCTTGCATTCACCAAGATCAAATCTGGTACTTCCTCAAAATCTGGTATCACTAGTGTCTATAGCGAAGGTGACATTGTGTTGCAAAGTTATTGGCTCTCTGTGGTGAACTTCTTATTTTTCTACTTGTGTAAAGATGATGGGTTTTTCAAAAGATACCCTAAAGTTCTTCAAGATTTGATCAGTACGTACAACAGTTTGATCATTGAGTTATCAAATTCCATCAAATTTAGACTTAACAACATCGTCGACGATTGTTTACTCAACTATACAAGTATCCCAAACATTTCCACAACTCTTTACAAAAATGACTGGAATTTCTTCAAGAAAAGACATCAAGAGAAGTCCACATACGATGAAATCTATCAAATGTTATACCCACCATCAGTTAAGGATCAATTGAAACCTTCTCCTATCAAAATTATCCAAACTCTCGGTGCTTTACTTTATGTCTTGGATTTACACAACATTCACCCTATTATCACACAGCAAACGTTATCGGCAGTGTTTCATTGGCTTTCATGTACTATTTTCAACAGGATCATAACTCAAAAGAAATACTTGTCGAGAGTGCATGCTATGCAAATGAGACTAAACATTTCAGTTCTAGAGGACTGGGCTCGTTCAAACAACAGAACGCCTAAGTTCCCCGAGATGGACTCATATATGTTGAAACTGTACCCATATACTTTAATCGAGGACAATCTAAGTGAAGAACATCAAATGTTGTTGACCAATCTGGCATTTTTTGGGAACAATAATGAAAACGCTAATGGTAAAAAAGTTATTGGTCCACGTGATGCGGAATTCTATCATCTACCTCTTTTTGCTATTTTAAAACATCATTTCGAGCCGACGTTTGAACTGCTCCAGTGGTTGCAGTGTTTGTCGACATTGAAAGATGAAGAGTCGTTTGACATCCTTTCTAGAGACCTCAAAAAACTCAACTATG
The DNA here is from genome assembly GCA_003708295.3 of Petasospora mycetangii. Taxonomy (NCBI): domain Eukaryota; kingdom Fungi; phylum Ascomycota; class Saccharomycetes; order Phaffomycetales; family Wickerhamomycetaceae; genus Petasospora; species Petasospora mycetangii. Next base: position 169,443 of record PPNU03000018.1, on the reverse strand, counting down.
GCCAGATGTGGAAAGCTACCGATAAGTACCGGTATGAGGTCGATGAAGAGAAGCTAGCAAAGACCATACGCAAATTGATTCAAAATCGTAACAAAAACGAAACCAAACATGTTGATGGGATCGCATATGCAAATGAGGATAAGGTACTGCTGAATCAAGACTACAACTTCCCAATAGCACTACCAACGATTCCCGAGATGGTCGACGATTACGGAGCCGGCCTTGGAGGCATTCATAAGGAGCGCGCACGTGAGTTTGAGCCTTTCCTGCCATATCAGCTCGTTGATGCCATCGATGAGATCCACGAGCAGAAGACTGCACAAAAAGAGGAGACTAATGGCGTGGATGCAGCACCTCTTGATGACGATGCCGACCCAGACAACGGTGAGAGTGAGTCTAATGGGGTATCACACCAGGACGCTGGGCTGTTCGCAGAGCTCCAAATGCCAAGCTCCCTCGCCCACAGAGCGTGGGGTGGCGACGACGAGAACGAAATCAACCCGTGGTGAGCTTTCCTTGTCAGTGTATATGCTCCATTCAAATAACACTTGATTCCTTCCCGAATTCCCATTATACCGATAGCGATAGTAAAAACAAAAAAGAAAAAAAAGAGAAAAATAGAAAAAAAACCTGATCGCGCATGAAAAGTTCGTCGACTCGCCGAGCCGTTATCCGGCGTATAAAGCCACTCTTTCTCGCATCCTCTCATCACTAAAGCGAGCCCCACCTCTTTTAACACACAAAGAGTCGCCCAACTTCCCAACAAAATGAACCCAGCCATCTCCAACTTAGTGCTCATGCTTGTCATGATGCAGGTGTCCAAGAGACTCGACTTCGAGAACCCGGACATTGTCTTCTACGTGAGATGCGCCTTTGCCACCGCCACGGTGTTGACATTGTCGATTTACTTGTACGTGCGTTCTGTTGTCATCAAGAAGAACGACCTCACAACACTCAAGTACGTGTCTCCGCCAAACGCCATGGCCGGCGAGACCGAGGAGAAGATCACCATCACCACCGTCAAGGAGTACGACTTGCAGCAGTTGCAGCAGTCCATCAAGGGTGTCTTCACCAACTTGGCCATGATGGGCTTCATGCATCTCTACATGAAGTACACCCAGCCACTCGTAATGCAGTCCATCTCGCCTGTCAAGTCTGCTTTCGAGTCCAACCTCGTCCAGATCCACCTCTTTGGTAAGCCAGCTTCCGGCGACTTGAAGAGACCTTTCAAGGCAGCCTCCATGTTCGCCGGCTTCGGTGGCGATGACGTCAAGACTGACAAACACACCATCGAGCAGGCAGAGACCGCAGGCACCGGTGGTATCAAGCAGGAGTGAGCTCTTTGTCTCTGTTGGGTTGTGAGCCGTGGTCTGGACCGCGGTGTGAGCCCATTTGTCTAATTGTGTCTGGTGTTGATCTACACCCTTCTGAGGGGCCTATTCAAGTAAAAAGAGGGCATATGGTCATTTCTGTAATTAGTAATACAATATCACAACATCCAAAGACTCCCTGTGTTGTTTTCTCTGTGGATCATTGTAGTTTATGGCATCGCTTGCACCGCCTTTGTATACATACCAGCGCGAAAGCCCCAACAAACAAAGCAATACCGCTTGATCAACACAAACTGCTCTCACCATACAACGGAGAACAGAAGCCGCTACTTAGAGCTCTACCATTGTCTGAAGAGAATAGCACCTCACAATGGCTGAAAGAGAGTACACGCTGCCGGGGGTGATGCATTACCTCCAGCAGGAATTCACCCACAATGAGACCAACCGCATCCACTGGAGCTCTGAGCGTGAAGAGATGAAGCTCGCAATTGTGAGACTGACCTCGGAGAACAATGCACTTAAGCAGACGAACCAGCGGCTCGAGAAAGAGCTGGAGATGGCAAGGAAGGGGTCCAGTTCCCGCAACGGCACCTCAACGTCAACATCAGCATCGACAACAACAAACGGCATTCCAGTCTCTGAGCTCAACATTGAGCCACTCAAGAAGGCACGTGAGCACCTCAAGGCTCGAATGAGTGAAGTCATATACCTTCTCAAGGGCAGCGAGCCAGACCCGTTGGACACGCTGGAGCTCAAGAAACAGCGTGGTGTGCTAGCATTGGCAGAACGCAAGAAGAGACGTGAAGTTGATAACGCATCCACGACACAAAAGCTGACTCTGGGTGCTCCAGTGACTCCAGAACCTGATTCGCCTTCAGACTTCTTCAAAAAGAGCGTCACACCGGAGTTCATTGAAGACGATGCCGAGACAAGCAGTGGTGTGTATCCAGAAGATGAAACTGATAACGAAACCGTCATGGGCGACGACGATGTACCTTCCACCTCTCCTCCACCTTCCGCAGCACAGGTCATCACAGAACCACTTTTCTCTCTTGCTTCTCATCCTTCAAATATCATCTCCATGGATGTCGCTAACGACCAACTGATTACTGCATCTCACGAGGGCGACATCATGACATGGCCGTTGTCCAAGATTGTTAAAGACCCAGTAAACATCAAGCCTTCTAATGTTTTCCTTGATACCGAGACGCCATTGTTCGTTAAATGGGTCACAGAGAACTCGTTTGTCTCCGCATCTAAGAAGGAAATAAGATATTGGGACTGTTCTCAGACTGAGAGACCAAAAGCACACATCCAAACAGAAGCAGAAATCAAGGACATTCAAGTTTTAGGAAACATTATGGTCATTCATGATTCCATCGGCTTGAAGATCTACGAATTATCTAATAACACAATCACAAGCAAGATCAAATACAAACTGTTGCAAAAGACACAAGATTGTCAGTGTTTTGTCCTGGATCAATCAGCAATATATGCTTACTCCAGCAGTGCAATTGATAAGTTTGATGTCAAGAGTCTCTCTAATGTCTCCACATATTCAGTTGAGGAACAATTCAACTCACAAGTGACGAAGATGTCCATTTGGAATGAGGCATTGACACTCACTACTACAGACAAATGTGTGATCTTCGATCTTTCGACCAAAACTTCTTGGCCAATCACGCCAAATCAAAAGTCGCATCTAATCAACTGTGATCTTTCAGAAAAGTTCTACACGTTGTTCTATACCAACGGGGACGTTGAAATTTATACCAGATCAGACGACAAACTATATAAGAAGTTGAATCATTATTCTCAAGTGGATATCGGTGAAGCCTTGACTGGACTGGTCTCATCAACTTCTGGTGTCGTTTACCAAGCGAAATACATCATCACTGGTGGTGAGGATATGCAGGTACGTGGTTGGAAGTTTGTCTGATCGTTACGAGGAGTATAAAAGTTGGAGGTTCAACCCCCAGCAACCACATGGTGTATTGTTAACTCGACTTTCTTTTCAAATTATTGTACTTGAGTAGTATTACTACACACTCTGAGTCCACTAAAACATTTCTTACTCAAAGAGTGGAACACTTTCACTTAAGAACTGCGTAGACTGGCTGATCACGTCATTAATGTGCTCCTCAGAGAGCTCCTCCCCCTTCTCCAGCTTCAACTTGGCTTCTTGTAAAGCATCGCCTCCGTTGGAAGAGTCATAAGTAGAAATTGACTGCTTGCAGATTCGTGACGAGTCTACTCTAGTGTCTAAAACAAATCCAATATGAGGTAGACCTTGTGTGGGAAAAGTAGACGAAGGCAAAAGAGGCTCATCTCTCAGAAAAGACTCATTGAATTCAACTTGTCCTTGTGCAGTGGCTTGAAAAATACCAGATGGTTGACCTAGGTCCATTTCCCTGCTAGAACTATCACCGAATGAACAGGAGGTTGGTATACCAGGTGATGGAGTGTAGGAACTGTATGCAGTGGAAGAAGTATGACTGTAATGGCTCACCATATTTGTAGGAGGTGGATCTAAATCAGGGTTCAACATTTGATAAAGAAAAGACCTTCTCTGTGGATCAACAATAACGTCAGAAATTCTTGTACTGGAAGCATGGTATTTTGGCTCTAGGCTCTCCCCACTCAATATACTTGCCAGATCCGAAGCATTGTCATCACTGTTTAAGGTCCTATTGGGGCACATATCCAGTTTGGATTGCCCACCCCAAGTCTCATCTATTAAATTGTTTAAGGGCCCAGCGTGTTCCTCACTAACATCAAGAAAACTGAATTGGGCTGCATCAGCGACAGGTTGTATACATGATGTATGCTCATTGTTCAGTTGACTCAAGTGTTCGCTGATCGAAACTGCTTGCTGGTATTCATGGTCATCAACCTTCAAAAGGCTCTTGTTAATTCTCATTTCGATCTTAGGCTTCTTACTAACTTTATGGTATTGAGGAAATCTTTTAGAAGTCATAGTAGAAGAAGGGGTTGATGAGCTTCTGTTGTGAGCTATCGCTTCACATTTCTTCTTCTTTTCAACTTTGAGATACTGAGATGGATCAACTCTGAGTCCTATTGGGCCACTTTGCTCAACAGCGTGAAAGCCTTCAGTAGCTGAAATTTCAAACAACCTATTCATTGATAGCTCTAGACTTGAGTGTTTCTTGACCTTCTGGCGGTATTTCTCAAGAACGTCGATGAGATCGCTTGGTGTGTCTTGGGGAAGAGAATGGTGTGGAGGAGAGCAGGATGAAGGTGGGTAGAGACGATAGTACACAATAGGATTTCCTAGATACTTGTGACAGGAAACAAGAGCTCTCACAGAACGGAGTGGATACTCAGATGCAACTGTGTGGTCCTTGAGCAAGTACGTTCTCTTTTCTTTGGTGTTATCCCAAATGGAAAGACTGCAGTTCTTCTCAAAATAGGTATCAAGCTTTATGTAAGGGTATATTATAGTATCATCATCATTATCATTCATCAGCTCAACACCCTGAAATGGTGTAATAGGGTCAATGTGTAAACAGTGAACGGTTCTGGTAGGGTTTTCTCCTCTATGTGTGTAGGTGTTGTCAGTTCCTGGTTTGAAGATTGGCACATTAGTTATGGCACAAAATTTGACAGTACCAGCCAAGAATCTGTACCGCATTTTACCATATCTTGTGTTTGGACGACCACGGCCACTGATGGTGTAAAGGTCTCTTTCGACATGGGTACAGCCAGCAGCTCTATGGCCGTTAATGCACTTCATGCAAGACACCCTCTCATTGTAGTAGTAAATCATCCAGAAGTAACAGCAAATCCACGAGAGTTTCAGGATCTGAAGATGTCCAGTAGAGTCTGAGTAGTATGATGTGGTGATAGTAATGTGCACAGAGGACAGACCAGAGTGAGTTGAGAGGAAGACGTTGATGAGCCTTGGAGAGAGCTTTTCTTTGATATATGAGAATAAGGGATAATAGGGGGTGAAGCTAATGGAAAGCGATGAGCAGTTAGAATCTGACTACGTGCATCTACTAGAGGTCGATGAGAGCTTATTAACATGATGATAAGCAGATGTCCAACTATGTGGCCATCCAGGCCGGGGATCAAGGCTCTAATTTGTGACACAAAATCGTTATACAGATAGGAGTACACTACGGATTTAGTGTTTTACAGTCCTAGAAGGAGACCACAAGAAACAGAAGCTACAATTAAAGTCATAGAGTCTTTGGATAGCACCACTGTGGTAGGGTGTCCTCCATTTTGAGAGATTAATCAACGCAAATGGTCACAAGAGCGGAGTGGTTAGGCAGCTGTTTCTGAAAGTGGACACTTTCCTGATCTGGATGTTGATTCAATTATTTCATCAGCTTAATTCGCGGGAGTGGAATTTTGATAGAGGATCAAGCAAGATGCCACCACCAAAAACGAGCACTTTGGGGTTGTCGACAAGGTGTGACTGAGCTGTTTAAGTCTGTGTATCGTACCACCTCTGATACAATCATATTATACACTTTAATATGCCTCCAAGAGTAAGCACCGCACAACGTCGTCTGCTCAAAGAGTACCAACAGCTCGTCAAAGACTGTCCTGAAGGAATCGTGGCAGGTCCAGTAAACGAAGAGTAAGTGTGCACGTCTGTTTTTCACTGTTACGATAACAATTCAAATGAGTTACAGCATCCTTCTGTGTATTAACAACATGACCCGATTGGTCCTTGCTCGTTCACTCGTGCCTCCTTGAGATTGAGCTGTTATCGTATTGTGTAGCCCGGGCCCAGTTACTAACACGATGACAGTAACTTATTCGTATGGGATTGTCTCATAGAAGGTCCAAAGGATACGCCGTATGAGAACGGTGTATTCCCAGCTAGGCTTACATTCCCACAAGACTATCCACTATCTCCACCCAAGCTTGTGTTCACCCCGTCGATCTTGCACCCAAATATCTATGCCAACGGAGAAGTATGTATATCGATTTTGCACGCTCCGGGCGAGGATCCACATCAGTACGAGCGTGCTGAGGAGAGGTGGTCACCGGTTCAGAACGTGGAGAAGATCCTACTCAGTGTTATGAGTATGCTCAGTGAGCCAAACGTGGAGAGTGGTGCCAACATCGACGCCTGCAAGCTGTGGAGAGACAACAGGGAGGAGTTCGAGAGACAAGTGAGAACCGACGTGCGTAAGAGTCTCGGGCTATGAAAATAAAGAAATAATACTATAGACCAAAAGTACGTAATCATTCAACTGTTATAAACATGTAGGCTGAAGAAACCAGTTCAAAAGGAAATCTACAAGGGAAAGTCAATAGTCGAGTGGGCTTACCATAATTTTTCACTTGGTCTCGTCCTCTCCCCCGCAAAAAATGAATAAGCGTGCGTGCGCTCGTTCCGTTTGGTCAACACAACGCTTTAACGCACGAAAGGGTCTCCCCGAAGAGTAGCTATTGGCCCAATACAATAGACAAATAGGCACCCATATCGTTTACAAGCACGCACACCAGAAGCCCCCTCTTCCCCTGAGCCCGCCATGACCACGCAAAACTCGGGCCCCGGCCCCGAGCACTCGCGAAGTCCGGTTTTACCCACCGCATCGTCCACTCCGTGAAAAAAGCCCGAGACCAAACCAACTAGCGACTGGTCACACTTACGAAAACTCCACAGCCACCGCTCCACAGCCTACAATGTCGCAAGAAGGCGCATCTCAGGCCAACGGTATGTTCATCTTGATCGGGTACTTCCCTAGTAGCCCTTTAGGCCATCAGGGCCCCCACAGCGGCACGCTGGGAGAGAAAAAGCTGGGGCAGGCGATGCTCTAGTCCCCCAGATGAGGATGCTCCTTTCAACAAGATCTCCACCGGCGCCTCGTTTTAAGACTTTGGTAAAACTAACACTTTGATAAACAGAAACCGTTGTTGTGGCTTTTAAGGTCCCAGATGCTAAGCCGCTGGAGCTGGAGTTCCTCAAGGCCAGCTCCATCGCCGACGTCAAGCTCACCTTGGCTGCTGTTCCAGCCACCGAGCAGTACACCAGCTATGCCCTTGTGTCTCAGGGACAGCGTTTGAGTGATACCACTGTCTTGGAAGAGCTTTTGTCGAACGTTTCGCAGAAGAAAGTCGTCGTCGATTTTAAGCCTCTCGCCTACACCGAGAAGTCCATCCAAGACCACTTGATCAAGACCAGAGAAATCGTTGGTTTCCCTTCGTACATTTCTGAGCCATTTGGTATCAATGCTGGTGTATCTCAGCTTAACTCTTTGGATTTGGAGCCAATCCCTCAGCAGGTAGTCAACGAGGAGGACAAAAAGTCCGAAGATGAGTCTGAGAACAAGCCAAAGGAGATTAAACTTCCAGAGAGATCTGCGGAGGAGAGAGCCAAGGTCAGTAATTTGATGGGTCAGTTCTTCGACAACTTGCCACAGAACTATTACATCTCCACCCCAATCACCTCTCCAGCTGTGCGTGCTTTATACCTGAGTGTTTGGAACCCTGTTCCATTATCATATAAGAGCAAGGGCCACCTTGTCTACATCACTGCTCAAACCCTGGAGGGTGATACTTTACACATTACAGGTTCTGTTGGTGGGTTCCAGGTCAACAAGTCTTCTTCAACCAAGTTTGATCCATCACCACGCGAAGGTGCTCTCAAATACAAGACACTCTTTGAGCTTCTTTCAAAGTCCTCCAAAAACTTGTCATCTCACATCAAAAGCAACAGAGAAAAACTCAACAAGGTCGAGCCATCCACTGTCAGTGAGCCACAGACTGCTTTCTTGGCCACCCCGTGGATTACCAAAGTCTTGAACTCCTTCCCAGATTTCGCCAAGTCCCAGTTTGGATCCCACGCTAATAGAGACTTCAACGATGAGTATCAAACAATGAAAGAATTGCCATCCTCTACCATCACAGACCGTGTTCTTCGTGAAAAGCTGTTGGCCAAGACCTCTTATGAGTTCACTACTGAAGCTACTAAGATTGCAGTCTCAATTTTGAACGGTGGTATTCCAGCCATGAATCCAGAGGAGGATTTCCAAAACCAAATTTTCCTCCATAATGGTATCTTCTTCTCCTTTGGTGTTGATGCTACTGGTGAATTTGCTGAAAGAGGTGGCAATGCTGCTTGTAGAGCCTCTGCTAACCAGGATCTTCAAGCCATCAAGTTTTTGAACGCTGTTGGCACTAAGGGTATCTACACATTGCTGACAACAATTGTCGACTTTGCTGGTAAGAGGGTCATCTGTCAGACCCCAGTTCCTGATCTGTTTACTTCCTCTGAGCCAAAGGAGGTTAAGAATGAGGAGACTGGTGAAATTGAACTTGTTGATGGTGATGCTCTCACTACTGTCAACTACGGACAGACTGAAAATGGTGAGATTGAAACCGATGACGATTTCGTTAAAGCTTTAGAGGACGTTAGAAAGGCATTGCACTTCAAAAAGAAGTCTTTAGGTGAGAAAGGTGAAATTGTTACCAATCCAGAGATAAAAGGTATGAGAGGTACCGACAAGCGTAAGTACATTTTGGATTTGTACAACTCTACGCCATTGGATATTGAGTTCATTGAGAAGCACTTCAACTTATCTAATGAGAACTCTTATCCACACAAACAGACCGTTGTCCGTTTGGAAGCCGTTCAGGACTGGTGGACCATCAAGGCTAGATCCCTTATTTCTCAAGAGGCTGAGAAGCAAGGTATTGACCTTTCTGCTACATTAAAGGAAGGTGAGCAACCTCCACAAATCACCATCAACGAAGAGGAGATTCTCTTCTCCGTTGACGCTTTTCAGAGAGAAGGCGCTGATGATGCCAATGTTCGTGAGCTCTCTCAGCACATTACCAAGGAGTTGATTCCAAGATTTATTGATCAGTACAATGAACAGGGTACTGTTACTCCAATTGATGGTGTCAACTTGACCGCTCAGATGCACAAGTTCGGTATCAACATCAGATACTTGGGTGAGGTTGCAAAGCAGTTGGAGAAGAGAATTTCTGCTGCTCTTGAAAAAGAGGCCAAGTTCTTAGAACAGTGTTCTGAACATAACAAGGAGTTTGAAAGTAAGATGGATGAGAGAACAAAGTTCATGCAGAATGAATACATCAACAAGGCCAAAGCCGACGCCGAGGGTAAGGCATACGAACTCAAGGAGTTCCCAGATCTTGATTTTGAGGATATTGAGGTTGACACCATCTCATACTCTAAGCAGGCACAAGCTATATTTACCATCACTGTACAAGAGATGATCGCTCGTGCTGCTAAGCATATCTTGAGATCTTACGCTCTTTCCCTGCCAGTCTCCCTTGTCCCATCTTTGGTTGCTCATTTCCACAATGCCTTACTTGGTACTTCTTTTAACAGTGAGCCAGTTGCTACTGTTGAAGATTCCGATCTCTACAGCGAGGCTGACTTGTCTTTCACAAAGATCACTCCACAGTTGGTCAGAGAGGCTATTGAAAAGGACGTGAAAATCTGTTACAGATTCGACTTGCCATACGATTGGGTTGCTGCTTTATCTCCAGTCCAGTTACAGAGAGAAATTGCCCATAAGTTTGGTATCCAGTGGAACTTGCGTGAGTACTTCTTTGACCGCGAGACTTATACCGCTCACGTAACTGCTCTCCAGAAGGACAAGAAGAACAAGAAGAACAAGGTCACTATCGAATACACCAATGTATTTGAGCCTTCTGATGTTTCTTTTGCTCCGCTCATCAAGAACTCGATCCCTCGTGCTTCCATTGCCGAACAGATCTTTGAAGCTGGTCGTCAGAGTTTGGCATCTGAGGATGAGAACACAAAGTCAGAAGGCTTCCAGTTGATCTCTGAATCCTTCTCTATTTACGAGCAGATTTACGGTGAGGTTCATGCTGAGGTACAGAGAGTTTACACCACCTTGTCCCAGGTGTACAGAGAGATGGGCCTGAAGAGACAGTCAACATATGCTGCTAGAAAGGCTGCTGTGCTTGCTGAGAGACTTTACGGTCTGGATGCACATGACACTATTGTTGCTATGTTGAACTTGGCCTACTTGGAACTGGACAGCGGTAGTTTGGATAACTCTTTGAAGGTCTACGGTAGAATCTCACAGATTTGGAACGACGTCTACGAGAACAAGTTTATTTCCATTCCAACACTTCTGTTGTCTGTTGCTACCACCATTCAAGAGCAGGGATACTACAGAGAAGCCATTCAGTTCTGTTACAAGTTGTATGATCTATCATGTAATATTCATGGTGTGAAATCCTATATTACTGGTATGATCAAATATCGTATCTCTTTCTTGTATGCTCTTTCTGAAAGATCCACTGAGTGCTTGAAAGAAGCCACCGCTGCTTACGAAATATTGTCTGAAGTTGCTTCTGAGAAGTGTCACATGACTGCTCAGGCTAGAGACATGAAGACCAAGATTCAAAGATGGAAGCAAATCCAGGAAGCCAAGGCCAAGGCTCAGAAGCTTGCTGATAGCGAAACCTCAAAGAAATCTCAACCCGTCTCTAAGAAGTCCAAGAAACCAGTTTTAAATATGGATTCGAGCTCTGTCGACGATGTCTACTCTTACATTGTTGGAACTACTAGCAACGGTGGTAAGAAGAGCAAAGCTTCTAAGGGCAAGAACTGATTAGTTCGGTTTTGACGATTGCTAAACACAATCACGACCTGAGAGGCTGACATGTAAATAGACAGGTCATTTTATGACATGACCTGAAAATGCATTGATTTAAATGATTAAACAATATTTTGTAGAGTTTTCTCTTTTAGTGCTTGATGACCAACTTTCTGACAGCTTCTGGTAAATTAGAGAGGTCTTCCTCGTCGTCGTCATCAAAAGCGTTCGGCTTCTTGTTCTTCGCCATTTTCTCCTCGTACTTCTGCTGTCTCTTGAGCTCCTCCTCTTGGAATTTTTTCTCCTCTTCTTCTGGGTCCCAGTTGACCCAAACACCGAGTCTCTTATCCTGTGCGATCTCCTCAGCATCGTACATGGCATCCTCGTGCTTAGTTCTAGAGACCGAGCCGTCGTGGATCTTGGCGAGACCTTGGTTCAAGAGCTGGATCTGGAATGGAGCATTCTGGCCTTGCAAGTAAAGGTTACCAATGAAACCACCAACCTTATCAACATCGTAGACTTCGATGGAAACATCTCTCTGCAACAGGTGCTTGTTGTTGTAGTCGATGACCTGCTGGGAGACCGGAGACTCTTTCTGCAGAGCAGCCAGCCCTCCAAGAACAAGCACGAGACGGATTCCATCGCGTGGAAGCAACACTCTGAAACGGTTTGGGGAGATAACGTACTCGACGTAGCCGTTGATCTTGAGCTTGCTCTGCAAGGTTCTCAAGTGGACTCTGGCCCTTCCGGCGTCTTCAGAGGCCTCGATGATCTTCTCGGGTGCCGGGGTCTTACCGGAGTGGATACCCTTCTTCTCCTTGGTAGCGATGGACTCGGCCTCGATCAGGGCGTCCCAATTGGACGCTCTGTCGTCATCGCCACGACGGTGCTTGATGACTGTGGCGTACCCGTTCAGCACGATGGACTCAGCCAGGTTCTTGCCGTTTGGCAGGGTGATGGACACCAGCGGGGTCTCGTTTCTGAAGGCCTGCGTAGAGATCTTCACCTTCTTGCCGACGTACTTACGCACAAACTCTCTGGCCTGTGGTAGAAAGGCTGCGGCTGGGTCGGTCGCTCTTGGGGCTCTGAGCGACGCTAAGTGCACCAGCTGCTGTGTGTTATTGGCCAGGTCAATAGCAAACGTGTCTGGAGAGACAACACGCGCAACGGTCCCCTCGATGGAGCCACCGACTTTGAAGGTGGAGCCGGCCTTGGACACTGGAGCCGGCTTAGCAGACTTCCACAGACCCTTCCCGGCCTGTCTGCCCTTGGCCTCGGCACTTCTCAGGATGGACATGCCTGGAGCACCGATGAGGGAAGACTGCCAGTCCGCAACCTCGGCCAGGCCGGCCTCGAGGATCTTCTCGTGGATGTTACCGGCTGGGTGGAACACCTTGACGACGGGGACGTCGGTGGAGGAGACGCCCACAAACTGCACGTGCACTTTCTGCTTGACGAGTCTGGTCTCGATGAACTTCTTGGCCTCGTCGCCCAGTGGCTCACCAGCAGCACCGGTCTTAGCGTCAGCGGATCTGGGGGTTCTGAAGCCCGCTAGCAGTGTGACGAGCTCGAGATCGGAGCCATCGTCGAAGTAGATGTGCGTCACAACACGGTCGCCGGCAATGGCCTTGTCGACGATGGCCCTGTACTTGAGGTCCTTGCGGAATCTTCCCTTGACGAGATCAGACATGTTTGATTGGGTTGTTGTGGTGGTTTACTCGGTAGTCGATGGAGCGGGAGTAAAGCGTCGACGTCTCGAGATCTGGAGATGGGCGCGCCAGCGGTGAGCGCCACACTACGATATTTCAAAACATAAAGCAGCGTTTACAAAAATTCACAAAAAGTGTTATACAGAGAAATGTAAGGTAGCTTACTCAAGCAATGCCACAATGCCGTCGTACGACTTGGATGCAAAGTATTTGACATCGGTGTCACTGTCAGCCTTCAACGTCTCCACCGTTGGGAGAATGTTCTCTTTGATGTACGTCACAGACTCCTGGTACTCCTCTGGGGTCAGCACTTGGTGGGTCTTGGCTGTAGCATCCCCGGCCTCGGTAGCTGGGGCTTTGTTCAACAGGGCCTGGGAAGCAGTAAGGTAGCTCTTAGCAACGTTGAATCTGATGTTTGGGACCTGGTCGACGGCCAACTTGTCAACGAATGGCAAAATTTTGTTGATCACAACACTCTTGTCTACCACGGGGATTAGTCTCGTCAGTGTGAACAAGACAGTGAGACGGTACACAAAGTTAGACAAGGCCTCGTCCTCGGCGAGAATCTTGTCCAAGATCTGTGCTTCAGCCCACTCAGAGCCGAATACTTTCGTCAAGTTTTCTAGATTTGTGACAGCAGCCTCTCTGATGGAATAAACGCTATCGAGTAACCAGGACAAAATTAGTTTACCCAGATCTTCACCGAAGAAAGAGACACCCAACTGGTCAGCCAAGAGTGGCATGTACTCAATGATGGCCAATCTAACACGCCATTGTTTGTCTTTGGCCAACTCATTAATAGCTGGTAGCAAATGCTGAGCCAAAATATCCATGCCAATAACGTCATTGACAACCTTCAACTTGGAAATGACGTTCAATTTCACTTCCGGATACTCATCCTTCAGCATTGTCAGCAAAATTGGAAGGAGATCCTTCATCACAACATCTTTCTCCATTAATGGTGTCAAACCAGTGATCTCACTGGCCAATGCACTTCTAACGAACTCAGATGGATCTCTACTGAGCTCTTCCACTCTCCATATGACCTTCTCGTACAAAACATCTTGCTTGATAAGTTTACAAAATCCTGGCAACTGCTTAGCAATGGCTTTTCTGACCTCGCCTTCATTATCTTTCAAGAGCTTGAGGAATGGATCTGTTAATTCAGCAATCATGGCGTAGTTACCTTCGAATTGTGTAGCAATTTTCTCAAATCTATCAGCAGCCATGTAACGAACTCTCCAACTTGGGTCTTGGATCAAACTCAATGCACTGTTTAGGAGATCCTGATGGTGTGATTTGTCATTTTGGGAGTTGAAAAATTGCAAAATGGATATAAGGACATCAACAGAGAGGAATTTGACAGAATCTTGCTTGTCGCTGGTCAAAGATTGGAACATAGATGAAATAATATCCCAATCTTGCTCGTTGGTGCACTCAGGGTGTTCTCTCAAGAGGTCGATTATCTTTGGTAGATGTGTAGCAGCTGCTCTTTTCACCATTGGCCCTTCATCACGGACCAATTTAGAATATGTTGTCAACAAGTTGTTTCTCAATGTGTCATCAACTCTGACAATGATGCTCTGAAACAAGCCGGTTGCAGATACTCTCGATGAAAACCATTCAGTCTCGGCCAACTCTTCCACCAGCGGATAGAACTTCTCTGTGATTTGTTGTGATGACAGCTGTGATGCAACTTCGTTCAAGGATTCAACGGCCTTGTCTCTAACAACTGGCTCCTCTGTAGTGGCTAGTTGCTCCAAGACTGGAATCAAGATCTCGGCGTGCTCGGCACCACCAATGAGGGGTACAAAGCGACCCAATTGTTCTGCAAGCACGGCAAAGACCTCGTCTTCATCATCCTGAGCAACTTCCTGTAAGAAAGGGATGAGCTCTTCCCTCGTCCTCTCAGGACCCAAAGCCAAGGCGATGGTATCGAGTTTCTGCATGGCGTTGACGCGGTTGGTTACGTCGTCGTGCTTCAGCTCGTCCATTAGCAATGCCAATGGATAGATATCATCCTGTTCAGCAGCTTCAGACATTGTTGTGATTACGGTTGTATGATTGCGTGGTTCTGTGCTTGAGTGGTTTTAGTGAGCGGACGACCGTTATGTTTGTGTTGATCAGGTGTGGCGTATCCAGTGAAAACAATGCTTAAAAGGGTACTGAAATGTGATCAATTACGCTGAGTCACTCGTGGAACTGTCGATCCAATTGCACTAATTAAGCGAGTTGGTTGCAGACGTGTCAGGCAGTGGGGGTCTGAGCAACGGTGTGGGTGTTTACTGGCACAATCAGCAGGGCGATTGACGTGAAACCAGCTCCAGTGTGATGGTCTAGTTGTAGCAGATGCAGTTAGCGCTTTTGTTAAAGAACCGCCGTGATAGATTGTTGTGGTTTAATACTAGTTGCCGGAATGTGGCGGCTTCGTCGTGTTGTTGTTCCTCGCCCACTTTTGCCCATTTCTCCCGCGTGGAATCAAATTGGAAAAAAGTGCGTAAACAGCTGAAAGCGGAAATGGTCTATGTTTGGCGCAACTTCGCTAAATATGGGGGTATATCAAATTCTACTGGTGTGTAATTGAAAAATCTCATTATTTACATGTAGGTGACACGAAGAGCCATCTGGGCAGTGGAAAAGACTTTTTGCCAGAAAGCACGAAGCATCCGTCTCAATCGGCCGTTGACGATTAGCAAGCGGTTGTTCTGAATCAACAGGATAAGTGAAACCAAAGAAAAGATGATGGCAATAACTGGCTTATTATTCAATGCTTCGAATTTTCT
The DNA here is from genome assembly GCA_003708295.3 of Petasospora mycetangii. Taxonomy (NCBI): domain Eukaryota; kingdom Fungi; phylum Ascomycota; class Saccharomycetes; order Phaffomycetales; family Wickerhamomycetaceae; genus Petasospora; species Petasospora mycetangii. Next base: position 154,039 of record PPNU03000018.1, on the reverse strand, counting down.
CTTGATGACATCAATAACAGTTGACGTTGATGCTCTGGCTTTGTCTTTATCGATGATTTCTCTCTTGTGGTGCTGTTCCTCAATTGAGCTCTGCTTTGCTCTTTCAATCTCCTTGTGTAACTTCTCTTTGGCTTTCTCGTTGGCTTTCTCCTTAGCCCTCTGTTCGCGTCTCTTCTGCAAGGCCAGTTCCTTCTTTCTTTGAAGCTCCAAGTTACGCTTCTTCTCGTTTTCCAAATCCTGGACAGCCTTCTGCATCTTTTCCAAAAGCTGTTCCGGCTCTTTAATGTGCGGGTTAGACTTGATGAGGAACTCACTCTCTTCTATTTCCCCGAGCTTGACGAGAAGATGTACATGGTACACTTCCAGCAGCTCTAAGAATGTTTCATACTCTGGGTCGGCTTCAGAGAACACGGACGAAGCATGAACAAAGTACAAGTCAACTTTTTGCCTCAGGTGAACTAGGTCACACTTATCATTGTTTAAGTTTATCAGTGTCAACAGTAACACCAGCTTTGGACTTACAGTGAAGCTTAGTCCGTAAAGCGTATTGAAAAGATCATCAGATAACAGTAGTTGTTCCATCTGCTCCTTCTGATTTTTAGATACCTGCTCTTCGTCTTTGTTCAAGATCATGTCAATTAGGTTGAAGTAAAGACTCCACACATTCACAAAGAGCTCGTGCTCAATTTTTCCTTGCTCCACCAGGGAGACGGAAACATTCGCCAGTTGACTGACATGCTTGTAGCTTTCCTCGAACCTCTTATTGATAAACAACTTGGCACATTTGCGATATAGACTCTTCGCCGTCTTGTTCTCGTCGGGCAAGATGAGTGACTCGCTCGACAGCAGTGAGACGACACTGTCTTCGAGTCTATGCTCTTCTTCGTGGTGAGCATGTCCATACCCATTACTTGAGCCATTCATCTGGCGATACTGGGTCATCGTCTTAATCCTTTATTATTGGGTATTCCTTAGTTTTGGGCTGCAATGAAAGGATGTTATCTTCCAAAGACCCCGCGGCTAAAGTGTAGTGTGGCCCTTACCAGTTCTACTTACCATGGCAGCGCTCTTTGTGGAAATTCTATATTAATAATTCAAATAGATATGCCCATTGCTTCCTATTGTCGTATGTTTAGTCCAATCAGCGCTATTATGTATGAGTAATAATCGATAGGGGGTTCTCAAACTAAGATACTGTGACTACAAGATGTGGTAGGAAAAGACAAGCACGTAATTTTAGATATAAACAGGATGATAGAACATACGGAGAATAAACTATTAGTTATCACAAGACGAGATCAACTCATTTCTTGCAACAAGAAGAAGCTGTGTTGGCGAATGCCAATCTGGAAGCAGAGTCCAACTTTGAAACCTTCTCGGAAGCACCGTTCAGCTTGGCCTCCTTTGTAGTACAAGCATAGGATGGTGGAACATCCAAAGCTGGGTTTTGTGTGAAGAAGTTTCTTGGTCTAATGAGCAAGGAGATTGGCTCAGCTGGCATCAATGGGAAATCCTCTGGAGCAGGAACGTGGGAGATACCGAATGTGTGGTAGACAATGATGTCAGTGTTCTCAATGCTGTCAGTACCATCGCCGATCCACTCTTTGATACCAAGCTGACCTTCACCAGAAGACTGTGGAACAAACATACCAGATGGATAAAGTCTGTCATCCTCGTACTTGACAACAGTGATTGTGTTCTTGGCCCATGGAGCTCTCTTGGCTGGAACAGACCCATCCTTGGCCATCATAACCGCAGTCTGACCAGACACAATCTTGAAAGAAGCTGGCTTACCAGAGTATGGGTTGATGGAGTTTGGGTTAATGATATCCCATGATCTGGAAGTCTGGGCGTTAGCCTGAGACTTAAGAGAGTCAGCAACAGTCTTGAAGACTGTACCTTGACCCTTCCAAGCGTTACCGTATGGGTTGGTGAGAGAACCAAGAGCGCCTTCACCAGGAACAACATCGGACTGAACAACAGAGTTGTTGTCACCATCAATTCTTGGGTCCAATCTCAAAGAGAACAAGTGCTGGTGGTTGTGAGCGTTGACTTGTGGGTAAACCTCAGTACCCCATGGGGCGACCTTCTCACCTGGGTTAGCAACATAAGTGTTCAGAATACCAGTGAGTTTAACATCCAATCTGATAGAACCATCCTGAAGGAAGTTCCAGTAGATACAATACTCGTAGTTAGCAGCAGTAAAGATCTGAGAGATGACCAATTTGGTGGCTCTAGTGACAATAGTAGTGGCAAAGTCATCTCTAAAGTCGGAGTGTTTGAACAAAATACCCTCATCCTCTTCGTGGATACAGATGGCGTTCTTGACTGTCAATGGAGCACCGGATCTCTCAACAAAGTGAGCATCCAAGTAGTGAATGACACCCTTACAGTCACAGCCAAGGGCCAATGGGTTGGTCATGTAACCAGCACCGTACTCACCAATGTCCAAAGCGTGCTTTCTGAAGTGCTTGAAAGATGGTTCACCGTATGGAACAACCATCTCAGACAGAGACATTCTGTGGAACAATGGTCTGACGTTACCGTGGTCGTTGTAAGTAATATCAGACAAGACAATACCTTCTCTGTAGTTGAAACCAATGTGGAACTTAAAGTTGGACCACTCCATAACATTACCAGCCATCTTGAAAGAGACACCTTCTGGCTGGGTGACGTTGATTGGCTTAACGTCACTTCTGTAGCCGTGCTTCTTGACAACATCTGCAGGGTAGAAGTTGGTTGGAGGCTGCTTGGACAATGGTCTTCTAACATCTGGAATATCGATGAAGATAACTTTTCTCTCCTCAGTGTCGACAATTGGAATGAAGTCTAATGGGTGAGAGTATTGAGAGTCGTTCTCATCAGCTCTGAAGTACATCATAGCTTGCTGGAGTCTCTTAGCATTACCCCATCTCTCGTCGTAACCAATAGTCCATGGGTCACAGTAAACCTTGTGCATCTGGTCGGCTGGGACACCAGACTTGACACACTGCTCAATGACGGAAGGATCAGTTCTGATAATGCTCTCAGTGGACTGGAGATCCTCAACAGTCAAAATTGGCTGGACACCCTCAACGTGGGTGAGACCAGTGACGTACATGTTGGAGATGTCGACAATACCCTCTTGGACACCGGTCTTCCCCTTCTGGAGAATGACAACATGTGCCATTCTTGGTGGGACTGGGCCATTCTTCTCCTTCCAAGAGAGGAAGGATTTTTTGGTTGGCTCACGGAGAGTGATCACATTGAAGGAGATGTCATCTGGAGCTGTGTGGTTCTTCTTAACAACCTCGACTACTGCAGCGATCTCAGCTGGGTTGAGAGGGTCAAGAGGATGAGCTGGGGCCGGTGGTGGGGCCAAAGAAGCAGTGGCCTGTGATGCGATCTGCTGAAGACGTTCCATTGCGTGGTCTATGGTTTGCAGTTATTACAGTGGAGACTTACAGGAGAAACGAGACCATTTTTTTCACCAGTGGGTGGCATCGGAGCCCTTATAAATGGTCGCCAAAGCTCTTTTCCCCCGCGCGCTGAGTGGACTTTTTGGCTGCAATCGGAAAGATAACGAGCGCTGTGTTATCGTGGGGATTGCCTAATTTGGCATCTCGGTGCACTTTCCGTGCACCGAGTTACCGCATTGGGAAACGTGGTGGAACAGAAGCACCCTTTGAACGGGTCGTAATGGAGCGCAATTACACAAGATCCCGAGTCCACTACTCATCTCTTTCCACTCAAATGGCTTATTGAATACCAACCCCCCACTGGGAATTCTCCAGAGGAAAATAGTCCCAATATTCCGCGTAAATCAGTTCCATTCGCATCTAAATCGATGCATCCACCAACCGTGTGCGCTTAACGTGGTTATCCGTGAACCCACCCATCACTGTATGACCCGTTAGGTACAATCTGGTGATCATTACTCAGGCCTGTTTTGTGATTTGATGATGAGCAACAGCACATGTCTATTGGACCGTTTCGATAGGCAAGCTACCAGTTGTGTCTGGGGTGCACCCACATGGGCTCTCCTTGCATGAGCTTCAGACGTCCCTATTGTGTCGCACCGCGGGCCGACACCTAAACTAGAATTCTAAGAGCTATACATGGCTGTGCTTCGAGTCAACCGGAAGATCACCCCGCTACAGGTGATGCTAGTTCCGGCGCCGATAACTGGAAAATGGATCCAGTTGAGCTTGGGACCCATATAAACAATTTCTACGCAGTGTTTAGTCTTGGAAGCCGTGTGGAAGCGCATTATGCTGTACACCGATGTGTTGTTGCCACTTAGTAATCACGTGGATCTACATTCAACAGGGTGCAAACACAGGGCTTTAGCTTTTGTGTCACTTCATGTGGTTTGGCATAAAAGGAGCCTATCTGCTGCCATTTGATTACATAATACACACCCGGACATCTCACTAGATTGTTGTTATCCTCGCATGTCCGCATTAGACACAACAAGGACCAATTTTCCAGCATAAATAAGTCTGCAGGGCCGTAAAATGAACGAGAAAGAGGAGATCCCTGTACCGACAGGACCCTCAATGGCCCCTGTGAGCAAAACACGCAGGCTAACGGCGCTCCAGAAGTACACTATCTATGAGACCGCTACGAGTGTGTACATCGTGGGTAGTAATGGTAGAGAGACCATGTTTCGAGTGCTCGAGATCGACTTGACGGTGCCACAAGAAGAGCTCGCCATTGTTGAGGATAATGTGTTCTTCACGAGGAAAGAAATCATGAACGTTCTTTCCAGACTGGAGGAAACAAACCCAGAGGGACTCAACAAACGTTTAACAGCATTTGGCCTGCTTGGATTCATCAGGTTCACCCAGTGTTATTATCTCTGTGCAATCACCAAGCGCTCTCAAATTGCTGTGTTGGGAGGTCATTACATTTATCATATCGATGACACAGAGCTCATTCCTATCTGCAACAATTACAGAAAACCGGACAAGTATAGTGAGGAAGCGAGGTTCCTCGCCACGTTTGCCAATCTCGACCTTACAAGGACCTTCTACTTCAGTTACACATACGATCTTACCAACACGCTGCAAAGGAACATCATCAGAGAAAAACAGAAGGCATATGGTATGCCCTACACCTCCAAGTTCCACGACCAATACAATGAGATGTTTATCTGGAACACTTCGCTGTTGAAACCAATCATCAACTCCTTCGACAGAGTTTATGATTGGTTCCAACCGGTGATACACGGATTCATTGATCAAGCTAATGTTACTATCCTTAACAAAAAGATTTATATCACAGTTATTGCCAGAAGATCACACCACTTCGCTGGTGCCCGATTTCTCAAGAGAGGTGTCAACAACCAAGGTAATGTTGCTAATGAAGTCGAAACTGAACAGATTGTATCGGATATGCTTACCACAAGTTTCCATGACAGCAAATACGGCATCTTTAATAACCCAAGATACACCTCCTATGTCCAGCATCGTGGATCTATCCCATTGTTCTGGTCTCAAGAAGTAACAAATCTTAAACTTGCTAAACCACCAATTGAGATTGATCTCATCGATCCATTCTATTGTTCTGCTGCTCTACACTTTGACGACTTGTTCAAAAGATATGATGCGCCCGTTCTTATCTTAAATTTGATCAAGACCAAGGAACGTACTCCAAGAGAAACGAAGCTGGGTAAAGAATTTGAAAAATGTATCACCTACTTGAACCAGTTTTTACCAGACGAGAATAAGTTAAAGTACACCAGTTGGGACATGAGTCGTGCCTCGAAATCTGATGGTCAAGATGTCATCGAGTTCTTAGAGAAATATGCGGATGAAACTTTGAACACTACTGGATTCTTTCACAATGGTGTTAGTTTAGCAGCTACACAGTTGCAAGAAGGTATTTGCCGCACCAATTGTATAGATTGCCTTGATCGTACCAATGCTGCTCAGTTTGTTATCGGTAAGAGAGCACTTGGATATCAACTCCATGCTTTGGGAATAATTGACGATGTGTTGATCGATTATGATTCAGATGTTGTCAATATCCTTACCGAGATGTTCCATGACCACGGTGATACAATTGCACTACAGTATGGTGGCTCTCACTTGGTCAATACTATGGAAACTTATAGAAAGATCAATCAGTGGTCTTCTCATTCCAGAGATATGATTGAAAGTATCAAGAGATTCTACAGCAACTCATTTGTTGATGCTCAGAGACAAGAAGCCATCAACTTGTTCTTAGGTAACTACGTTTGGGAACAAGGCAAACCAATGCTTTGGGATTTAAACACTGACTATTATCTACACAATTTGCACTCTATGCCGAAACAGAAGAGAAGTTATAGAATATGGTGGACAGATAATAACCTGCTGGCATTTAAGGAGGTATATGATGTCCCAGAAGATGGTCTTGTTGTTCACAGACTAGACCCATATCCTGGATTTTTTGACAATTATTGGAACGAGTACTATCTTCCAAGAAAGTTGACTTATTTTGAGAAGTTGTTTGAGATAAACATGAACTCTACCCTCAGATACATTGCACCTGCAACATTAATGCAAGACGCATTTGAAATCTCTCCTTTTAAGTCCCGCAAACAGACGTCTATCAATCATAAATTGAGAAAGAAAGAACAGAGAAATAAGAAACATGCCAGAATTGCTGCAGTTGATGAGAAAACCAATTATTCAGATTTTCAAGTCTCTGTATCCATGAAGCAGTTAGGCAATTACAAAGACGCATCTGAGACAGTGTATGCAAAGATCAGGACCGAGAAGGGCTTATTGGGATTCCCAACAATCGAAGTTACTGATGACTCTAAATCATTCGAAACCGTTGATAATGAGTCCATCACCACTTACACAGACATTCACATTTCAACTCAGAATTTGGAATTATACGAGGATATTTGTTCTGTTAACTTTTTGAAAGGAATTCACCGTCAAGGGTCTGCTATTGTACCACGCTTAGTCTCTCAAAACTTTGTTAACGATGTCACTATTCCAGATGTTTCTTTACAAGATTTGTCCCTTTACGAAAGCGCCACAAATCCTGTGACTATTGGAGATTCTTCAATCCAGTACAGAAGTTACAAAGATAACGAGCAAAGTGTTATGAAATTTTACGTGGAATGAATTGATGAACTTATTTTTTTGTTATTGTCCAGTAGCTATTTAGATATCCATCTCCTTGAATGCAACAGCAACGGTCTTTTGAAACTCTGCTGCTGGGACATATTGGCATCTTTCAATAGCCCTAGACGCAGCCAGTGTGAGTTTTAGTTCGTCTGTTTTAATCCATACCTTACCGTTGAGTCCAATGGCGATCTCAAATCTGCACTTCTTCACAAGTAAGTTGAGCAATGGGTGATTGACGTCGAAAAGAAGGACACGAGCGAATGCCAGATTGACATCAAAGACAAAGCCTCCCTCTAAAGGGCCAAACCCACCATCTTTCCCCGTCGTAGGATCCATACATTCAATCTCAACATCCACTTCGGGGCTTGCACTCGACACTCTGGCATACACCAGACTGCCCACTTTGAGATTTGGTCTGTTCTTCTTTGATGCGTTGGGAAAGGCCATCGCACTGAGCGACACGGGGAAGGAGAAGTTCGAGAGAGCAACACGAAACGAGTCACCAAAAGACCCTGTAACAATCCCGATAACGTAGTCATTCGTAGAGGGCACGTAGCGACGACTGTTGGACTCGATGTGAATAGCCTTACTGGAGACCTGGAGAAGCCCAGCTTGTGTTGGAACAATCTCGCCAGTGACTGGCGTTATGTACATGCCTGGTCCGAGTGCGATCTCTTTGGAGGAAATCGGCGTGGAATCGCCAGGTATCGTGAGTGTGGACATTGTTTTTTGCTAGTTTGTGTGAGCTTCTAAGCCTGTCTTGGAGTATCACCGTATATTTTATTAGTGACATGAATGCTATGGAGGGTCGCGCACACAGAAAAATTGCCCGGTAGGGCCACAATGTTATGAGCCCTCTTATGCTAGTGTAGTTCAGAGACCCACACGTCTCGTGCAATCATAATGAAATAAGGATAATACAAATCTGGCTTTAAAATAATTCATACTATATGAGTATTGTGCATCGATTTTATCTCAAAAGCCATCGTCCCTTGCGGACATAAATGAGGCATTGTCCTCATCGGCCTCTCGCTTCTCTGTGTTTCTGACAACTGTTTCCACGTTTTGTGGCTCCCATTCAGCATCCAACACTGTTGGTCTGTAGCCCTTATTGAGGGTTCCAGGTGTGAGACCACTCATAGAGTAGTTGACTGAGCGTAGAGGACAAGTCGGCATCGCCCCAACTGACAACAGCTTAGTATTCTCCTTCACGCTTTGGCACAGTTCTGGGAAATCAACAGATCCCAGTTTACGACGACCAAAGTAGTAATCTCTGGGAGTATATTCCCCGGTGAGTTCACCTGTCGTCATGTTTCCGACTTGAAGACTTGTAGCCAGCTCCTTTAAGTCCGATCGTACAGGTTTGTGTAAAAGAAAGCACTCCCTATGATCAGTACCTCTAAAGTTCAGTCTATGAATTTCGGAAGTGGTAATCCTTTGCAGCTGTGGAGTATCTTCAAGTAACAACGGAAGCATTTTAATCAAGTCTAAGATGGCTGGGCACTCTAATCTGATGTGTCCAAAATTGATAATAACATTGGTGCCTTGAAAGCGTAAGAGTGGTTTTGAACTTGGTAAGTGTGGAAATTCCAAAACAGTCAGCAAGTCCCTGAGTTCCGCCACCAAGTCAGCATCAATGTTGTCATCCCTGATGTATATAGACATTCTTCTTACCTTGTGGAAATTATCCTTTGAGAGTTTGAATGTAATAAGACACATTCTTTCAACGATTTCGAGTGGTGTGTTTCTTTCCAGAATTGAACTTCCCAGTGATCTAAGCTGAGAATCTTCGTTTTTAGAGGTTGTTATGTTATCAACGGGACGTCCACATCCTGTATGAACTACAACTGGCTTGATAACGACATAGTTTCGGGGAAGTGGCTCGCTTGGGTTCACCAACTGCACATCGTAAGTGGGATAGTTCCCGTAGTCAACTGTGTCGTGCTTCCGTCTCAACTTCAGGATAGAAGGATTCAGGCTGGGAGGCAAGCAAATTTTTGAGCTGTTTGTAAAACTTTCACTTCTGTTAAGAGTATGGTTGGTCTTTCCTATATCGTTTGAGCTGCTGCTCCTGGCACTCACTCCTCCTGTACTGCTTCTGCCACTCCCTTCTCCAGTACTCATACTAGTGCAACCGCTAGGTGTGCTGTTACTTGGTGAGCAGAACATTGTCATTTCCCTACTTCTGTGTGAGCTATGAGATCACCACTGGTGCGGAGCTACAGTGTTTTATTGACAAATACTAAACCCTTGTCGCGCATAGATGGAGAGAAGCGGTCATCTTTCAGTACCACGCCAACTGACTTGATCAAGCACCATCTCCGGGCTCCAATACCAGATACCGAGCACATGTCGCGTATGACACATATCACTGGCTCATGGAATTAAAATTTGCTCATCTAAGTTCTCAATTGAGAACAATGATAATTATGAGAATAATCATGATTTTCTTTGTAGAAGCCTTTTCCCACCATCCTCATCTTATCGATAAAATGCTGATCAATGCGCGCGGCCTCTGCCTAACCTCATTGAGAGAAATGATTGAAGGCCCATAGCCCTACTAAGTACTGGTACTACAGACTATCCACACACTTTAGATTATGAAGACACTTCACTACTCACACGTGATTGTATCTATTAGTAAAATCCCTGATATTCTCACTGGAAGTTGTTTTCGTCTTGACGGGAGTATCAAACTCTGGGCTGAACCCGAACATCACCCGAACATTCATCCGCACACCACGTATACATCCGGACATCTGATAATGAGTTTTAGGATACTTAAAAATACCAAAACCAATGTTCTGTGTTGAACTATTTGGTTTTTTCTGGGTTTAAACTTTTCTTATTGCTAATGGTAAATGTATGACTTACAAACTTGGACAGTGGACAAGCTAATCAGTGTCCAACTAATTTAGAGTGTACGTATTTACACAGAGAAGATTGAAAAGAACAAATGGACTTACTACTTCTACAGTATAATTACTATATGTAAGTTATTTCATTACAAATTTTGGAAGAAACAGCCTTTATCTGTGTGATAAGCAAGCGAATAAACATATGACTGTATATCTATCTTCAGAATGCTCTTAGCTTTAGTGTTCTTCAAACATGTCATAAGATCAACTATATAGTCGATTCTATGCCAATGCCGATGTGATTTTTGTATTTCTGTGCATGCCATATTAATACTCAAACACTGTTTATTAACTTTAAAACTTACAAAGAACAAGAAATTGTATTGCTTATTAACCAAAAGTTTCAAAAGGTACTTGTCAAGAATAATCAAGAATAATGACGGGTATCATCGAAATAGAAAAAGGAGAGGATCTGTTTGAGTTCTCGGAGGCTTTGATTCTCGATCTATGTATGAATCAAAGCAGAAAGTAAAACGGTATAACACAATGGAAAAGCGGACACATGTCAACTCAGAAAAGAAGAACAATAAGAAGAGAGGAAAGGGTGAGGAGCAACTTTTGACTAGTCAAATTCTGAGCAACACCTTCGACAACAGTAACGGAGCTAGTTGAGCTTTCACCCGTAGAGCTAGATGCGACTGTTGTCAGGGACCCGGCTGTGGTAACACCAGATGGTGCTGAAACAGCAGTGGTGTAAGTGGAAACGGTAACAGAGCCTTTTGAGTCAGTGACAACAGTACCGGTGACAACACCAGTCTTTGTTGCACCACTTTCAACATATGTGGTAGTCTCACTTGGCAAAGTGACAACTGTGCTCATAGTTTCTCCCTTAGAGTTTGTGAACACAGTGGTGACAGTTCCAGCTGTAGGGGAAATAGATGTAGGGGAAGTAGCTGTAGGGGAAGTAGACTCCGTCAAAGGACAATAGGTGGTGTACACAGTGGAGACACCACTGGAGGTGGTAGTGACGACTGTAATACCGGTTGTGACCGCTGTCTTGGAACATATGTCCTCAGAACAAGAGGTGATAGTCACAACAGTGGTAGATGGACCAGCTTCAGTTGTGTCAGTTGTGTCGGTTGTCTCAGTAAGGGGACAGTAAGTGGTGTAAGTGGTGACAACACCACTGGATGTAGTAGTTATGACCGTGACGCCTGTTGTCACAGGCTCATCAGTGCAAGAGCTGTCAGAGCAAGAGGTGATGGTGATGATGGTGGTTGACTCCTCATCAGTGGTAAATGTGGAAGTGATAGATCCCCCCGTAGTAGCCGGACCAATAGATGAAGACGTTTCAGAAGATGCGGTGGTAGAGGATGAACCACTGGTAGAGACGATCTCGGAAGAGGATGACGTTTCAGAGGATGCGGTGGTAGAGGATGAACCACTGGTAGAGACGATCTCGGAAGAGGATGACGTTTCAGAGGATGCGGTGGTAGAGGATGAACCACTGGTAGAGACGATCTCCGAAGAAGAAGAAGCACTAGAAGACGGAGCACTTGTAGACGTCGATTCGGATAAATAAGAAGAGGCATCGAGAGTAATTGTGTTAGAGAGGTCATAGTCTTCAACCAATCTCTTGACCAGCATTCTTATCTTATCGTTCGATGGAGTAATAACTTCGACGTGGGTGTTGTCTGTGTATGGACCAGGACCAGTTGCAACGGCATTGACAGATAAGACCAAGTCAGAGTCCAGACCAATGCTACCTTCATATGTAGCATTGTAATCATCTTTATCCACAGATGTTTCACCATCGACTGAAGACCCGTCAACTTGGAAACTAACAGAAAGGAAGTTGTGAGTCGTACCTGGCTCAGAGCCGACAAAGCTAACAGATTCCCATGGACCAAGAACACCCGGAACATGAATATCCCAGTGTGGTTCACCATCACTCAGGTAACCAGTGATATATGGAGTTGGGACGGTGGATGAAGTAGAGGAGGAGGCTTCAGAAGAAGAAGATACTTCAGAGCTAGAGGATGTCTCAGAGCTAGATGAAGCCCCAGAAGAAGACGAAGCTTCAGAGCTAGAGGATGCCTCAGATGAAGACGACTCATCCGGTGAAGAGGGTGCTTCAGATGAAGATGATGCTTCAGAGCTGGAAGAAACCTCAGAGGAAGAGGATGCCTCGGATGAGGAGGAAGCCTCAGAACTGGAAGACGGCTCTTCAGAACTAGAGGAAGCCTCAGATGAAGAGGAAGCCTCGGATGAAGAGGAAGCCTCAGAACTGGATGACGACTCCTCAGAACTAGAGGAAGCCTCGGATGAAGAGGAAGCCTCAGAACTGGAAGACGACTCTTCAGAACTAGAGGAAGCCTCAGAGGAAGAGGAAGCCTCAGAAGAACTGGATGACGACTCTTCAGAACTAGAGGAAGCCTCAGAGGAAGAGGAAGCCTCGGATGAAGAGGAAGCCTCAGAAGAACTGGAAGACGACTCTTCAGAACTAGAGGAAGCCTCAGATGAAGAGGAAGCCTCGGATGAAGAGGAAGCCTCGGAGCTGGAAGACGACTCTTCAGAACTAGAAGAAGCCTCAGATGAAGACGACTCCTCGGATGAAGAGGAAGCCTCAGAAGAACTGGAAGACGACTCTTCAGAACTAGAGGAAGCTCCAGATGAAGACGACTCCTCGGATGAAGAGGAAGCCTCAGAACTGGATGACGACTCTTCAGAACTAGAGGAAGCCTCGGATGAAGAGGAAGCCTCAGAACTGGAAGACGACTCTTCAGAACTAGAGGAAACCTCGGATGAAGAGGAAGCCTCAGAACTGGAAGACGACTCTTCAGAACTAGAGGAAGCCTCAGATGAAGAGGAAGCCTCGGATGAAGAGGAAGCCTCGGAGCTGGAAGACGACTCTTCAGAACTAGAAGAAGCCTCAGATGAAGACGACTCCTCGGATGAAGAGGAAGCCTCAGAAGAACTGGAAGACGACTCTTCAGAACTAGAGGAAGCTCCAGATGAAGACGAGGACTCAGAACTGAAAGAAGACTCAGAACTGGATGAGGACTCCGAGCTGGAAGAGGACTCGGAGCTGGAAGAGGACTCGGAGCTGGAAGAGGACTCAGAACTGGAAGAAGACTCTGAACTGGAAGAAGACTCAGTAGATGAGGACTCAGAACTGGAAGAGGACTCGGAGCTGGAAGAGGACTCAGAGCTTGAAGAGGACTCAGAACTTGAAGAGGACTCAGAACTGGAAGAAGACTCAGTAGATGAGGACTCAGAACTGGATGAGGACTCGGAGCTGGAAGAGGACTCAGAGCTTGAAGAGGACTCAGAACTGGAAGAAGACTCAGTAGATGAGGACTCAGAACTGGATGAGGACTCGGAGCTGGAAGAGGACTCAGAGCTTGAAGAGGACTCAGAACTGGAAGAAGACTCAGTAGATGAGGACTCAGAACTGGATGAGGACTCGGAGCTGGAAGAGGACTCAGAGCTTGAAGAGGACTCAGAACTGGAAGAAGACTCAGTAGATGAGGACTCAGAACTGGATGAGGACTCGGAGCTGGAAGAGGACTCAGAGCTTGAAGAGGACTCAGAACTGGAAGAAGACTCAGTAGATGAGGACTCAGAACTGGATGAGGACTCGGAGCTGGAAGAGGACTCAGAGCTTGAAGAGGACTCAGAACTGGAAGAAGACTCTGAACTGGAAGAAGACTCAGTAGATGAGGACTCAGAACTGGAAGAGGACTCGGAGCTGGAAGAGGACTCAGAGCTTGAAGAGGACTCAGAACTAGAGGAAACCTCAGAACTAGAAGAAGCCTCAGAGCTGGAAGAAGCCTCAGATGAAGAGGAAATCTCAGAAGAAGAGGACTCCTCGGATGAAGAGGAAGACTCAGAACTGGAAGAAGACTCAGAACTGGAAGAAGACTCAGAACTTGATGAGGACTCAGAGCTTGAAGAGGACTCGGAGCTTGAGGATGTTTCAGAACTAGATGAGGACTCAGAACTTGATGAGGACTCAGAGCTAGATGAGGACTCAGAGCTTGAAGAGGACGAAGACTCAGAACTAGAGGATGACGATTCAGAGGATGAAGAGTCCGTAGAAGAGCTCAACTCAGAGGAACTTGAGCTCGAAGAAGACTCAGAACTGGAAGAAGATGCCTCAGAGCTAGAGCTGGAAGAGGAAGAGGAGGAAGACTCAGAGCTAGATGATGAAGAAGATGACGAAGAAGATGTAGAAGGCGAAGCTGAAGTACATCCACTGGTAGCATCATCTGTGATAGTATTGGTGTACACAGTTGTATAGTATCCGTCATTAAGTTGACCATAGAGAGTGACTGTGTTGATATAAGGAGCTGAGCTCTTGGCAATACCGTTGACTTCAAAGACCCAAGAGTCCCAGTTTTCTGGAAAGTTGGAACCACTGGTGTTTGTGACGTAAACGCTTGTGGAAACAAGAGCTTTACCATACTCCAAAACATCACCATCCGAGTCATATAAATTATAATAGGCGCCGAGATCTGCTGTGGAAGAATCAAATATGTAGGAGGATGGGTCGGAGTTGGTCATAGTGACAGTGAAACCCTGCCCGCTCCATGTACCGAAATCGGCGTAGAAGGTGACTTTCCAGTGGGGCTCACAGTTAAGAAGATATCCCTCAACTGTTGGCTCCGTTCCACCTGGGTTAGGAACTGCAACGGGGAGGTTACTTGGATTAGCATCGATCGAAGAAGTAGAGGAGGAAACACTGGCATTCTGTGCGGCAGCAAGTGCCAGCAGATAGGCCCAGTGAAGTCTCATGGTACTGTTGTTGTGAGCAAAGGCTGATGGTAGGGTTGTTAACAGAACGCGCAGAGCACGACTTATATGTGTGTACAGCCTTACGTCTTTGAGGTCCAGCTGCACTTTGGGCTTCTCAGTAAGTGCACCGGGGCCAAACCACCGCTCCTTTGTTCTGCAATGGGTGTCAGGGTGCTCTTATCCTGCCTTATTCTGCACAGTTCGGCTGTACATCTGCGGATGATGCATATCCCATCCATATCGGGACGCAGCTGGGCTAGATCTGGGCTCATGGTCTCAGGAACAGACAGCGAGCATTGTCGGCAATCTTGCATCAGATATGATTTATACACGGTATCCCGCATAGAACACTTGATGAAAAATGTCGTGCTATGTATTTCCATCCACCAGCCGCAAAAGCGAGCCGGGGGCCCTCAAGCTGGGTCTGATAGGTCGAGAAAGCAGGGCTGTCAAGGACCAGGATTGGTCCCCTAGGCTGCTACTTACAGCACGTACGGCGCAGGCTCATGTATTGAGGTGCTGCCATCCCACATTTGGGAAACTATTTTTGACATACCAGGACCTTAACTGGCATCTGCGTGCTGTCTGCTGGAGTAGCGTTGAATATGTGTACGCTTTATAGAAGAATTGTCGATATATATATATATATATATATATTATAGATCCACTTGGGTGCACGCGACAGGTATCATCTGTACTCAAGACAGCAGATAACAGCTAATAAATGAAGGTGGAGAGTGCCACAGAGTCAGTGAGTTGTTTCTCTTTCTTCTTTCTTTGGGACCCACAGAAAGTAATTTCCGGTTGATTGGACTACTCTCTTATTAGGAAACGTGTAAGGCTCTTTACAGTTTGAGCTATGCACGAGGTGCTTGACGGAGATATACCATTTCCTGTTCGACTTGTCAGAAGCAAAGACTGTAAAGAGATACGGAGCAGAGAACATCATGGAGACTTCACAGGGATGCAGTGGCAAACGCGGAAGAAAAAGCCCGCAAATGATATCTATTAGATACACTCAAATAATCGTCACTAAAAGTGGAAGCCTGGGTTTCTGTGGGCGCGCGTGCAGTATACAAAGCACCAGCAAACGCATGATTGACGTTCCACTGTTTCAGAGCCCCAAATAATGTGCCCTTGTTTGTCCAGAGAAGGGGCACACACCTTCCTGTCTCGGCTTCCGGCATAGCAGTAGTTTGTGTCTAGCGCGTGGCATGGCTGGTCCTGCAGCTGCTTGATGGAACAGTTGAGGATCCAAATCCATCTACAGCTAGTCGTAATTTCTGCAGCGATAAAAGATCGCCCTTCACCGCAGAAATAAGCATAATTCATCTGATATGCTTCTTCGACATCTATTTGCCAGTTCTAGATAATGATAACACGACCATCATCAGCAGGGATTAGCGTCTTAGTGTCGCGCAGGAACGGCGGTACCACTCTTTTCATTTCACTGCGACTACAACGACTTTTGCCTGTGGACCAAAACAGGCGTCAGTTACGTCATGCAACACTATTCACACAGGGCTGTAAGTGTACATGTTTATTGCCCCACTTCAGTAATCTTAATTACAATAATTATAAAAATTTAAAAAAATAAACGTCTGACGGGCGCAGTATATTTTGGATTTCGGTGTTAAACCAACTAAACTTTACCTTTACGGAGTGGGAGCGAGCGAGGCTCAACCATTTCTACCTATATAGCTGTAAGAAGGTACTGGTAGCTAGCACAAAATAGAGCAGGAGATGTCTAGAAAAGCAGGCACAAATACCAACTGAGCGATATGGGGAAGGACATATCCCAACGGAAGGAGGCCTCGGAGGACAAAATCACATCATAACACACAACGCACAGGACGATCACTGTGTGGGACACATTTGCAATATTGGAGGAGTGATACTGACTAGACACCTAACTCCGGAGTCTGAGCCTTTCAGGTAGAACATCAGAAGTGCATGCGTATATGTAGACGCGATGAATGGGCTGAGTGAGCGAGCAGGTCGCAACCTAGAATCCGAGCGTAGGAACCTGAAGAGTGGGTGATTGGATGGAACAAAGAACTTTGTTGAAATGAAGCTTTGATAATTTCAAAATTACAGGAGATACAACAATAAAGTGACACACAAACGAGTAAACCCACCCTGGTAGAAGGCGGATAATCCCACAAGTAAATAAAGCCGGGTAGATCTGTTTGATTTGGCAAAAATATGATTCGTGTATAAGAAATAGTTCTTTTAACTGACACCCGATCTGAGACGGAAAAATGGTTCTTAACAACCACGTCTTTTTGCGCAGTCCAAATAATATGAAACTGACGTGTATCCCTTGGAAAACACGTGACACACTTTTCTCCGTTTCCACAAGCAAACTATAGCCTTTGAGGAAATCATAAGGGGTCTACATCACTGTAATATAACCAGAACATGCAATTATAATAGAACTTTAAGTAATACCCAAATAGTCAACAAGAAAAGAAAATCATGGTGTGCGTCAAAGTCTCATCGCATTGTCCCAAATGTGAGACCACGATGAGAGCACATCTAAATCAAACCGAAAACAGAGACGTTAGTTGTTCACTTGGAACAAGTGCAGGCACCTGGAGCACACTTGCACTCGGATCCACAGGAACACTTCTCAGCACACTGGCAAGCTGGTTTAGCTGGGGCGCACTGGCACTTGGAGCACTGGCAGGTAGAGCCGCACTGGCATGGGGCAGAGGTATCGGTACAGGAGCAGGCCATGTTGTTGTTTGTGTTTATGTTGTTGTTGTTATTCAAAGAAGATCTTCGATGATGTTGATGCTACGGAGAGAAGTCCGAGAAACTGAAGGGACTAGGCCTCCCTTTTATACACGACAACGCCCACCAGCACAAAGTGCGCAACAAAAAAGAAAAAAAAAATTGGCGCCAGCAAAAGCAGCGCAGAGCAAACAGCAGAATTCTCTCGAATAAAAGCGTAGTTTACGCTGTTTTTAATGAAGACTGCGCCTCTTATGAGTGTAATGGTGTGATGCCTAAGCGAGTGACAAATATCTTCATTGAGGGTTTGTGGCTGGGAGTGTTGCTATGTCTGACCCCATGTAATAACCCCAACTATTGTTGCCATAGCAACACCATGAACTGAAAACATCCAGACACCACTTATGCCTCATACCTTGTCCGTCAACTACGAATTATAGCCCTAAAGCAGACTTGGGGGAAGCCTGGTGGAGACTTACAATTCTATGAGCCTAATATGACACGACAGACATTGCATGGTGCCTTTACATTGCGTAATTGCTAACTTATAACCTCATGACACAGATACGGGACAGGTTTACCGCTTTCTCTTCGCCTACGGCGTAGTTGGTATATCTTTAAATCATCTTGCTGGGAACAATCAGGCTTGAGAACATTTGAACCATTGGAACCTGAAGACGATGGCAGGTAATAAACCATCTCTCGACAATCTCGAACAGAAATTCCAGTGTATGGTACATGAGCTCCGCAATGACCCAGACTGGGTCAACTTGAAGAGATCGATTGTGCGGGCTCCACAGATCTTGAAGCAAAAGTTCACCTCGTCAGAAAGTACATGTGCTGATGAAGAGTATGACATACTCTATGAGCAATTTTTGGCAGTCGATGATGGCTTGCGTGTCTTGGAGAAGCTTTTACTGTCATCAGTGCACCACTTACAGCAGATGTTGGTCCACAACATCGCTATGTGTGACGCTATTGGAAAGTTGTTTGATCCAAATCTAGAGCCAGAAAGCATTAAAGATTCTGTTGATCACAGTTCCACTGGAGAATGCTACAATAGGTTCGTCGTTGCTACCAGATTTGCATCTAAGTTGCGCGAGATCCAATGCAGCATCGCTCCAAACTTGGGGTTGATCACGGACAATGTCAGAGGCCCAGTCATGAAGATTTTGGCTGTTTCTAAGAATATCAAAAAGAACGTCAAGGAACGTGAGTTTTCTCTCTTGGACATGAATAAGTACATGAACCACCTCAGTTCTTTGAATGCCAAAGACAAGTCCACTTTGACTTTGAAGCAAGAACAGAACATCATTCGCTACGATAAGAACTTGCAGTTGGCAACCTTAAAGTTTCAAAAGATTAATGAGCAGTTCAAGAAGGAACTTCCACATTTCATACACATTGTACGTCATTTGACTGCACCGCTCCTCAAGTTGCTTTACTTCCTTCATCTCACCATAAACTACCAGTTGTTGAGTCTCAATGAAGCTGCTGATGACAATTACAAGTTGAGAGCAAGAGAGAGAGACATGGATGGAGACTCGTTTGGCCATTGCATTTCTGACCTGTTTAATAAGAGTTACAGACAAGCAAAAGAGAAAGTTGAAGAACTTGTTATCATCAAGTCAGCGCTTGAACTTTCGCTAAATCAACAGGCGGAATCACTTTCGTTATCATCTAGTGTTAACGAAATGGGAAGCTTGGCAAATACAGATATCATGTTTTGCACTGCAAAGTATACTTTCGAAGGTGAACAAAAAGGTGACTTGTCATTCCAGAAAGGTGATAAAATTCGTATCTTGGATGAGAAGACGTTGAATGGAGATTGGTGGCGAGGTGAACTTAACGGACTGACTGGAATTTTCCCGAGAAACTACGTAATTATTTGATCTATTCATAACCAATGCGTCGTTATAATTAATAATACAAACACCCTGTTGTAAAAAACATAAAGCAGCTTAAACTTAAGCAAAAAGATCTTCTTGTTCAGCCTCCAGGCTTCCAGTAGCTTCGATCTCATTGAAGTTAATAAAGTGACCTGGACGGTGGAGTTCATGGTAAAACTCCAGTGGTATATCGATTTTCAAGTCATACTCTAGATCAGCATTGAATCTTGTGCCCATAAATGTGTAGTTCCATACATCTGTAGATGGAACAAGGAAATTACCCAATATTTTACCTGACATAATCATCTGACCAGGAGCACCATACTCCAATCTGAAACCCTCTGGAGCTAATTCCAAGTTCTTATTTTGGCGACCCCATTTGTAGCCATCTTCAGTCAAAGTAAATAGACTCAAAGACACGGAACCAGTGCTCAAAGAAATGGCAAAGTCCACCAATCCAGAGTCCATACCATCTGGGAAGAGTCGAGCGTGCGTAGTGACATCAGCAGCAGTCATGTAATCATATTCCTGACTTTGAGTGTGAATCCAACCAATCAGCTGCAAACCTTCAGTGTACTCACTTTCATAGAATTTAGCCATTTGAACTTGGTTCAAATTACCAGTCTGTGGTGGTATAACAATTGTTTTGATCTCCATCACCTTATCATTGTCATCTGGATGGCAACCAAAGACATAACCACCAATTTGTGTACGGGTGTCGGAGATCTGGACAAACTTCTTGAGCACGTTATTTGGCATAACGTAAATAGTTTTGCTCTCATCCATGTCACTAGTATCTGTGCTGACATAAATGTTCTTAGTTCTCATGTGCAACAAAGAAGCGGAGATGGCCAGCTTACGCCACTCAGTCTTCGAAGTAAAGGACTGCTGTTCATAGTTAGAGGAAACATGAGCAATGATTTCTTCGCCTTGCGCGTTACGGGTCTTCACTTTTAGTCCTGTCATACCTTCTTCATTTTGAGCCTCAATAGCAGCAATTTCTTCCTGTCTCTCCTGGGATGGAGCCTTAATGTCTTGACCTAAGATTAAATCCTTCACCTCTGAAGATGTCAAAGCACCGACATTGATGTTGTGCTTTTTAGCATAATCACTCAAGATCAAATCACTCATAGACTGCTCGATGTTGGCCCACTGGTCAGGAGAGAATGAAGGCCAGACGTGGTGATCTTCAGTGATAACAGATGGATCAGAGTGCAGAAGAAGCTTCGTACGCTCTGGATTGATACTAAGTGCACGAAGCAATAAGATGAGACGAGAGAAGGCAGTGACATCAGAGACGGTCTGCAACCAGTCATCGTACAAGTTGAATAATACCATTTGTGGTTCAGTGGCCTGAAGGACAACATCGTGAAGCTTATCAATTTTCAAAGCAGCAGCAAATGGTAAGCGTAATTCTGATGAGCGGATGGAAATATTTGGGAAGTCAGTCATATGAACACCAAGTGGGTCTAACATAGCTCTTCTCGTGACAATGATTTGTTTCGGCTGCTCTTCTTTTGGTAATGAACGAATCAAAGCAACAACTTCTTCTGAGGTCTTCCACTTGGCCAACTGACTGAGACGTTTTTGACCAGCCCAAACCGAGGTATGAATGACTTTCAAGAATAATTGTCCCGTCTTTGGATTCAAAGTGAAGATTGCACCGTTAATCGGCTTGGTAGACAAGTTTCCTTCGACAGTTCTGTGAACGGTGACACGGTAGACATTTGTATCATCAACAAAGAATTGTAAGTCATTACTAAAAAGTTCAGCGTAGTTACTGGAGTTCAAAAAGGCCTGCTGTGGACGTGCCTGGTATAACTGGAGACCCTTACAAATACGCTCACGAAGAACGTATAAAGATGGATTGGCCTTCATGATTCTCTTCATGGCATTTTGCATCAAAGACTTGAAGCCAGGGAACCAAGTACCGTAAGCGTCGTACATATTGTAAGCCAGGTCGATACCAACAAGTGCACCAGTTGGAGATGGGTACAAGTCGTCACTTGTATAATCCAAGAATTTGGCACGAACGTAACGAGAAATGTCATGAGAATCATAGTCACCATAACGTAACTGGACATCAATCCAGTACTTGTCACTGTAAGTGGCAGACATGTTGTCATTAGTATCGTGCAACAATGAAGGTGCACTACAACCCCACTTGAAATGACCAGATAAAGTGATATCGGCGGTGGAAGAATTCATCTTGTAGGACTTTCTAGGATGGATAGCTTCCTTTTGAACGCTATCAATCTGCAAGGCATCCATTTCACCATCGAGTGCTTGACACAAATCCATAACGATTCCCTCGTGGATCTTTTGCCACAGGTGAGCACGGAAGATCTGGATCAAAGAAATCTTGAGAGTTGGGATTTTACCGTGGAGGAAAATACCAGTCAAGTCAAGCTGAACTAAGAAACCGACATAGACATTAGCACGATTGATGGTTGGAGACCACCATAATGTAAAACGACGATTGGGGATCTGAGAGAGACCGGATCTTTGAGCGTTGGTCAGCTTCTTGAATTGCAACGAATCCTCAAACCCAGAAGCCTTCTCCCAGAATAAGCCTTCCCAAGAGTCGAAACCAGTAGCTTTGAATAAAGTATGTTCTAAAATAGTCTCAATACCACCTAAAGCTTGAATTACATCTGTACGATAAGCATTTAAGTTCCAAAGCTTACCATCATGATTTGAAGAGGTCCACCAGAATGGATTATGACGGTTCAAAGAGTACTGTTTGAAGACACGGCGAACTCTGTGACCCTTATCATAGGCTAATGTGTGGCGGTCTTTTTGGAACAGTGTACTGACTCTTGGAACACCTCTGTCCCAGGAGCCTTCCAGTTCTTCAAATGCAAGACGACGGTTCTGCTGCAAAGCCTCCTGACGTTTGATAGCATAGTCAGCCCAGACTCTCTGGGAATCAATAAATTCATTTTCCCAAGATGTGATGTATCTAAAGATCGTTGGAATCATTTTCTCCTCTGATAATTGCATACCAGAACGGAAGTGAGTGATACCGGTCTCAGTCTGCTTTGACCAAGATAAATCAGAAGCAGGAATCAAGATATGAGATGCACTGAGCATTCCAAGACCACCAAGCTCTCGTGGAGTGTAGAAAACAGCAGGTGGGAAACGAGTAGGCATTTTGGAGTTCAAGCCAGCCTTAACACGGTTTTGGATTTTGGTCTCACATTTCACCAACACGTCTAACAATGACTCCGTCGCAACAGCAGCTTCTCTGAAATATGTGAACAAAGCCATTAGCGCAGTATTCCACCTACTTGCAATCTTAGTGAAAGTAGTGGAACCAGACGACATCAATATTTGACGAATTCTGCTGTGGAACTTTTCAACCTCTTCTTCCGTGACTTGGAGATAGGCCTTAGCGGTACGCTGCTTTGTGTCTCTATCAACTAGGTCCCAAACACCTTCAGTGGAGGATGTCACTTCTTCCATTCTAGACTTTGGAAGAATCCTGACCTCAAAGCCACACATTGTGAACAACAAGTTTGGATTGTCCTTCGAATAGACGGACGATAAGGTATCTTCCCACTGAAGATTGGCAAACGAGGTTGGAATACGACCTTGGATCTCCCAGAATACTGCTCTTCCAAGATTAACATCGTGACGCATCAGTCTCATTCGACAGTCTCTTGGCCAGCAGCGACGGTTGTTGTAACCAATGATATTTTCGAAGTTTGGATCTGGATTCTCAGACAAGAATGCTTGAATTAAATCTTGGGAATCTTCCTCTTCAAATCTGAAAAAGATGTGAATCTTGTCGATGTAACGAGTGTAAAGTCTGATTGGACTACTGGTTTCCTGCTCGACATTATCGAATTGTAGGAACTCATGAGGCATAGAAGGAGAACCGGCAAGCTCAGAAGCCCTATCCAGACCCAAGATAAGCAAATCAAGAACCAGAGCATAGTACTGGAATACAAATGAGGAGAACTGAAGGCCTCTGATCAAACCATACTTATTGATATGACTCATATCTTTGAAGGTTAAACCAACGTTGTTCTTTGCAGTGATGTAATCCGCAATGTTAGAATCCATGACAAGTCTCAACAAGCGGTTCAAAACAGTGAATTCGATCTTTTCAGCAACCTTGTTTAAGGTTGTTTGCAACATAACGTTACACTGACCCCTAGAGGTATCCCAGACGTTATCCAAGTTATTAATACCTTGACACCATTTGTAAACTAACATTGGGGGTATTTCTGTATCACTCGGTTTGACCCAGTTGGGGAACAGGCCCCTTTTATCACCTTCATACCATAAGTACTGATCCAAATAAGCATCTGTAATCTTTTCTAGGGGATCCACCTCATATACAGGAGTCAGCTGGTGATACTGGTCCATCATATCGAGACCGACTTCCTTGAAAACACGTTGAGTAAGTAAGAACTTCTTAACACGGGCCAAACATTCATGTGGATTGTCATAAGCTTGTTCAATGAGCGCTAACTCCTCTCTTTGACTGGCATTCAATCTTCCCTTAGCATTATAGGATTCCTTTAGGTTCTCTAAGGCAAGAACTAGCAACTTGGTATCATGCTTATAGGTCAATGGCGGGAATGGAATTGGAGAGAAATTTCTGCTCTCGAACCAGTTGGCCATCATTTTGAATATTGTAGTGGCCTCTTCAGCGGACATGGCGGGTCCATCCTTTTCGACGTTCTGTTGGCGTTCCTGTTCATTTTTGATCCACAATCTAGTCAATCTTCCTAGATTTTTTCTGGCGATAGTCTTCTCCACGGTAGAACCATTTTTTATACGTTCTCTATTTTTGTGTGCAGCAGAGATCCATCCATCAGCTTTGGCTTGAACATAGCGTTCAATGATCTTCTCCACAGGGGCCGGCAACCCCGGCACCTTCCATGGAATGTTTGCTTTCCAGCATCTCCAAGCCTCGGACAAGTGCTGAAGAATAGACTTGGACTTATTTTGTTTGACACCTTCTGGGATCATATCGAGAATATCCTTCATAACAGAGCTTCTCAATTCGAGATCAAAGTATGCATCAGCTCTCTGCTTTGTGACAGTCTTGGCTACTTCATTTGAACGACCTTCAAATTGACGAGCAAGTAAATTACCCAACCATCTCTCAAGAAGTGGAATGATGCCTCTCAAGAAGAAAATCCAGACTCTCCATGCTGGTTGCCAGAAACCACAGCCAGGTCCCTTACCAATCTGTTGGTTAAACTTATAGTAGACGACGTGTTTCAAATCCTTACATGCACGAATTTGGTGCATGACCTTATACTTGTAACGGTAGATACCTGTGAGTTGACCCAAGTGGTTGAGAATATAGTAGATGCCATCTGCCAGCTGGAAAGCATCAACATTACCTAAACGGAACTGAACTTGGGCATCAACAAGGAGCTTTATTATCTTCATTATCTCCCTCATGAGATGGAATGCATTACCAAATCTCGACTTTTTTCTCTCTTTAGTCGTCAAAGTCTTAGTGGGTTTCAAATTGAAGTTGTAATCAAGGTGTAAATATGTCAATCCTTTTCTGTGAATGAGCAGGTTCAACATGTTGTGACCTTGACGACAGACTTGGAGACCAGCTTCAACCCAGTCAATTGTAGTAGTCTGGAAATACTTTGTGTTTTTCAAACTTTTCATTAAGTTAACCTTCTTTTGGTTTGCTGGATGCGTCTTGTGCAACTCATTGAGAACATTCGTTTTCAAAAGCTTCTGATAAGACACTCTTGTCTTTACTGGCCATTCTCGAGATGGACGTTGGAGGTACCAGCTCTTGATTAGTGCAACATCTTGTGCTCGTACGGTTGAGCCGGAACGACGATTAAATGGGTATGGGGCCCACCAGAGTTCCATAGCGTCTGGTGTGTTATCAAGTTCAACTTCTTGGTCATGGAAAAATGGTTTAACTGCTGGAAGTTCAAATGCTTCTAAATCTTCACCATCTTCCCCAAACAGCTCACCTTCTGTGTCTGTCTGAGTGTTACAGACACCTCTTGGAGAGATTGGATTTAGTAGTGGGTCAAAGAAGAACGCTGGCAGATCGTCATCATCTGGTTTTATGTAACAGTTTACTGGATCGGCATACCAAGAGATCTTCACGGATCTTGGTAATGAGTTGTATAGTTGTGGGTATGCGACCTTGTATTCTGTTCTGATTGGAATTCTGAAGATGATGCGATCAATAGAGTTGAATTCGTTGAAGTCTTCTTCTTGGATATCTTTGTAGAGAGGCTCAAACTTTGGCCCGCCAGGGATGGCGTTATTTAGTGCCTTCGCCGTGAAAAATGAGTTTTTATCAAAGAGATAGTAGTAGTTTTTGTTGGTGATCTCTGAGATAAGTGGTGTAGAGAGCTTATAGAGATTGCTCATGATGGGTAGTGTCAAACTCCATTTTCTATAAGACTCACCATTGACAAAACCAACCTGCTCCAACAATGGCTTTGGATCGTAGAACCAGTCAATGACATGCTCATCATCAACTTCGTCCAATTCCATCTGGATTGGATCTAGAGGCTCAACATCTTCAAGATTTTCAGCCCAGTTGAGAGGAGGCTCTTCATCATCAAACGGAGGAAATCTCATTCTTTTGAAATGCCTTCTGTCTCTTTTCTCTCTTCTCATCATCAGCCACATGGTAGACCACTGTGCTGTGTAGACAGGCTCGACAACTCTCGGCGTTTCATTGACAAAGGTTATGGCACCAGTGATGTGATAGAGTACCTTAACTTCTTTAGTTTCTTCCCATGGCTGTGGCATATTCTCTAACAGCTTCAGTGCAGCATGTGGCATATATTTGAGCGAACCCAAGTATGATCTTTTATCGGCTGCAAATTTCCTTGATGACATGTCAGCGTGGTCGTTAATGATCTTCCGAAGATGTTCTGGTGGCATGTCGACCTTTTGAGAGTGAACAAATCCACCCACTTTGGATCGTATCTCTGTATAACGTTTCTTCTGAAGTTGAAGCCACTTTCTTTTCCTTATGTCAAGCTCGCTCCGATTGAATTTAGAGATCGATGATGCTAATGCTGTTGTTGATGATGATGATGGCGGTGGAGGGGGAGGTGGCACTCCGTAGGAAGGCGGAGGCGGAGGTGGGGGTGGAGCACCGAACCCATTAGATGAAGGAGGTGGTGGAGGTGGGATTGAGACGCTACTGCCATTCATAGGCGGCGGCGGAGGCGGTGGTTGCCACCCAGGCGGAGGAGGTGGTGGTAGACCCATCTTACCTATATGTCTTGATTGGGTGTGTTCTCTGTGGGTCAATTGGTACCGCAGATATCGGAGATGGATACACAGACAGCGGACACAGAGATAGGTAAATGACCCTTAACGTCCTTTTTATACAGGTGCTGTCTTGTGTCCTTTGAACGTGATGTTAATGGTGATGGGCTTTCGGTTTGTTTTTGTTTGTGCTGCTAGGTAAATTTTGCGAGCGTAACATCCGTACACCACCTCTGTGGAAAGCCTATATGGGTAAGGATCATTTCACGAGCCCGACTACTTGACAAATACGAGACAAGAAATTATGGGGCGATATTAGTAACTAGAAGCTTGATTAAAACGACATGCATTCATTATAAATTTTTTAGAGCTGAGAATTTAATCTATTTCTCGCCTCTCTTGCAATGGACCGCGCCTCTTCGATCTCTTGACTTGTTCCATGGTTCAGGTCCGAGGCATATCTATAAGCACTTTCAAAGTGTTGGGTCTCCATTTCGTATTTTGCTAGCCAAAGTCTTGCCTTTGAAGTCTCATCACACTTGATTCCAGCATTAACTTCTTCAAGATAACAAGCTTTCATGTGTTCATAGACTTTTGCCTTATCTCCCAATTTTTCATAGAGTAAGGCCAATTTGAAATATATGGCGACATCACCAAATTCACTGAGTTGCAAAGCACATTTGTAACACTTGACAGAATCTTTGAGTTTCTCTAATTTTTCATAACAATCACCCAAAGCTTGCCAGATACGTTTATCAAGTGGCTTCAATTCACACGCTTTTTGATAATAGTAAAGAGAGTAATTGTGCATGTCTAATACTTCATAAGCCTGACCTAAGCCATACCATGCTTTGAAATCTTTGGAATTCGTATCAATAGCCCTTCTGTAACTTTCAATGGCTGCATGTGAGTTCTTCAGCTCGACAAACTCATGACCCATCAACGTCCAAGCAGAAAGACAATTTCTATTTAAAGTCAAAGCACGACGGTAATACATGATCGCTTTTTCGTGTTCAAACTTCAAAGAATAGTAATTAGCAATGATACAGCATGTTTCGGGTCTGAATTTGTCAATAGAGCATGCAAGCTGTGCCAAGTAAGAGAGTTTTGATTTTTTTTCCATCACATAAAGAATGTTGGAATATGTGTCGAGATCGTCAAGCCTTAGAGGATCTTGGAACAACACCTGATCAAACATGTTTTCAGCATCTTGATATTCAAGTGCATGGTATGATATAAGAGCCTTTTGAGTCTTGATAAATGCAAATGAAGGAAATATAGTGAGTAGTTGATCTAGTTCAAGGTACAGTTCATCAAACTGTTGGAAAAATTCTTGATTCACGACAATACGTGCGACTTTTGACATGATCCTAGCAGGGAAGCTAGACTCAAGTTCCAGGTCAAGCTCATCCAGTACAGCGTATGCTTCGTCAAGCTTGTTCAAAGCTGAAAGGAGTTCACTCCAACAAGACCAGTTGTATGGGTATGATTTAAGACTCATCACCAATGACCTCAATGCGGGCTCTGTACACTTTTGCTTAAGCAATATGACACCATGCAGGTAGAGTATGAATGGGTTTACTGAGCCTCCTTTGGCCTTTTCCAGAATAGACTCCAATTCTTTTAAGACGGCAACAATGTGTGGGTTGGGAGTACTGCCATCGTGTTGTCCTAGTACACCTTCACTCTCTTCTTCTTTTTTCTTGTCACCACTGATGTACATGGCGTACAAGCGGAGAAACACGCACATGCTAGATCGACACTTCCTCAGGACATGAACAGAGCGATCAAACTCTTTGCAGTCAAAGTATGCTTTTGCCAGCATGAACTTGTCTTTCTCCTTGCTAGGCATTCGTTGCAGTGCCTGTAACTGAGGGTCGGCTGTGTCCTCCGTGTCCTCATCTTCAACCACAGCATCATTGTCTTCATTATCTTGATCACCAGTACCATCACTATCGTCATCATCTTCTACCCCAGGCGTTTCTGAGAGGGGCAATAGCCCATCAAGGGCCTCTGCCGACCATTTGGCGCTGTGGTAGAGCCCTAGCTGCGACAGCAGCACAGTCGAGCTTCTGAGACGTGACCGTAACGCTTTGGTATTTGTGGATTCCATACTTCTTGCCTTCTCAGCGTTTACACGTAAGTATGGTTTGATCTGCTCGGCGTGTTGAAGAAGGAAGCCTTTGTTTACCTTACATAACTGAGGTTGAGCGCGCGCGAGCGCGAAATCTTAGCGCCCTCAACTTTTGGTGCCCAATGGTGTGCCATCTTCTAAGACAACAGCTACAGAGAGATTCGAACCAAAAGGAGTAGACATGTCCATTGCGTTAGGATCATCAGTCAACACGACGTTGCAATCCACACCGACCTTGGTGTCTAATAGTCAAAGGGTGGGTTTTCTGGACCTTCTAGCAGACGAACAGGACCTCCTCGACGAGTCTTACACGGAAGTCACTGAAGCTCTTGATGTCTTGACCGAGTTTTACTCAGCCGAGCCAAGTGATCCAGCCACGAGAGAGGTCTATAAGACATCACTCAAGGAGTTCAAAACACGAGCACCGAAACTAGGCCGTAAAGGCGCCAAGCTCTATGAGAAAGAGAAAGAATTGCACATTGCCTATAAGACCTATGAGAAGGAGCTCCACGACTTGCACGCTACGTCTTTTATTCAAATGAATAAAACTGCTGATTTGTCGTTTGATGAGAACCTCCGTGCGAATGAGATACAGACACTGGAAAATGGGCTTGGTACTCTTAAAGAGCTTGAAATTGATGGAGATGAACAACTTGATCTGGCTCTATCCAAAGAACAATTGGAGAAGATGATCGATATCGAGAGACAGAAACGTGCTATGCTACGCTTGAAAGTGGAGTTCAATGTAGAGCCAAAGATTAAGTCTACAAAGAGTGGATATGAAAGATTTGCTGCTAGAAACAAAGAGCTGGATGAGTTTTTGTACGATCGTATGGACAGCATGAACAAAAAAATCCAAGCTGTAAAGAAGACGGAACACTGGGACAGCTAAACTCTTACGAACTGAAACGACAAAGAATGATCTTGATAGTAAACTGTGTTACATGTAGTTAAATCATAAGGAATATATATTCAAAGTGTATAAATCGGAGGTGGAAGGAGTGGGAAATGGGACAGAGAGGAAAGGGTTGCGAATGGGGGTCGTAGAGATACATAATAACATATTAACAATTGATCTCACTCTAAGACCAATTTCGGGGATCAACAGAGATTGATCAAGCAGAGGTCACAGTGTCCTTAGCCGCCTGAACAGATGGATCTATGGTAGGATTATCGACCTTACCGTTGAATATATAGTGCAACACTTGCGAACTGGTATCACCTTCAGAATATCTGTAGTTGACGATTCTTCCTAATTGGTAACCAGCTGTAAGGGCCAAGAAGAAATTGACAGAGGCGAGGAGCATGTTTTTTGGAATGATAACAAATGACCATCTAGTCCAAACAACACCAGTTGCGAGAAGAGATAAGTTCTGTGTACCAGACACCTTTTCAACTGGTCTCTTGATGTCACTGATACCGGCGATGACAAGACTCCATTTGAGCACTGGGGCCTATAATGAAGATGTTAGTATGGTGATCGAGTAATCAGTTCTTCTTCTCTAATGTCGCTGAAAGAATGCTTTTTGCATCTAGCGTTTCTGGGTGGAAACTCCATCAGTTGATCAGCTCCTTACCAGACCCCACGCATTGTGCGGCTTCAGCCATACCAGGGTCTCGGCGCACGAACATGGGGTAAACGAGGGAAGGCGTGAAAAAAGTCCACATTCCTAGTGATGTCTACCAGACAGCCAGAGATGACCTAATTCAAGTCATTTTAAACCAGCGCGTAGCCCAGTTTTTGGTTGCATCAACACTTTTGTACACCACGCGACGGACCACATCGCAACGAGATGAGGGAAGAAGGCGAGAATTCAGGTTACACAGCAAAGAAACTTACCCAGAAGTGTACGGTCTTAGGCCCAGTAGGCGAGTTGAGGAACTTCCTGAAGCCAGAGGAGGCGGCACCTGACATGTTTTGCTATTGAATTGACGACCTTCACACTGAGTTGTTGAAAGGAGAGTTTTCATCTTCTTTGGCCGGTTTGGTTCCCAGCCGTTTCTACAAACTGTGGGGGCGTAGAGTTCCCAATGCGGAAGTCGTGTTAAATTAGTATGTATATATTGGAAAATCACTGCTTAGTCATCAAAGGGGAATCAAAATTTCGCGCCTTCGACGCGTCGGTGAACTTCAGCGCTCAAACAACAAACAGAACACCACTGCGTCGATTGTTCCGGCTCCTAACTCTCTCATTCGTGTTCAAACAGTGGCCGGAGAACACTCAGGGTACATAAATATACCCGTCCAAGTGATCCACGCAAACGGCCTCGAGTCACCTTCCCTCTGCGACGAACCAGATCATCAGCTTAACAATCGCCTGCTAGCCCCTATTGTCAAGTCGAGATCGATCCCATCCAAACTGCTCTACTGACCACTTGCTAATTCAGCATTAACCCCCATTGAGGCATTTGATACCATACCAATAACACATACCCTACTCATTGCTGTGCCCATAATCTACACGTAAATGTCAGAATATTCAGCTGCAACGCCAGCTGCTCAAGCGACAGCCATCGCTACTGCCAATGTAACATTCCAGGACATCATTGCCACTGGCGGTGACATGATCGGTCGCTTCCTCACGACTACAGTACCTTACGTTGAAGCCATTCCAGGTGGTCCAATCGTTGTCCGTTACATCCGCTCTTCTCATAAGAATGATCCAGCAAGAACGGTGCTCGAAATCCTATTGTTCCTCTTCGCCATCAACTATTTTACAACAGGTAGAAGTAGAAACTCAAATAAGAAGAAAGACTTCGTCAAGCTGAGTGAGCGTGAAGTCAATGATCTTGTTGATGACTGGGAACCAGAACCACTTGTCATGCCTGTCTCAGACAAGGAACAATGGAAGCTGGATTCCTTACGTGTTGTTGATGGTGCTATTGGCTCACACATTCATTTGATCGAAAATCAGAACAAGCTTCTTAATGCTGCCTCTCTAAACTTTTTGGATTTGGGCTCAGATAAGAGAATCATCCAGCACTCTAAGGAGACTATCAGAAACAGTGGTGTGGGTGCTTGTGGTCCGCCAAATTTCTACGGTAATCAAGACGTTCACGTTAAACTTGAAAATGATTTGGCTTCGTTCTTCGGTACAGAGGGTGCTATTCTCTATGGTCAAGACTTCACGACTGCTGGCTCTGTCTTACCATCATTTATGAAAAGAGGTGATTTTATTTTGGCAGACTCATGTTGTAACTTGGCCATACAAAAAGCATTACAATTGACTAGAGCCAATGTTTATTGGTTCAAACATAACGATTTGGACGATCTGGAAAGAATCTTAAAAGATTTGAAAAAAGAGTTCTTTCAACATGAGAAACCAATCTCAAGAAAATTCATCATCACCGAAGGTTTGTTTGCAAACGTTGGTGACTCTCCAAATCTACCAAGACTTATTGAATTGAAAGAACAGTACAAAACAAGATTGTTTATTGATGAATCCTTGTCCTTGGGTGTCATGGGTAAGACTGGACGTGGTTTGACAGAGTTCTATGACATCCCACGTTCAAAGGTTGACATTACTATCGGTTCTATGGCTAATGCATTATGCTCTTCTGGTGCATTCTGTCTTGGTGACAAGGTTATGACATATCATCAGCGAATTGGATCCCTTGCATACTGTTTCTCTGCTTCTTTGCCACCATATACTGCTAGTGCCACATCTACTGCTTTGGAGATCATTGATTCTGAGGTTGATCCTAAGACTGGTGAGTCTAAGATTATCAAATCATTGCAAACCAAGAGTGCTCTTTTGTATAAGTTGTTTACTCAGGACAAGACCATTCAAAAGTTCATTCAAATTAAATCTACTGCTGAAAGCTCTGTTTTGCATTTAACTATTGCTCCTCAGTTGAGAGAATCGCTGAATTTACCTAAGTCTTACACTGGTTCAGGATCCGAGATGGAGAAAAGAAATCTCAAAGGTAAGAGTGACAAACTGATTGAGCAGCTGAACCAAGAGGACTTTTTGCTGCAATTGATCGTTGATGGTTGCGAGGAGCAAGGTGTTGTCATTGGAAGATCTGTTTACTCTTGGTCTCAAGAGGTTGCACCATTGATCCCTTCATTAAGAATCACTGTTAATGTTGGATTCAGTGACAAGGAGGTTCAGACCGTGCATAAGGTTGTTGCTAAGCAGATTGTCAAGAACTTGAAGGGCATGACTGCAAAGGAGATGGCTGGTCTTTTGGAGGAGTGAAAAACCCTCGAATCATGTACATCGTCAAAAAAAACATTGACATCCCACACACATCAGACTGCACAAAAACATTCAAGAGAGGCCTAGTAATTAGGACCCTCTACTAATTAATCTTCTAACTAATAATTCTTTTGATTTTCGAGACACGGGCTATGAATGAATCCAAAGTAGGTAGGCAGGATCTTGGCTTGTAGTTTATGATAATGATTAAACGCTCATAACAATATATGCAGAGCCTCCACCGAATAAGAAAAGAGTAGAGTACATCTGGCACATGGTAAGACCATGGACCAAAGGAGATATCTTGGATCGCCGTAACTTTCCCGGTTATGCATGCTGGCAGGAGGGGTATGGAGATGGCCTCGGTTATGGATCTCACAGATGTACAGTGATCAGCAAGTGCCGCTTGAGAGGCTCGAAAGCAATGTTCAAAAAGTGCAGTGGCAAGATCTGGTTATACTATAGATTTCGTCTAGGCTCTGATTAGTTAGTGTAGCTACAAAAAGTGTTCGCTCGCACACTCGCTGGCCAAGGTTGATTGTTTGAGTCACGAGTCATCTTTCTAAACAATGAGCAAGCCCCGTTTGATGGAAAAACATCAAAAGGCAGGCAGCAGAGCCGGAAATGCACACAAATTTTCTCAGAGGCGGCGACTGGAAGGCCGCAACCCAGTAGCTGTATATGTGGGTGGATGTACGCTGGATCGAGCAAGAGGGCGGGGAAATCGGGTTAGAACCGAACAGATGATGGGAGGGCTGCGGTTCGGGACAAGGATTTAGCGGTGAAAAAGCAGCAGACCAGAGTTTTGGGGCCTTTGGTTTAGTCTTGTGGTCCTAAGAAGAAACCAGTAAAGAGATCCAATGGCTGGATACCGGCAGAGTTGAAGCCTGGGAAGCTGACTATGTCCACTGGTCCCTAACAATGCGCGCAACGTCTTTTTTTACCCCACACTTTCGAGAGCGTTCTTGGCCCTCGAGAAACTTTGTACAGACCAAAGCGAGTAATCCCGGCTTAAAAGGGAAATTTCATTGACTCTTAGGATCTGCATAGTTCTGTGGGCAGGTGGAAGGGTTGCCCTTCTTTGGGAAAGTTACAGACCGCTTCTGGTGTTTACCTGTATTTGTTGCTTAGAGGTCAAGGGGCGACGTGATTCAAGCTCGAAAACCTTTAGTGAATTCACACAATAGTTAATGTAGTTCAAGATTTGGCTTTGGAAAGAGAAGATGAGAAATCAATACGGACCCTCTCAGTGCACAGCTCAGTCTTGTGGAGCTAGCATCACGACCTGCATCTTACGGGGCAACACGAGAAAGACAAGCTTTTGGTTTTGACAGCTGTAATTACTAAGAATAGGAGTGGGAATATTAGCAGGGACCAGTGGATAGTTTACTTTGCGGGGCAACACCGTTACCCCCTCACTCTCCTAAAACAGATGAGCTTACAGGCCAATTTAGAGACGAGTACTGTAATGTGGACGTTCCCTTACATGCACACACAGCTTCTGGCTTTCCACCCATCCTCGGCGCATCCTATTCACGACAGTCACACGCTTTAACAAACCTCTCCACAGCTATTCTGAGCCAGCTCCACCCCACCATTGGCCACTATTCTGTAGTTCCCCTCGTTTCATGCCTTTTCAAGTACACATCTGTACGGGGCCCTTGATGCCTTGAACGGGGAAGGAGGGGCAACAATCATCGACTTTCGTAAGCAACTTCACCATTACCAAAGTATAAATACTTAATCAACTCCTCCTTTGAAATTCTAGCTATTATTATTACTATTTTTTGTAATACACGCTTTACCTTACTCATCATGAGACGCTCTGTTCTCTTGTCATTCGCTGCCTCCTTACTTAGCGTGAAGGCTGAGACCGCAGCTGATGATGCTGAACTCAATGCCATTCTCGCTGATTTGAAAGCCAATCAGGGTGATTATATTGGCCAGATTGCTGCCGGTAACTCTCCACCTTCTGGTTTGTTGTCATTGGTGCAGGCCGCCTTGACTTATACTGATGGATCATACACTACCTTATATTCTGATGTTGATATGGCTCAAGTAAATTCCTACATTACAGGACTGCCTTGGTACTCAACCAGATTGTCATCTGAAATAGCTGCCGCTACTGCAGCTCTTGGATCCTCCAGTTCATCAGAATCATCCTCGGCTGCTGGATCGTCCTCTGCTCCACCAAGCTCTTCTGAAGCTTCATCCTCTTCAAGTGCTCCAGCTTCCAGCTCAGCTCCATCTTCCAGCTCAGCTCCAGCTTCTAGTTCCGCTCCAGAATCTTCTTCTGCCCCAGCTTCTAGTTCCGCTCCAGAATCTTCTTCTGCCCCAGCCTCTAGTTCCGCTCCAGAATCCTCTTCCGCCCCAGCCTCTAGTTCTGCTCCAGCTTCCAGCTCTGCTCCACAGTCTTCAACCCCAGCTTCATCATCTACGTCTCCATCTGGCTCCTCCGACTGTCAAGAAGAGATCAAAGATGCCGAGCTTTCTGCTATTTTGGCAGATTTGAAAGCTAATCAGGGTGATTATGTTGGCCAAATTGCAGCTGGTAATGCTCCACCATCAGGCTTACTGAGTTTGGTTCAGCAAGTCCTGACATACACAGATGACTCTTATACCACTCTTTACTCCGCTGTCGATATCGATCAGGCTAACTCCTACATCTCTGGATTGCCTTGGTATTCAACTCGTTTGTCATCAGAGATTGCTGCTGCTAC
Source organism: Petasospora mycetangii (assembly GCA_003708295.3). Lineage (NCBI taxonomy): Eukaryota > Fungi > Ascomycota > Saccharomycetes > Phaffomycetales > Wickerhamomycetaceae > Petasospora > Petasospora mycetangii. Next base: position 118,367 of record PPNU03000018.1, on the reverse strand, counting down.
TGGTTCCATAACTTGTGGCTCATCCTCCTCTACCCCGGCTTCATCATCGGCTCCAGCATCCTCCTCAGCTCCAGAATCTTCTTCAGCTCCAGAGTCTTCTTCTGTCCCTGCTTCATCTTCAGCTCCAGCATCATCTTCTGTTCCAGCTTCATCCTCAGCTCCAGAGTCCTCAGCTCCAGAGTCCTCAGCCCCAGCATCTTCTACATCCCCAGAATCCTCTGCTGTTCCTTCCGAATCTTGTACTGTCGTTCCAGATGCTGATGCTGCTAAAGATGCAGAGTTATCCGCCATCTTGGCTGACTTGCAGGCCCACCAGTCAGACTACTTGGGCCAAATTGCTTCTGGTAACACACCTCCATCTGCTTTATTGTCTTTGGTCCAAGAGGCCTTGACATACACTGACGATTCATACACTACTCTATATTCCAATGTCGATTTGGATCAGGTCAACTCTTACATCACTGGCTTGCCATGGTATTCTTCTCGTCTTGAGCCAGCCATCTCTTCTGCCACTGCCACTGTTGGTGGTGTTACATCTTGCTCGGGTGGTGCTTCATCTGAACCAGGTACACCATCTTCCAGTACGCCTGCATCCTCTGCTCCTGCCACATCCACTCCGTTCTTTAGTGGCTTCATTCAAGGTGGTGAGCCACATTGGGAGATCCATGTTCCAGGATCTCTTGGTCCATGGACTGAAGTTGACATAACTGGTTCTAGAGATGATGGTTCCCCTTACTCTTTTGTTTCTGCCCAGTTCGAAACTGATAAGACTCCTGTTGATGGTACCACTTCGGACTCTAGTTTCTCCGGAGCTTACACTGACGCTATAGACGAGGATGATACGCTGATCTTCTCAATCAACGCCATTGCTTCCGGTCTGCATCCTTACGGAGTTACTGCCACTGTCTCCATCACCACTGCTGAAGGTGCCAGAGTCAGATTCTTGGTAAAGAGAGCTACAGTCACCTTTGATTTATCCAATACTATAAACGATGACGCTACTATCTCCTCCTCGTCCGCTCCTACTACCCCATCTTCTTCTGAATCTGCTGTTGTTTCTTGTACTGTTGTTCCTGATGCTGATGCTGCTAAGGATGCAGAGTTATCCGCCATCTTGGCTGACTTGCAGGCCCATCAGTCAGACTATTTGGGCCAAATTGCTGCTGGTAACACACCTCCATCTGCTTTACTGTCTTTGGTCCAAGAGGCTTTGACATACACTGACGATTCATACACTACTCTGTACTCCAATGTCGACTTGGATCAGGTCAACTCTTACATCACTGGATTGCCATGGTATTCTTCTCGTCTTGAGCCAGCCATCTCTTCTGCCACTGCCACTGTTGATGGTGTAACTTCCTGCGTCACTGAAGGTTCTGGAAGTACAACCACGGATAACGAACAGAGTACTACTAAGGTCACCGTTACTTCATGCTCTAGTAGTGTATGCTCATCTTCTGTTGTTGTTACCGGTGTCACTGTTGTCACCACTACTATCTCTAATGTTGTCACTGAGTACACCACTTATTGCCCATTGACTTCTTCTACTGAGTCTAGCCCTCAGGTTGAGTGTACGGTTATCCCAGGTAGTAAGGGTGGTGACCCAACAGATGCAGAGCTGAGTGCCATCTTGGCCGATTTGAAGGCTAACCAGGCCGATTACTTGGGTGAAATCTCCAAAGGTAATGCTCCTCCATCAGGATTGTTGAACTTGGTCCAGCAAGTGTTGACTTACACCGACGATTCATACACTAGTTTGTACGGCCAGGTCGACATGGGTCAGGTCAATTCTTACATCAGCGGTCTTCCATGGTACTCTTCCAGATTGGAGCCAGCTATAGCTTCTGCTACTGCTAACCTTGGTGGTAGTGACCCAGTTACCTCTTGTTCTACTGTTGGTGGTGGTTCTGGTTCTAAAGAGACATCGTCTGCTCCAGGAGGTGCTACTACAACTGGTGCACCATCTGGCACTTCTGCTGCTCCAGGTTCTGGATCCTCCGAGGTTTGTACTGTGATCAGTGGCGGCTCTGGTGACACAAAGTCTGCTGAATTATCTGCTATTTTGTCTGATCTCCAAGCTCACCAGTCGGACTACTTGGGCGAGATTTCAAAGGGTAATGCTCCTCCATCAGGATTGTTGAACTTGGTCCAGCAAGTGTTGACTTACACCGACGATTCATACACTAGTTTGTACGGCCAGGTCGACATGGGCCAGGTCAATTCCTACATCAGTGGTCTTCCATGGTACTCTTCCAGATTGGAACCTGCTATTGCCTCTGCTACTGCCAATGCAGGTGGTTCTGGCCCAGTGACCTCGTGCTCTGCCGTTGGTGGTTCTGGCTCCGGTGCTAAAGAGACTTCTGCTCCATCTGGCTCTGGATCTTCCGGTTCTGGATCCTCTGGCTCTGGATCCTCTCCAGCTGCTGAAGGCTCCCAGGTGTGTTCTGTTGTGAGTTCGGGTGGTGGTGATGCTAAATCAGCTGAACTCTCTGCTGTTTTGTCAGATCTCCACGCTCACCAGTCTGACTACCTGGGTGAGATTTCCAAGGGTAACGCTCCTCCATCGGGACTGTTGAACTTGGTTCAGCAGGCATTGACCTACACTGACGACTCTTACACTACTTTGTATGACGAAGTTGATTTGGATCAAGTCAACTCCTACATTTCTGGTTTGCCTTGGTACTCTTCCAGATTAGCACCAGCTATTGCCTCTGCCACAGCCAACGCCGGTGGTAAACAGGTCACTTCATGTTCCATGGTTGGTGGTTCCGGCTCTGGATCTGGTGGAGCAGGTACTACTCAGGTCACCATTACATCCTGTGCTGAAGGTACATGTGCCACTGCTGCTCCAGCTGTTACTACAGCTGGTGGATCTGGCTCTGGCTCTGGATCTGGATCTGGATCCGGTTCAGGCTCAGGCTCAGGCTCTGGTTCTACCACTGGTGGTGTATCTACATTTGCAGGTGCCGGTTCCACGATCTCCTCCAGCTGGATTGTAGGAATGCTGTCGACTTTGTTTGTTCTTTTAATCTGAGACCAGATGTCTCTCATTTTCATCATCCGTTTTCTCATAATGTTGTTTCCCTACGGGAAGACTGGGCTCATTTCTGCCTTGGTCCACGTACTGTTTGATTCTACTGTATAGATTTCCCCGTCTTCGGGGGAAGAATTCTTCTTTTTGTTATACCCAGATGCTATACGTTTTTTGTTTACAACCGTAGCACCAGAGAGAGACACAACGCTGATCGTGCACCCCAGACTAGACCAATTCGCTGCCATGGCAACCGCAAGCGGCAAAACAAAACGTGGGGAAGACAGCAGAGCACATGAAGCGCACAAAAGTACCGTGTATTAGGCTTTCGAAGAGTACAGAGGCCATATAGGAAATGTTGTGTTTGTAAATAAAATTTGGAGAAGACACACTATTTAAAAAAAGTGCCACGGCCATGGCTAGACCCCTCAGCAAACAAGGCTCAGAAGTGGTGCGCGTACCGGCCGGAAATAGGTACCGGGCAGTGCCGGAGCTTAGCTCTTATAACACGCACCAATTTTGTTCTGGCAGGTAAACGATTAGTCTCTTTAACCCTGCAATAGATACCGACAACTGACGAAGAGCCTTCTACACTAGAACTACGTCAAAAGAAGAGAAAAGCACACCTCAGCTGTTAAGCCGTAAAAGAGAACACACCCACACACCCGGCCACCCCTCTCGCACAACCTTGGCTTTTTCTGTGACACGGAAATAATCTTACCCTTCACCAAGCACACTGGATAAACACAGAACACATAGCACACACAAATGGCCATCTTCAGAAGAACATCGCACTCGTCGCAGCACTCTGGCGGCTCTGGCGGTAACCCCAAGGTGCACATAACCAAGGCGGACGAGCAGCATTACAAAGTCCGTACGGGATCAGTCCACGATCCAATTTTGCAAGCAGTTAACGAGGCTCAGCCTTTTGAGTCTAGTATGAATGCCGGTGACGTTTCGCAGGGCTCTCTACAGAGACAGAGTTATAACATGATGCAGAACGGTATGTTTGATGTCTTTGGCAAACCGATCCAAAACCCTGATATCTCTAATCCAACCCGTTCTAGAGACGAGAGACCTTTGGATACGATCAGATCTTTTGAATACGCCATCACTGGTGATCCATCTTACACAGAACGTTTGGAGACTGAGCAGTTCGGCTTTAGAGTCAGACCGGATTTCCCACGCTTTGGCAATGGCAACCCATACGGTGCATCAAACCAACAACAACAGGCTGGCCCTTCATCCTATGGTCAAGGCTATAATAGTGCTCCGGTTCATAGCTTCTCTGGTGATCAACAGCAATTTGAACAGGGCGTTTACCAAGCTCCTGTTAAGACCGAGGAGAAGAAAAAGAAGAAGGGTTTATTTGGTAGATCTAAGAAGTGATAAAAAAGAATTGGAAATCAAGAGGATGACCTGTACCACTACTGTTATGACTATACTTTATGAGCACCGCCTTTTTTTTCTGTCATTTTTTACACCTACTCCACCTACGCTGGAGCTGATTTTACCGAGGTTTTTGAATTATATGAGAAGTTTCCCATTCAAGAAGTAGAAGTATATAGCTTATCACCCACACAAATCCACTCTACACACAAATGTGCTGTCTTCTGTTCATTTAATTCTGAATCTATGCCGAGAACGAGCGCTCCTTCCAAGCTCTATGACATCGAGCCCAGCAAATGTAAACAACGCTAGATGACACAATCAATCGCACATCAAACGTTTGAACAACTGTGGTAACCATACTGTTGGCTGTGTATGTGAGGTACATCGAACGAGTTCGCGAATGAAAGGCTCTTAGTCGTCTTTCCTCATGTGGTAATAGTTTCTATTAATACTTTGGTGCAATGGTTAGATAGCTGTCTTAATGAGAGTATGAGCGTTGCTAGAGTCGAGAGCCCTGGACTCGTTGAGTCCATTGAGAAACCACAGATCAGCATCAGTACGACAGAACTTTCCAGGGTACTAAGTGATGATTTCCTCTCATCATTCGATCAAGACATGAAAGAATCACTACCTGACGATCTGTACCAGCTGCTATTGAGGACTTTTCACATGGCCTATGACGAATCCAATATCTCCATGATTCCCATGTATGATCTACCTAAACAAGACACCGAGTGCCGTGGCGAAGTTTTATGCTTAGAATTAGGTGGGTCTACCCTTCGTGTTGGTATTGTTGATTTTGCGTTTGCAAAGTTGCTTAAAGTACAAAAGTCATGGGTATTAAAAGAAGAAGATAAGATCATTGATGAAAAATTCTTTGATAATGTTGTACAGAAATGCCTGGAGGTTCCAGAAGTTGTGCAATTCCTAAAGAAACAAGCTACAATTGCAATCGCTTGGAGCTTCCCAATAGATTCCCATGGACGCGTAATAACTATGGGCAAAGGATGGGCATTAGATAAAGCACTGAAAACAATCCCATTACCACAAATGATTGAAAATGCTTTTTCCAAACGCAATATATCCATATCTGTGAACAAGAAGTTAATCAACGATTCCATTGGCACAGCTTTGGCAGGTATGGCATATCATGATAAACTACCAATGTCACTAATACTAGGTACCGGTGTTAACATCTGTTTGAGCGTCAAAAACAAACTATTGAACACTGAACTGGGGTTCTTCGGCACATTAAAGAAGCCTACGAGGTACGACGAGATCATGGATGGTCGTTGGTATGAAGTTGGTGAACCATGGAAATATCAAACTGATGATAAAATATTCCAACCTCTGGAATTGATCACCGGTGGTAGAAATCTGTGTGAATTGTTACGTATCATACTCTGTGAAATGTCGAATCTTGACGATGCAGTTCCAAAAGTTACATATAAAGAGTTTGAACTGCCAGGTGAACTATTTTGCCTCTTTACAGATGAGACTGAAGTGACTATTGAGACTGAAGCACTAACAAAATTTAGCTTAAAATTGGAGCCCGAGCAGATTGTGATCATAAAGAATGTTGCTCATTGCCTAGTTAACAGAGCCTCTCACTACATCAAACAATCAATAATGGCAATGTATGAGTTTTCAACTGGTGAGACCCCAGATTCAAAAACACCAATAACAGTCTCATATACTGGATCTTTTCTTGAACATTGTCAACTATATAAACAACTGATCACCAAAGATTCAGGCATTAAGCTTGTCTTTGTCGCTGATAGTTCCCTTATTGGGGCTGCTGTTGCAGCTTCCCTTTGAACATTGCCCTTCATCTTTAATATAACAATTGCATGCCTATTACAGCAGTAGAACTATATCAAAAATGACTCTGAGCGCGATTGCTGTTCCCCACAAAATTTTGGATGTTAACATTAATATTCAATACTAATCTCAACATTCGATATTCAACATTCATTATTAACTTTAACGTCGGCTCTTAAAATAACATTACCATCAACATTCATATCAACATCAAGTGATATAAATGCCTTTCTTCACACCACAAAGAGTATACGCCATCCTAGGGGCGTCCAATAAACCTTCTAAATTTGGATACATTATAACCGATTGGTACTTAACACATGAGTTACCATGCATTCCCATCAATCCGACAGCATCAGAAATTATAACACTGAAACCTTCAGCTACATTAAGTGAGGCAATCAAGAGAGCTTTTTCTGAAAATCCACAAACGGATGGTTTAAGCGTTTCAGTTGTGACTCCACCGCACGTTAGTAAAACAATGATGGAATCTTTAACTGACGAAGTTAAAAGTGTTTGGTTCCAGCCAGGCTCTTATGATAAAGAGTGTATTGATATCGCTAAGGGCAAGGGAGTCGAGGTGATCGCCGATGGTCGTTGTATCTTGGTTGAAGGTGAATCGAAGCTATCCTCCAAGTTGTGAACAGAAATGCAGATGTGCAAGAGTCGGTGAATATTATGCTGTAAGCTGTGAACATTTGTAAGTGTTAAGATATAAGTGCACAGTAGTGTGCGTCGAGTTTACAAGTTGTGAACATATGTAGTGTCACAAGTCGCAAACTGCGAAAGTATATGGATTATACATATGTAATACTGCTACATGTTCACAAATTAAACATCACGAGTCATTCATCATTATTTCCATATAGTAACAAACTATGGGTCGGATAATATCTTTTTTATGAAACCTTTCCAACTATCACTACCGGTGATGCCAATTGTATAAACAAAAGGCATTACTTCTGGACTTGTGATAATAGGTATATGTTCTTTATGACCATTAGCTTCATTGGATATCTTCCAAATTAGATCATTGAATTTGGTGTTCAACTGATCAATATCTGTAGAAGTTTTCACTACTTTCAAGTTTAAGAACCACGTTTCCCAAAGTACATCTTCCTCAAGTTTACCAAACCATGTTGGTTTCTTTAACTTCCGTCTTTCATGAAATTTCACTTGGACTTGCGCAAACTTGTAATCTTTATCCCGTGGATGTAAGACTGGAGACTTTTTGATTAGACTGTCCTGTGGTAATGAATGTGAATGTTGATCTGTGTCATCAAACTTGATGTTACTATACGGATTTGATTGATTGATTGTATTCAAGTTGAAATGACCACCGGGTGAACCAAAGGGTGTTGTAGATGTAGATGACAAGATAGGCGTCTCCAGGTCACTATCGACCCGTGCTAATAACAGATCCATTTGTTTTTCTATCTCCTCATTAATCTCAGGAACCGTGATGTTAGGGTATGGCGTCTCCAGAAACTCGGTTGTCTGTGGAACGATCGAACCAAATGTCCTGTAGAAAAAGATAGTCGACAAGAGCGCTTGAACTGTTAGTATCATTTCCCACGAGCTCTAATAACTTCAGAACTAATCTCACCTTTCGTAGCCTCACGCACGTGCTGTCTATCCACTGTGAAATCGAATGTGAACTCCATTTTGTGGTATACGTCGTGCAACAAAGCTATGCTATGCTTGCCTTGGGGCGCTTTCACCTGTCTCTTAGGTAGTTGTGTTCTTGGATATAACACGGCTGAAACAGAAGCTTGAAATAGAAACACCAGGGCCAGCTGCAATGTTTGAAACGTTCTCTTTTGGAAGTTATCAAGTTTACCGTGTGTGCTGGTGATAACTGCGAGTGCGCGAAAATGATACGAGCATGTGGGAGTTGTCGTGATAAAGCTCACTAGATTGATGGGCTCACTAGATTAATGGGGCCGATCAATTGATGAGGCTCACAGGTTGGTGACATTGTACGCGTGTGATTTAAATTGCGCTCGTGGTGATCCGAGTCTCGGTGGCCCAACATGGCTGTTCATAGTACTACCATAATACAACATGCACGTTTTCATTATAACAGTGTTAAACTAGAAATATCTCCCTTCAAATGCGTAACTCTCTGGAACAAAATATGTCTACTTGTTCTCAAAGATGAAGGTCTTCAACTCGCCATAAGCTCTGTTGATGTCATCGTTGATGATGACTTTGTCGTGAGCACCGGTCTTAGCGTACTCCATCTCGGCAGAAGCAGCAGCCAGTCTCTTGGCCAGTGACTCCGGGGTTTCGGTTCCTCTTTTCTCCAATCTTGTCTTCAATTCTTCAATAGATGGTGGAGACAAGAAGAGGAATCTGGCGTTCAAATCTGTTTGCTTAACAGACTTCACACCTTGCATATCGATGTCCAGGATACAAGTTCTACCAGCCTCTGCAACTTTCTGGACTGACTCGATGGTAGTACCGTAGTAGTTACCGGAGAACTGAGCCCACTCGATGAACTTCTTCATCTCGATGTATTTCTTGAACTGCTCAACGGTGATGAAGTTATAGTCCTTGCCATCGACTTCACCAGGTCTTGGACCTCTTGTGGTATTAGACACGGAGAAACCAAACTTGTCTGGGAACTCAGCGAAGAGCTTCTTCAGCAGAGTGGACTTACCAGCACCAGAAGGACCAGAAACAACGACCGGACGGTCTATAACGTTCAAAGTGGTCAGTAACAGACGTTCAGTCAAAACACGCGTTCTAGCCTCGTGGCACCAGAGCCTAGCCAAAATAATACGGGGAAACTGGGGAAGCCCTAGTGAATAGAACACGTGACAATCAAACAGAACTTACTCATCATTCTTATGTATAAGCGAGCGTATGGGCCTTTAGCCAGCAAAAAGAGAGAAAAAGACCAAACAAGAGGAATTTTTAAGGCCCATAAGGAATTTCAATGTTTACGATTTTTTCGTTAGAGCCTCGCGGGCTGGCGCCCCTGAGCGCGTTTTGCGGCTTTTTGCGCAATTGTTTTAATTTCTTTTTTCTCATTTGGCATTTCCCGCTCTTTTCGCCTTTTCGTGACTCGGGCGACACTGCACATCTTTCGCGCCTACATCCATACCATTGAACGAACGGACTTACCTAAACAAAGCCGACGGGGAAAGGCCCACAAAGACCGACGCTCAGAGGGCAGTCTGGACACCTTTCAGGAACTCGACAAGGCCAATGGCACCAGGGTCTGGGACATTGGACGACTCACCAACGTAGGAGGCTCTGCCGAATTTGGCCTCGAGATTAGCAGTGGCCTGGGCTCCAGCATCAGCAGCCTTGAGCGCCTGTGCGAAGTCTGCTGTTTTGGCGAACTCTTTGACGAAGGGCTCCAAGGCATCAATCACGGTGGAGTCGCCAGGACGGGCATTGGTGTACTTATACAACGTCTCCAGTGCCTTTTCCAGGCCAGCTGATAGGGCTTTCTGCGAGATTGGCGAGTTGTCTCCAGCAGTGATGATGGCATCAGCCAAACCGGTGATGAAGATGGAGTACAACCCACCGGAGGTACCACCCATGAACGTCTCCACAAGATCAGAAATCTCATGTAGTGCCTCAGACAGTGATCTGGTTGGGATCTTGTCGAAATTCTTAACTAAACCCTCACCACCAGAGACTAATGTAGTACCACAATCACCATCGCCGACCTGGGTGTCCAGTTTGGTGATGTATGGTTCTGCTTTGACTAGAGACTCAACACCAGCTGTCAAGAACTTCTTGAAGTAAGCAGCATCGAATTTACCAACTGGAACAACCGATACAGATCCTTCCTCCAAAATCTTAGCATCGTACTCAGAGGCTTTGTTTCCTTGATACTGGCGAACTGGCCAACCTGGCGCATCTGTTGGGGCATCCAGTAATTCAACAATAGACTTGAATGGATAGTTCTGTAAAGAAGCATCTGCTCTCGAGCTGTTGAGTAAAGTTATCGAGAAACCCTCACCGTTCAAAGCGGTCATCAAGGTACCACTATAAGTTCTTATTGGCTCAATACCATACTCGGATTTTAACAAGTTCAATGCGATCTTAGTAATAGCAGAAAGAATCAAGTTGGAAACACCACCAAGGTTATTCACCAATAAAACAACCTCATCGTTCTTGTTGAATGGAACAAAAGCACGATCAGAATCAGAAGAATCTAATAATTTTGGTAGAATTTGAGTCTTTAACAGGTCTTCAACATTTGGAACAGGAGATAAAACTTTAACACCCGGCTCATTGTGAATACCCATACCGAGTTCCATTTGACTTTCGGTCAATTCACTTTCGAATGCTTGGCCTGGAACTTTTGCGTGGTCTAAAGAGGCACCAATGGTAACCAAGTTCTCATTGATAGCCTTGGCCAAATTAGCAGCTTCTTTCAGTGTATGTGAGCTGTAGTATTCCACAAAACTACCAACGATCTTATGGACGAACAATGTACCGGCAATAGCTCTTCTTCCGACAAGACCACCCTTTGATCTACCAACAGCAACGTCATCTCCAATGACGACAACCTCAGTATCGATTCCAAGAGCTCTAGCACGTTCACCTGCTAAACCAAAGTGCAGCACATCACCAGTGTAGTTCTTAACGATGAGCAAAACTCCCTTCTTGGAGTTCTTTGACAAAATCTTGACACCATTGAGAATTTGTTTAGTAGAAGGCGAAGCAAAGATCTCACCACTCACGGCACCGGTTAAGCAACCGGTACCTACAAAGCCAGCATGAGTGGGTTCATGACCAGCACCACCACCAGAGATAACAGCGACTTTGTCGGAGGAGTCTGATGGAACACGGAACACAATCTTGTCGGAGGAAACAAGAGTGAGGTGTGGCGAGGTGGCAACAACACCTTGCAGTGCTGTAAGCACCGGATTGGAAACTTCAAAAGACTTGACCATTGTTCCTTAAGGCTGTTTATCAGTATCAATATGTTTCACGTTCCTTGAGTTCACTTTGAAATCAATTGATACAAACAACAATTCAACTTCGGGGCAAGAGAGAGGGCAGGCGTGGTGATTTATAACTGGAGAGGAGAGCGTCCCCGCGTGGGCCGCAGACCCCATTTTTCCAACCCCAGGTTTTTTAGCCGACGCCTGTTGCGGAAATAGCCTATTTCGGCAGCCGTTTTCAATTGATGAACTACTAACGCTAAAGGAAAGGTAAACAAAACACATTCAAATGTCATAAACATAAACACATAACTTTCTATATCATTTATTGTACATCGGATGACCCCGTTGTAAGAACGAAAGAGCATTAGTCTCTTAATGATGGATCTGGGAGCCTTGCGTAAACGTCTTGACCAACGAGCGGGCAGTTGAAAGTTCAGGTAGGTCTCTTGACGTAGTAATTCTTTCCAGTGATTCTCTATGTTGGGAAATTGTTGGACCGTTCTCAGAAGAGGAGTCATGTGATATGGTTTTCTCCTCATCTGAGTTCTCCCTGAATACCTCGCCAAAGTCTCCACGAGCAACACATTCTCTGACGATATCAATGTCTCTTGGTCTATAAAGAATTTGTAAGGTGTTGTAAACAAATCTTGGAATCAAGTTGGTAACAGTACCAGCAACGAAAACGACCCAGAAAGCTAATGTTCCGTATACCTGTGCAGCGACCTTATAGTATTCACCTGAGTAGGTCGACGAAGAGTAGATACCTGTCCAGAAAAACACAACAAGAATGGAAAGGGAGTCAATCAAAAGCGTCAACCAGTCCCATCTGTACTGCCTTAATAGAATATAAGTATCACAACTAGTAACAGAAATGTGCGTAGAGAAGACACCGAGCCAGAATCTATGATCAACATTCAAACCGTTATAAGTCGCAAGCGTACCTTTCAAAAATATGAGTGCTGGGAAAAAGAAAGAAATGACCGACTGATAAAGACCATCAAACATGTACCAGACGAATTTGAACTGATTCCATTCTTGTCTTAAGATACCAGTCTTGTATAGCTGTGGAACTCTTATACTGACATCAGCTTCAACATCTTGATCAAATATACCTAAGAAGATGATAGGCAATGAGGTGTAAGCCAAGTTAAAGAACATAATGTTGGTATACTCCAGAAGGTACGAACCATCAAAATTGGTATAAATACCATACCAGAATAAAGTCATGGTGAACACAACGTTTTTGTAGAAGAAACTTGGAATCATTTCGGCTAATCTTTTGTAGTCCCATCTTCCGTGAACCAATACTAGTTTGATCAAGAATCTAAATTGGCCAAATGCATAATCAGAAGACATAGCGGCCTGTCGACCTTCTTCACCGACAATACCAACACCTACATTAGCCGTTTGGATCATAGCAACATCATTAGCGCCATCACCAATGGCCAAAGTCATAACATCCAAGGAATCACGCACCAATTTCACAACAGATGCCTTCTGAGCTGGGGAAACACGGCAACACAAGACAGACTTACACTGCTTACACAACAGCAAAAACTTACGTTGCAAAGTTTCATCACTGAAAACAGTTCCCAAAGAAGCACCATCAATGATGACAGCAACATTAGCAGTTGGAATAGAGTGGTCCTTCTTGGCGGCCTCCAATTCCTTCATAGAACCAGTCATTTGGAACTTGTTCAGATATTCAGTCAGTTGACCACCAATGCTCTCCATGGAGTCCTTGCCGTCATCGGAACGAATGATCAACAGTTCCATGTCATTACCTAGTAAGTTACACGAGAAACCAATGTTAATAGCAGTTTCAATTTTATCACCAGTGAGCACCCAAAGTTTGATACCAGCGCGTCCGAGTCTTTCAATTGACTCTGGAACACCATTTTGTAATCTATCTTCAATAGCAGTACCACCATACAAGATCAATTGGGATTCTATTTGACTGGCCAATTCCTCCATTTTCTCAGCTCTATTATCCAAAGAGGCAGAAGCAGAGTTGAACTGTTCACTCCAAGAACGATATTCTTCTTCAGTTATCTCACGACCGGCGATACACAGTGTTCTCAAACCTTCAGAGGCATACTCCTCCAAATGCTCAGCAGTTGATCTTAACATGTTCTGGTCATTTTTGTCTTTATCTAATCTAGCAAAGATAACGGAATCAGCACCCTTCGTGATGATGGCAATGTGTCCATCAATCCTGCAAATGACACTCATTCTCTTTCTTGTAGAGTTAAACTCCAAGACACGTAAGATGTCAAATGATTTTTCTTCACCATGGATACGAACAACACCTCCAGTACGGGTTCTCTTCAAAAAGGTGAAACCAACGTCACTAGCAGCCTGAACCAGTGCGGCTTCATCGGGAGACTCAGCTTTGAATTCCAACTTAACATGGTCATCTTTAGACGGCTCTGTCAAGACAGTGTGACATAATGAAAGACAAATCATGAAGTTTGTGGTCTGTTCACGTTGTTTGTCTTCTTCTCCTGTCAAGTCTTTCACAAATTCACTTGAGACGAAGGTTAATTTTTCAGGATCAAACTGATCATTCTGCGGCAAGTTTCCAAGAAGTTGTACCATGTCCCTTTTATCTTGGCTAATGATAGCATTCCACTTCTCGGACTCAGCAATAGTGTCAATTCCCTTTCTTTTATCCATACCAGCCTGGGCTTCGGTATAGGCCATACCGTAACTCTTACCATTAACAGTGGCCTTCTTGAACTCCATAACGTTTTGAGTTAGGGTACCAGTTTTGTCACTGAAAATGTACTCAATTTGTCCTAGATCATCAGATATGGCCCACGATTTTGGTGTACATGGGTAATCCAATGGTTCATAATACATATCAACGTCAGAGTAGATGAAATAAGCTTGCGCTGTTTTAACAATTTCCACAGAGATGTAAAGAGAGATTGGAACCAATGCTTGATACAAAATCATAGCAACAAAGAATGTCAAAACACCATTTCTGGCTGGTGTTGGAGCATATGGCTCATACTCATAGTAATCGAATGAAGTGTTTCTCTTTCGATAGAAAAGGCCATTAACAAGACCAGAAATGAAACAAAGAATGAACAAGAAAGCAAAGTTGATCATAACGGACAAGTTCAAATCTTGTGAGATTCTTGAACGTTTGGAAGGAGTGATACCTGAATTCAACATGATTTTAGTTTGATGACCCGTGAACAAGACAAGGCCAATAATCCACTTGGTGTTTCTCAGTGTTGAACCTCTGAGAATAACGTTATCAATGTTGATCGGCTCTTCTTGTAGGCCCTCTTCTGGAGACTCCCAATTCAACGAACCTTGATAATTGTACATATCCAAATTTGGAGCCTCAGATTTCACATACATCTGGTAATTGGCGAGATCCCTGGAACGCTTTATGTCAGCAGTGTGATGAAGACCTTGTCTAGCTTTCAAGTTTGTCTCACCATCTAAGTTCTTGGTCTCAACAAAACACTTAGAATCATCATCAGACGTAGAAAGAATAACGACATCTGCAGGAGCTTCCTCGTTGTTACGAATACGAACAATGTCACCCACTTTGATGTCTTTCCAGAAAGCTTTCGAAAACTTAAGCTGTGAAGTTGGAGGACGGGAAGTTCTTGTTGTGTTTCTGGCAATCTGGTCCTCAACAGTGAGTGGTGGTTCACCTGCTGCGCTTAACCTCTGAGAAGTGCTGCTCATTCTTGGTTGCTCCAAACTTCCACGATAGTCACCCGACATTCTAACACTTTCTAAAGACGCCCTTTTCTCACCTATAGTAGCTAGCTTTGAGTCCTTCCTACCAGCCATACGAGAGAAAAATCTAATCATTTTAACGAAAAGAGTGGAGTTGAGGTTGTCAAACTTCTCCTTGAAAGAAAGATTTGATTCGTCAACATTATTATTGGGGATGCCGCTGAGGATGTACGTTGAGCTGTTGTTGAGCTCGAGGTCCGAGATGGTTCTTCTGGAGTCTTCAAAAGCGTCCTTGATGGCTGTGATGATCACGATAACGATCAATGGAACAGCAGCGAGGCCCGGGGACTGGACACCGAAGATTTGGAAGGCACCTAGGATAATCAGAAACAAGAAGTAGATGTTCGCCACGTTCTTGAACTGATAGAACAGGTTCTTCGGAATGAACGAGAACGGTGTGTATTTGGTCGTCCGGATGTCGTTCTTATCGTATTTTGCCGTGGGTCTCCCAGTCTTCGAGTCCAGAGCATCAGCGGGCAATGACAAATTGAAGTACACCGTTCTGGGCTCCAGCACGAGCGGCGGCTCGAAGAAGTCCCCAACCGCCTTCGGAATGCGCTTGAGCTTGTCCATAGCACTGCAGAAGACGCTGTTTTCCGCTGGTGGGCGAGTAACTCAGTGGGTGTGTCTCTGCTAGCCTTTGTTGTGTGTTAAGAATGGGCGGCTTCTCTAGCTGTATTTACTAAATGAGCTGGATGTGGCGCAAACCATGTTGCTGGGGCAGCGTCTACACGGAGGCCTTGGCCGGGGCTTACCGGCCGCCAGCACCGCTAAATCCGCAAGCTAAAAGGCTATGTGTTGTTTTGCTGAGTTTCATTGACCAGTAGCTCCGTTCATAAGTAACACGCCTTATAAAAGCTTACTCACCTCTATAGAAAACAGGTAAACCATCATCCTAAAATCGCTTCAGCCAGCCCAGAACCATGAAATTAGTGCTCGGCTCGGAAAACCCGAGCGCCGCGACCCTGCCGTTCCGGATTAGCTGTTCGGACAATTAACAATACATGTTGACTAATATATGACGTAAGCAGCTTGGTTTTGCAGCCCTGTACTTTTGGTCGAAACTGAAAAGTGATAGCGTCTCGATGGCATCAGCCAGTCACCTAAAGAAAGGAACCTCACCGATCTGAACGACGAAAAATGGATCTTAACATTGTTAATCCCAAACCATTCGTAAACTCACTAGTGGGTAAACAAGTGCTGGTCAAGCTCAAATTCAACAACACAAGTTACAAAGGCAAACTGCTTGCTACCGACAACTACTTCAACATGTCTTTGAGTGACCCAGAAGAGCTTGTGGATGGCGCCGAGGCCACAAAGTTGGGAAATGACCTCTTTATCAGATGCAACAACGTGCTCTACATAAGGCAGTTGAACGAACAGGCCGACGAGAAGATGGAGGAGGCCGACGAGAAACAGGAGTGAATCGCGTCATTTCTCAGTGCTGTTGTCCAAAACATGAGATGCTTGTGGGTTTTGATAAATGAAAAAGAGCTTGACAAGATTCAAGAGAAGAAGAATCACTAACGACTAATGGGGGATGTATGTATGTACAATCCACCCTCTATTACGACCTTGTATAATACACAACCACTAATGCTGGAGTCTAATTGAAATTCGTAGCGTTCATAAACAACTATTACTATTACATGACATGATTTATTTGACTTTAAGCTTCCCTTCGTGTAGACTGACTGTGTCAGCAGTTCTAAGTGTCTCTATTACTTTCTCGAGCTCCGGTACCACTTCCCACTGTATCTTTTCCCACTCTGGACCAGAGTATCGGCTGAGGACATAATCCACAACCCCATGCTTTTCAGTTGGACGACCAATACCAACACCAAACCTGTAAAAGTCATTACCATAGCACTCCACTATGCTCCTGAGCCCGTTGTGTCCTCGGCTGGAGACATTGCCGTATCTTAACTGGTATTTGCCCACCTCTTTGGAAAGCTCATCATGAACCACCATGTACCTGATCTCTGAAGCCTTTTCGGCTAATGACTTGTGCACTGATCTCCACAGAGGTGCTATTACAGTTCCTGAGACGTTCATGTACCCCTCCGATTTCATGAAAATGACGTTGTTGTAACGTACAGTCGACCCCATTACCACACCATTTACCCCCGTGCGCCATTTTAGGGACATCGAGTTGAGAAGCTCGTGGCCCACAGAGTGGCGTGTACCGCTGAACTGAGGCTCGGGATTGCCCAACGAAGACACAACTAACAACGGACGCTTGACTGCTCTGCTCGCCATCCCTTTGCCTTTGCGGTGTGCGTGGATTTGTACCGCCCCCTAGATTTATCTTTAGCGGACTTGAGACCCACGATGGGCCCCGGGATTCATTTTTAGTGCGCGACTGATCCTTTTCCCACTTTTATGTGCCCACCCGGAGCCCTTTGTTCTTATTTCACCTTTCCCTCTTACTAGCTTTGTGCATTTGGGGTTGTTGTGCGTTCTGTTATAACCACACTGGTGCTTTCATCACAGCAATAGCTACTGCAGACAGAGCTGTGGCCTGACCCACAACGACCGGCAGCCAACCGCACGCTCACTCGGCCACACACAGCCATAACCACAGCCATAGCCACAAAGTACAAAGGATGATCTTTGGCGTACCGACACACCGCACAGCAAGGACAGTACTACTCAGTGTACTTCTGCTCTCGGTGCTCGGGGTACTGTCGATTTTTGTTGTGCCCTCGAGCGAGGCCTTTTCAGACACATATAATCCCCTCACTTACAACCGAGACCGGGCCAGCCCCAAAGACACCGCCGACAAGTACGCTTCGATCCTGAAGCCCGTGACACCGTTATTTGGTGATGAGCGACTACAGAAGAGACTCACAAGCGTGACTAACAGCAGGGCCACCGTTTTCACCTTTTTCAACGACGACAAGATCCGCAGACTGTCCATACATGAACAGCACTTTCACCGTCGACTACTACGCAAATGGGCTCTCTTGTACCACTCACTGGGATTCAACGTACACATATTACACTATAATGATGCCCTTGATAATCCAAAGATGAAGAGGATGGCAGATAGCCGAGTGCTTTTTGGAAAAAATGACATCATCAATGAGAATTATCTTAAATTGCTTGCATGGTCGAATCGCCTTTCTACAATCAATCACAACAAGGGATCTCTCTATACAGACTATACCATCTTTCCTTCAAACTCAAGGGTGCTTTCATTGGGTAAGGACTCTGAGAAAATTGATCAGTTTCAACTCGTACCGGATTATGAATTTCAAGTCATGCTCAGCAATCAAAAGAGCCTCGAAGATTTAGTTGAAGCATTGATCTCGAAGAATCGTGACTTCAACATCGTCGAAGGTCCTAAATATGGTGAAATATTCGCTGATTATTCTGTCGGAACATGGAAGAAGCTGCTGAACACCAACAACGTGAAGAAAATTGTTGATACGGTCCCCACACTCTTGAACAAACACATCAGAAATTGGAGATTGTCGAATTATGACAGACTTAATATAGTCGATGTTATGGTTCTTGGTGATCATTATTTTACCCGACCTGCCCTTCAGGGAATTAAAGCACTTCTTAAATGTGAGGATGCTGCATATCCACTACCGACAAGAGCTTTCATTGATATATTTGAAAGAGATATCCTCCCACGCTTACCGGATCGAACCTCAGCTGATTCTGATAAAGAGACTGTGGAAACCGCAGAAACGAGACTCAAAGAACTTATGGCCACACATGTTTATAAATGCCCAACGTCCCAGTGGGAGGTTGTAATTACCAATGACATGGAACTGGAAAGTCGCTCGCTCAACTTTGTTTCAGTCCCACATCCGTTATCAGCAGCATCAGTGATGAAACATGAAGATAAAAGCATGGTCACTAGTACAGACCTCGTCACACTACCAGAACGAAACTTGATCACCACTCATCTCTCACAAAAAGTCAAGACATTGGAGAGACTGCATTACCACGTTATACACAGAACCAATTCTATCTTTCATCCTTCAGAACTGTTGACAGTTGAGACGTTTGCTCATACGATGTCAGTTTACTTGGGATTCGACATCCCAGCCATCAACGATCAATGGGGTGTTGAATATGACGACAGGGCTACGTCATTCACCGAGTTAAGTGGACACACATTCGCCATCTCTGAAGGGGAAGTAAAGTGGAAATTGGATTCAGCAAAGACGCTCGTGGCCAACTATGAGGCGCCAGCTCCATATGTGATTAACCAACGTCAGTCAGAGATGAGACTAAAACAATACCGCGATGACTTAAAGACAATCAAAAAGCCAGTCCCATTGGATAACCCAAGTGTTATCTTACAAACACAAAAATTCGAGAGTCGTCATGATCCGGTTGTTGAGATAGCGGAGAGTTGGAACAAAGATGATGCTGATATATGGTGGGATGCTAAAATGGTTAGGGCCATTGATGAAGATCTATACAAGTTGCTGGGAGAGGTCGAAGCACTTGTATGATATTCTTGCATCTAAAATAAAAGTATATGTTATTTATGAATAGTTCCGGGGTTTGTAGCTATGGTAGAACTGCGCCTATATGTTCACACTGAAAACTTTCCTTTATCTCTGATTGAGAGACGAATCAATACACTACAAGTTGCTTCATTGAAGAGTATTTGGAAATTACAGTTTAGTTTATGTTTAGACCTTGGCCTTCTTCTGCGGAGGTTCGTTGTCACTGGCATCGCTCATTTCGGCATCAGAATCAAATTCCTCAGCAACATCAGAGTCATCGTCATCAGACTCGTGGAAATCTTCGTCAGGAGATTCGTCTTCATCAGCAGAGCCCAGATTGACATCTCCGTCATCACTATCTGCGTCATTCAATGCGGCCAATCTAGCATTTTGTTCAGCTTCTTCGTTCTCGACACGAACATTCTTGTCTTGCAAGAACGATACAATTGTGCTCTGTTCTTCTTTACCAATGTTGGCAAACATATGTGAGGTACCAGAGCGTAAGTGAACCTCCATATCAAAGGTTCTGTTTGACGTCGAGCTCTCAGCACGTGAAACATCCACATGGGCAACGTCAGCGTATGGGATGTACACGGTTGGCTTTGGGAGGAACAAAAAGCACTTTTCTAATAAGTACAGATAGCCCTCGTTGACTTTGAGGGAACATGACAAAGCAGCCTGGCCCTTCGAGCTCTGGAAAGAGCCTGGAACAATTATACGGCGCTCTGTCAAACCTCTGAACACATGACTGAGAACCAAGTGGGTTTGCTGGTCATACTTCTTGTGCAAACGGCCTTCGTATTTGCTTGTGAATTCTTCTTCTGGCAAGTTGATCTCGAGTTCCATCTCCTCATCTTTTACGATCTGTAAAACAAGGAATTGATATGGCGTGTTTCCTTGTCTGAGTGGCGGATTCACATGAATCACCATCAAATGATGGATATCATCCGGCTTCGGAAGGGAGAAAATACGTTCAATCTGGCGGAACTGAATTTTGTGATCATATGTTTTACCTCTCAGTCTCAGAGAAGAAGAGAACAAATCGATATCGAAACGACCACGAGGTGTAAGGAACAAGACATCGGTGAAGGAGGCAATAGCATCGCCTGAGTATTGGCCGATATCAGCCTTTTCTTTCAATTGTTCATAGAATGCATTGGCACGACTTGTCAACTCTTCCTCAGCACCATCTGCAGCTGGATCCTTCTTCTCTTCTTCATCATTTTCAACAACACCAGGAATGTAAAATCTCATCTCTACCAGTTCATCACCAGCATGCTGAACGTTCTCTGAGCTGTTCATATCGACGGCAACTTCTTGCTTACCCGCCAGATTGGAGTTGTTGATCGTGGCGTATGGGATTTCAAAAGCAGCCTTACCTTGGATGTTGAATTGAAGTTCGTTTCTTGTAAGGTCCAATTCACCCCAATTCCAGCCTCTAAGAGAGTGTTCACGGTGATCGAGCAAGACATTGAAAGAACGTTGTAATTCGTTTTTCAAAGAGTTGAAATCCTCTGTGTCGAAGCCGTCCAAAGACACAACACCTTTGCTCTTGGTCTGTAAGCGAAGCTCGTAACCACGAGAGCCACGAGACCACATGGCGCTGGACAATTCTTCGGATGGCAGAAGGTAAGGCTCTTGTTTAGTAGCAGAACCACCAGTGGCAACTGGCTTCCAACCGAGACCAGAGGCTGCCAGACGGAAACGACCGTGTGCCCTTGACTGGTTCAGATAAATACGCTCGAAGTCCAAGTTAGACATTTGGCTGTTAGCTGAGCTGAGTTGTGTCGTTACTAGCTTTGTGTTAAAGACGCGTGTGCTAATGACGCTTTGTCGACTTGTAGATCCATCGCTAACGCGTACCAAGATGTCCGGGTGTGTTATGAGCCCGTGTAAGGCACCCATAGTGTATGTTGGAGCGATAACTACTTAAATGCTTTACTGTGTTATCGAATTAGTCAATCTTTGCCTATATAGCAGATTGAAGATGTTACAGCTCTAACCAACTGCTGCGGAAGCTTGTGCACCATTCAGTGAAGCGGACTTTGTCGATAGAACGAGAGTGTGTAGCTAATGAACCTTAGAACTACGGCACAAGAGCCGCGCTAGTCTGTGAACAGAAAAGAACTATAGATTTGTATTCTTATTTACCAAACCGTATCGACTCTCTTTCTAGTACAGCATGGTCAAACTTGATTAAAAACACGGTTCTCAGTGGGCATTCATCTGTCTTTGCCGTATGTGCCCCCACTGTAGCCTGGAAATAAGCAGCATCCAAGATACCTTCAATGATGCCGGCAGTGAAGGCACCAACATTTAAATGACCGAACTCTTTGGGCACAGAGATGAATTGGGACATCAATGGAAGGTCATCAATGATCATATCTATGTGATGTTGTGTTAGTATGGAAAAGGTTCTGGAAAGAATACATAATAAGACGGTTATGATACTCACATTCATCATCAGAGTCTTGGCTCTTTTGAAGATCATCAGCCTGTTTACCGAAGAGTGTTTTCCATACCTGCAGACGAATGAATTGTAGCACTTCAACCACTCTCGTTTCTCTCTTTGCGTTTTTTCCTTCTCTGAAAGTGATCAGTTCGAGGAACTTGGTGCCAACACCATAACCCAAGGAGTTCAGCTTCGCTTCTAGCTCGTGGATGCCTTTCGACTGCGACTGCACATACTGGACAACACCAACAAAGAGGAAAGACAAACTAGAGATGTTGACTTCGGGCGTACGTCTGTACAGTGTGTGATCATAGATTGTCTTGCCCTTGGACACTACTTGGCTCTGGTAGGACGTTGGCAATTGAATAGGCCCCAGCGATGGATTATAACCGGCTTTTAGTGGCGCACTCTTCGCCGTTGATGGCTGGATGATCTCATTGGACATTTTCCGTGGAAGATATGGCTTTCTGTTCTGAAATGGGCATTCCATAGTTTTGATTGTAGAAGCGTTGTTGATTTGGCGCGCGCTCTTGTTTTCAGGGCGCGCACCAACTAATCATCGCTTTGATCCGCTAATGTAACACTGAGCCAAGTCGTAACCTACCAAACAAGATGTTCTATACCCGTAAAAAGCGGTTCAACGTCTACAAGGACTTCTTCCAAGGTAAATCATACCTCTAATACTATTCAAAGCCGTTGGCTGATTGCTGAGGCATAGCAGATTTGACAACAGTGAGCTAACCGCCCAACTAAAGAGCAAGAGCCCTTTAGTGACATCCTCACACCAGAAGGCTCACCCAATAAGTCTGCCTCAAATTCTGTGTCACAATTAGCATTTAACAATTTCGACGATGCTGTGATGCTTGACGAAATTGAAGAAAATGGTATGGATGGCTTTCTGATGAACAGCCTTACCGCTACAGTAAAGTCCATGTCACCAGTCCAAAACACGGATGCTATTTCCCCTGCTTTCCAGTTTTCTACATCATCATCACTTGCCACACCTTGTCGCAAAGAATTACACAAGTCCACCATAAGCGCTGGCCCAACAATCTCATCCATTCACATTTCTCAATTCGAGCCACCACCACAGGGAACGTCCACACCAGCACCAGGAACCTATCTTGATGGACTTGTCACGCCTTTGAGACCACTGAACTACCCAATTCCCATGTTTCGGTTCAGCCCGCATGGTGGCAGCTTTGACACAGATGCATCTATGGTTTCTGGTGATGGCATGGACTCGATTCCATGTACGATGTCTAGCCCAATAGCACATAAGTCGAGAGCCATAGAAATCAAGGATGAGATCAGTAGCATTGTGGACCGCATGAAAACGAGTATCCAGATTCATACGATGGATGGTGACAACGATACACACATGGACGGCGATAATAAGATAAAAGAACTCTACTCAGATTTCTCCTTGCCAGATGTTAATGGATTATCAATGGTGCCTCCAGCAGAGTTTTTGACCTCAACACCAAGAGGAATCATGAAGAAGAGAGCCCCGGAAGATGAATTGCTTAAAGTTCCAAAGAAAGTCAGGATAAATGAAACTGTTGACGTCATTATTCCCGTCATGAGTCTCAAGCATCACAAACGGCCATTGTCATCACAGACAGATGGCACCAACACTAGAAAGGTAAAGAACCAGAAAACGAGCAGAAGCTATGCTGAGTTGGTCCAGCGCTGCAAAGGTAGAAAGGATCCACTGAACCTTCTCCTCAACTGAGATTTCTCAGACATTATAGATTTTTTGTGGCTAATAATATACAGCGACTTTCAAGGAAGACCATACGTCCAATCTATATCATAGATTCAAATTACTAGGCAGGGTAATTCTCATGTATAATATGATATATTTTCGAACTCCGCTATATATCTGCCATTGTTCGCGTGTCAATCCATTTAACGTCTGGTGCGCGGCGGAACCTTCGGGGTCTGCTCATCCTTAACTCTTAAGTAGTATAGGCCAAAAGTCTCCCTTCACCATTCACACAATATATCGTAACTAATCCAAGAAAGCATACGAAGACCGACATCACAATGTCCCGCTTGCCATCCTCCTTTGACGATGAGAACGAATTCAGGTGAGCTTCTACCCTCCCCTTTAGCCTCCAAGGACTTCGAACTACGATCGATCAAGATCATTGCTTTTGAGGCAAATGATTTAGAACCCATAACAACTAACAATGTATAAATCAGACAGCTGGATTTTGTTGATAAATGTATCAAGAATTGTAAAGAACAACCTTTGGTTCCGCTAGGGACTCTTGCCACAACTGTGGCCGTCATTCTTGCTGCTAAATCTCTTCGTGTTGGTAACAGACCAGGTGCACAGAAGTGGTTTCGTTACCGTGTTGGATTCCAAGGGTTCACTATTGCCGCTTTGGTGATTGGCGGTATGGTGTATGGACGTGATACTGCCGAGACAAGAAAGTCTAAAGAAGATCTGCTGCTGGAGAAGGCCAAACTAAGAGAGCGTCTTTGGATTGAAGAGCTGGAGAAGAGAGATTACGAGGCTAAGGAGAGAAAGAAAAGAGCTGAAATTGCCAGACAGAAATACCAGGAAGCACTTGAAGCAGAGAAGAAGGCTGAAGAAGCCAGTGCTAGCATTAGAGAGGTTATTGAGAAGAATGATTAGCCGTTCACCACATCGCAATGAACGAACGCACACAGTGATATACAACATGCCAACACCTCAGCAAAATTACGACCGCTTTTTCTACACTTGTACAGATAATTATTTAAATGACCGTTTGTTTTCAATCCCTGACTTATATCGGTAGATAGATTACTGGTTAATGAACTCCGTTTGCTAATAGCTAAACCTTTGAGGATTTAGGGTGCTCCCACCGTCGTTATGAGCCCGGAGTTCACCTTCCGGACAACAGCAAAAGCCCGATAACTTCACTACCACGGCTCCGACTATTTTAGCACTGTGTTGAAACATAGAAACGACATCAAACAATGCTTGTTCTTGCCATTGGAGACCTTCACACTCCAGATAGAGCCATCGTGAGTATTATAAAATCAAAGCAAAAACAACGGTGATTCCCCACACTGTATTTGTCAGGACAGCACACTAACATCAACAGGACCTTCCAGCTAAAGTAAGCGCCCTTATCATATTTACAGATCAATCGAAAGCCACTAACATATTGCTACACAGTTAAAGAAACTTCTTGTACCAGGGAAGATATCTCAAGTGCTATGTCTCGGTAACGTGACCACATCGCCATCAACCCTCGAGTTTCTTAAGAACATCTCCCCTGATTTCCAACTAGTGAGGGGAGAATTTGATGATAACTCCTCTTTACCACTCTCTCTCATTATTACTCATGGACAGCTACGTATTGGATTCCTTAACGGCCATACTGTTGTTCCAAGAGGTGATCCATTGAGCTTGCTGACGATGGCAAGACAAATGAATGTTGATGTGCTTATCTGGGGTGCAACTCACAAAGTCGAAGCTTACACGTTAGAAGGCAAGTTTTTCGTGAATCCAGGAAGCGCTACTGGTGCTTTCTCAACTGATTGGCCAGATGCTGATGATTTCGATGAAGAGAAGAACGTGACCAGTGAAAAGGAAAACAAGGAAGAAGGAGACACTATGGAGAATGTTGAGCAGGAGGCTAAATCGAATACGGCAGAGGAAGGCGAAGACGACTCAAAAGTGCTAACTACAGCACCACCTGATGATGAAGAGGAAGAAGAGGATGCCGATGAATGTATACCATCGTTTACACTACTAGACATCCAAGGCTCTGTGATAACGCTCTACATCTACACATACATCAACGGTGAGGTTAAGGTGGATAAGGTAAGCTATCGCAAGGAGTGATGCATGTATAAAGTAAAAACATCGAATCAACAATGCCATCTGGAAGGGCCTGTAGGCGTCATCTTTACGGTAACTTACCGTCTCCTTTTGCTAATTGTGTAGTCGCAATCATTATCAACCCTAAAGAGGACGAAGCCTCTCGTTGCCCTGGAAACGGAAAATACTGGTATGCGCACTCTGTACCGAAAGCTCGTTCTGAAAAAGTCTCCCAAAAAATTTGCACTTCTCTGCTCTTGCCATACACAAGTTGAGTTATCCAAAAACCAGATATAACAGATACAGCAAAGAGTGAGTTATTTAACGTGTGTCCAGCTCCTAAGTGGGAGACTATATCTGGTGTGTGTGTTTTAATGATGACCTGAGTGCATTTGGCTCGAGACTTTTTGTCGATGTGGAAAAACCCACGCTACCTTATTTTTTATCTCTGACAACTACACACCAGTTATTCTCTTTTGAAGATCTGGACTTACGATATATTCTATGTGGGAATATGGGCTAACAATGTCACTTCAGTTTCCTGGAATACTTGTTGATATGGATCAGTGTTGATAGGATCTTCTTCGAATACATCTCTGTTGTATAAATTCCTTCTTGTAGTTCACCTTTTCATCAATGATTGGTTCAAACTACTGGTGGTGGTGAACTTACTGCTGTCCTAACACGTTTATTGGTATTCGTAACTTCCCTACTAGGCTCACAATTGCCCGCTATTGCCTTTGCATACTCCCTTGGCTACACCGTATAAATGCAACTCTTTTGTTCTTCGACTCTATACACACAAAGAACGATCTCATTCGTCTAGATCATTTAATAAGTCCTCATCCAAATCATCAACCTCTGCACCTTTTTGGAAAGATGACGGTAATAAATCCTCTAACTTCAAAATCTTCTTCATGCTGTACGCATCTTCACCATCAGCGTAGTAACTTTTCTCAATGCTCAAAACTTCAAATTGTAAAGTGTCTCTGTACAAATGTAAAGCAGCTCTATTACTCTTTCTCACATGCAAACTGACATACTGGGACTCAAACGTCTCCGTAAGGGCATATAATGCCTGTCTCATCAACTTCTCAGCAATACCTTGTCTTCTGTACGTTCTCATGACAGCTAGTGACGTGATGTGTCCATGTGGTGTCTTATCCTCTGCATCTGGATCATCCTCCATCTTCGCCAACACATACCCCACAACTTTTTCACCTGGAGCGACGTATGAAGGGTCGCCCTTTGTGTCCTTTACTGTCCTTTTCTCTTCGCCATCTTCATTTACGTCTGTTGTCGTCGCCACGAACGAGGCCTCTGGCCATGACAAAATGTGGTACATATAATACTTTAGCTGGTAGTTCTCTGGGAGGTTATGCAAATTGGCATTTTGCATCGCCTGGATGTCAGCAATGGTGGCCTTTCTGATCGTTATAGCCATTGTACTCTTAGTAGTGGTTAAAGGGAATAGTTTTCAGCCCAATTTGAGGGTAAAAAATTAGAAATATAGAGTGAAGGAAGTAGGAGTAAAAGAACCCGTTTCTTGAGTGGGAGAAAGAGAGTGTATGAACCAAGCGTGATTAGGATCCGGAAATAGCTGTGAGTTGGTCCAAAGAAGAAAGCCTTTCTATTTCGTCGACGGTTCGTGCGGCGACGCCATATATTATTGGCACGTGAAAATGTGGCAGAAATAGTGGCGAAACAAATTAAACAGCTGTCAAAACAACGAAAGACAAACTTATAAGAACACATCTAAAATTTCGCCGAGCGGAGCCTTCAAGCATCTCACACCCATCCAAATACACACAAGGAGATGGCACATCCGCGGTTTGATGATGAAGTGGCGGAACACCATGGAAACGCGGCCATGTACGTGCAAATCGCAACGCCTAAGAGCCCCAACTCAGATGGATTCTCCCCAGAAGATGAAGAGACACCGTTAGAACAAGAGGTCAAACAGGCGCTGATGAACGAGGTCGACATCGAGATACTGCTCAAACATAGGGAGTACAATCTGGTGAAGAATGAGATCGAACGCGTCCAGGCACAAATGTCGCTAATGGAGAATCTCCATGATGATCCAAGATATGCTGTCTTTATCGAGGAATTGGTTAAGCTGGAGAAAGCAGCTAAAGCAAATGCCCTAACTCAGTCGTTACAAGCTGCTCATGGAGAAAAACCAACGACACCCGGTGCACAGAACTACAATCTGCGCAGGACTTCTACACACCCAGATCAACAACAGCAACATCGTACCTCATATGGAGGTCTACGCCCAATAATGGATGCCAATGGTAATAAAGTGTGTGTACACAAGCGCTCAGATGGTGTTATTGTTCGTATTGACTGCCCGAAATGTGGAAGAACAGACTTTGGGTCCGCTCAAGGGTTCCTTAACCATGCTAGATTGGCTCATTCTATCGAGTACAAGTCCCAGGAGGATGCTGCATTGCAGTGTGGCTCTTTGATGCCTGAGAGTGACCAAGATGAGGTTGGTGTCTCTTCCATACGAAAGCTGAAAGAATTGGGGTTGAATGCTGATAACACGCTATGCCCTGGTGTTTGCATTGAAGACCCCGTTAAAAAAAGAAGAAGATTGAGTTCGAAGAGTGATTCTACTACAAAAACACCGCATTTGGAGAAGCTATATGGCGCCAATCATAGTACGGAGGGATTCAAGACATTAGTGGAGGACGTCACACATCGTGAAGAAGTCGAAGATGAGGATAGTGAACATACAGAGCCAGAAGACCAACATAAAAAGCAGTTGTTCAAGAAGGGACACAACAGAAGAAAATCCCGTGGTGGTTTAAGTGCCGTTAAGTTTGATGACAAAGTGGAAACTTTTAAAGAGGTTTCTCCGGGCGATACAACTGCAGCTGCTCCGCAAGTTTTGAGATCCAATTCACAAACACCGCCGTTATCATCTTCACAACCACAACAACAACCACAACCACAACAAAAAAACACAATACCTGCTCCTTCTGGAAGTACTTTTCCTTTTATCTCATTGCCTGGTGCTAATTCTTTAAAATTGACTAAATTTGTCGATGAGAGCTTGACTGCGTCTCAGAGAAGACGTGTTCCAACCGTGTCTGAACCGTTGAGAACCAGAAGCCGATCATCTCGTGAGAACTCACACTAAAGATGGTGTTCCATTTACACCTCAACGCAAAAAATGTTTATGATTGACAGCTTAGTCTGTTTTTATCTAATGCTTATGAATTGATATTTATTGAAACCGACAGATGGAGTAAAAAACAAGTAGTTAACGACCCATTATCACAAAAGACCAGCCTTCTTGAACGTCTCTTCGGTCTTATCCAAGCTCTCCAGCTGCTTCAAGTCCTGCTCGGTTCCAAATCTCTCACCGTTAAACCAGATCGTAGGCACCCATTTTCTACCAGCGATCTCGGTGAAGGCCTTCTCTAATGGAACAGCCTCTTTAGGATCCATTTTATCAAGCTCAAGGATGACAACCTTGTCGGAGACACCGTATTTCTTCCAAATGGCCTCTGCGTAGTGACAATCAGGACACCATGACTTGGAGATCATGAAAAACTTGTTCTTGGCGATGTACTCAGCGGCTTTGGTATGTGGAGACATAGTTATAGGCGTATAATTGAGCAATATATAGACCAGGGAAAGAAGAGTCCTTAAAGCCGTAGACAATTATAAGCCAAAATGTGGCGCGTGCTCGGCGCGGTCTGGGAGTTTGAGACTAGTCCCCGGATGAAAGCGTTTCAGTCTCTCTCTAGACTCCTCCGACCGTGGGGTCTGGGCGGCTAACGGGCATCACGTACAGGCAACTCTTTGAAATTGGCTCTGCAAAGTAACCACAAAAAGCATTCAAATCACACCAATGTTGGTAATAAGAACACATTCAAAGACACTTACACCCAGAAACTTGGCAATGCTTCGTCATATCCCCGGTATCTGTCTCCAGTCCTCCAGTGAGCTCCCACGCACTGGACTGCCACTAGAGAGACCGCTAGTGCTACCGACGCCACTGCTTATGTCGAGGAGATTCGCCTCTTCAGACCCACGAAGCGGCCCATTGGTGACCTTAGCAGAAGATCCATTGGCCCCAGACCTTCATGTGCGCTGGTTCTACGCCACTGATAACCCTAAAAGCATGCCAGACCATTATCATTACACTCAGACAGATGAGCCTAAGAAGTTTACGCCTTTTTCTATCTACGACTCTTCCAGGCTCGAGACAGAGTACCAGAAGCATATGGATGGTGTCGAAAACAATAATTGCATAAGTGTCAACGAAGACAACTTGTTCGAAGTCGATTTGGCCAAGAGAGAGATGAAGCCAGTGTACTGGGAAGGTGCGATATATGAGGTCCGTCGTGGTACTTGGTTTACTGGAGATGGCATCCCTGTAAATGAGAGCTTAGCTGAGCAACTGGAGAAAGGTTACATTCGCATGAAGCCTTACCAAACGGCCATTGAGGATCAAAGTGGTGGAAAGAATCCTTTGCTTAAAACACTCAACAGAAACCCAATCGATGACGTCTATATGATACACGGCGAGAAAAAGATTTTGTACAGCGATAGTAAAAGTGCTTATGTCTTGGAAGAAGGGTATGGTGGAAAGTTGCAGGTAAGCTACCTCAAAGCTGTTAAGAACTTACCCTCTATCGGAGCCACGATGCTTGTTCGTGGATTTGAAACACCAGATCTCAAGAAGCAAAATGAGAGTTCTACAAAGACATCTAAATTTGGAACCTTGAGTAGCTTGATGGCACTGGAGCTCGATGAATTATTTGGCGAGAAAACTGGTACTATATCCAAGAAAGAGCAGGAGTCAAACACCAAACAAGCTATGAAGTTAGAAATTGAAGAAGACTACAAAGAAAAGAGTCAAGAGTTGAAAGGTGGTGAAAGAAAAGTTGACCATTTGATATTCTGTATTCATGGTATTGGGCAAATGCTCGGAACCAAATTTCAAGCCGTTAACTTTACACACACTGTCAATGTACTCAGAAAGAACTTGAAAAAAGCCTACTCCGAGAACAAGGAATTCCAGAAATTGTTGAACGACGACACCGGTGACAATTGTCGTATCCAGGTCTTACCGATCACATGGAGACACAAAGTTGATTTCACCACAGATAAAAGAGCAAACGATAACATGCCATCCTTAGCTGATGTCACTGTCGATGAATTCAAGCCAATGAGAAATCTGCTGGGGTCGGTGCTGTTCGATGTATTACTTTATTACGAGCCATTGTACATGAATCAGATTCTCGATGAAGTTGTTGATGAGGCTAATAGGCAATATCACTTGTTTAAGGAGCGCAATCCTGACTTCTCCGGTCGTGTATCCATTGTTGGTCACTCTTTGGGATCTGCAATTGCTTTGGACTTGCTGAGTTTACAACCAGAAAGATACGATCCTGAAAGTAAAGATCCCAAACAATTTCATTTCAAAGTTGAGAATTATTTCGGCATGGGATCACCTGTGGGTATGTTCAATGTACTCAAAAGAAAGAACATTAAACCGAGATCCATTGTTGGCCCATCTACAGAAGGTTGTAAGACATTGGCTTGCCAAAATTACTACAATATTTTCCACCCTTGTGACCCAATTGGATATAGAGTTGAACCGTTGATCAGAAATGAATTCAAGGATTACGAACCAGAGAGTATCCCTTTTTTGATTGAAAATTTCAACAAACAGTTATCCTATTTGGCCCAAGTTGGTGACAGTCTTACCAAAAAGATGGCCGACTACGTTTCAAGTACGGTGAACATTACAAAACTCATGAACATGACGAAGAAAGACACCGACGATTTGAAAAGAGAAAAGGATAAGGAGATTATTACAAAAAATGAACAGTTATCTCAGAGCCAGATAGAGACAATGACCGCTATGAATTACAGTGGTCGTGTTGATTATGCTTTACCACAGGGATACCTGGAGCTGTCTATAGTTTCTGGTGTAATTGCGCACACAAGTTACTTTGAGGATGAAAATATTGCTGCTTTTTTGTTGAAGGAGACGTTGACAAGCCATGATCCTGTAACTGAAAAAACTGTCATAAAGAGAATAGAAAAATAAAATCTTTCAAAAATAATAAGGAGACTACAAAACAAAAGTCCAAGGAATCATTATGCATTAACAGTAAAATTCTATTTCAGACATGAACCAATGACAGATCAAAGAAGGTCATCCAAAGACTGTTCGGAATCTCTTTTGATCAACTCAAGCATACCTTCAGGCAGTATTGGTCTGTTTTTATCATCCAAGACGTATCTGAAAGGCATTTCAGTAGCCTCGTTCTTAGAGAATCTAAATTCTGGGTAATCGATGAACTTAATGTCCTCAAATTTTTTCTTTCCTTCAACTATCAGTTGTGTAGTTCTGACAGCAGTGTCAGTCGACATTTGTTTAGAGCCCAAACGTCTGCCAGCAAAACCATACTTTCTTCTCAATTCACCTGTACGGTCTCTTGGAGGATGATCACCGAGGATACCACCAAAGACAAAGTAGTCAAAGGCAGTGTGCTCTTCTGGGACCAAGTCTGTATCTGCGGATGGATCTAGCAGGCAAACTCTTTCCTTCACGATAGGCAGTTGGGTGGTCCCAATCTCTGAAACATCCTTCGTCGTCCATTGCAAACCGGCCTGCTGAAGCTCAACTGGTATGTCATCGTCGGTCGTACCCTCTGGCATAGACGTGAGGACAAGGTTCTCTTTACCAACTTCCTTGATAATGGTGCAGTATTCGAGGATCACCCACTCCGTGAAGCCTTGCTCCATGTGCTCTATAACATACTTCATTTTCGCAGTACTTATGTGAGTGAGATATCTTAGGATACTGTGTGAGATCTATAAAAGAAGGTCTCTGCAGAAGTGATGAGCGAAGTTTTCCCCAGGTCAGAAAAAATTCAAGGTCGATGCTGGCTTGCTAAGTCGACAAGAGAGGCTCAGAGGACTGGAGCACTTTTGAGCTTATAATTGGCGAAACGGAGAATCTGGAGTCGATTGGTATAGAGTTCTGCCGTACTAGACCGACTCTCTGCTTATAATATGGTGCCATGACTTGCTCTGTTGTTGAAAGAAATAAATACTTCCGGCTTCGAACTAGTGCCCCCGCTCAAAGTCTGGCATGGTGGTGTCCGGGTGTAGCATTGACACGTTTGTACTGGCAGATTTCAGCACTTCACTTCCTTCAACTATAGGATAGAACGATGAGCCATCTCCAAGGCTAAGAGTCTGCACTTTCAATACCTTGTTTGATTCCTCTGAAAGGGCAGCTAAGTACAACTGTCTCTGGTCACAACCAAAACATCAAGGGAATGTCAACAGCGCAGGATGACAAAGAGGAGAAGCTGCGCAGAGCGAGACAAAGAATAAAGGAGCTCAAGGCTGCCAAAGAAGCCACAAAGAAGGCCGAGATTAACACAGTGACACATAAAGCTACTGAGACATTCAGTAGAGATAGCAGAGCCACCGAGAAACAAGAACGGACGGCCCTTGGCCTGAATGCGGAGCTTCATCCTCTCTTTACAGGTAAAGCATCATCGGCACCACCCCCGCAAGAGAACCCAAATCTTCAGAAAGTCAACAAACGTGGATTTGCCGTGAATCCATACTTGACTGGAGTCAAACCAGCTAGGGCCAAAAGAGAGTTCAATTTCGTTGAGAAGGGATACTATGTCTCGCAAGCTAATGAGATTCGTCTACAGAAGGAGGTTGAAGAGAAGAAGCGAAAATTAGAGGAAATACGAAGAAAGGCAGGATTGGAACCTGATTTGAGTATCGGCGAGGATAAATACAAGATAGAAGCACCGCCTGTTATTGAATGGTGGGATGCTCCTTTTGTGAAAAATGGTGATTATGATCAAATTGATGAGAGCTCCATTTCTATGTACTTGCAACATCATGAGCGCATTGAAGCGCCTATGGAGGCGCATCTACCTGAGGTGAAGCCTCTGTATATGACCAAGAAGGAGATGAAGAGGAAGAGAAAAAACGAGAGGGCTGAGAGGTACCAGGAACAACAGGATCGTATCAAACTGGGACTGGAACCACCACCGCCTCCTAAAGTCAAACTGAGCAACATGATGAATGTCTTGACTAATGAAGCGTTATTGGACCCCACTGGTACTGAAATGAGTGTGCGGGCAGACATTGCTAGAAGAAAAGAGGAGCACGAAAACATGAATAAAGAGAGGAAGCTGACCAAAGAACAGAGGCTCGAGAAATTAGAGAAGAAACAGGAAAAGGACAAACAGAAAGGATACTTCTCTGCTGTATTCGCCATTGCACATCTAGAGCATCCACAACACAAGTTCAAAGTTGATCAGAATGCCCAGCAGCTGAAACTGGTTGGAACCTGCCTTTATGGCCAGTCTCTGACCCTTGTTGTGGTAGAAGGGAGTGAGAAGAGCGTGAACAGTTACAAAAAGCTGATGCTTAGCAGGATTAAGTGGACCGAAGGAACAGTCGTCAATGGAGAACCACTTGACTTGAGCGGGAACAAGTGTCAGCTAGTATGGGAAGGACAATTGAGGGAGTTTCATTTCAAAAAATGGGGCGTTTTCCATGCCACTGGTGACGAAGGAGCGCTTGAGTACTTGAAGCGGTTTGAGGTTGACTCGTACTACCGGGAGGCTCTGGCGCAGATGAAGTCTACATAAGATAATACAGGTCATCAGTGTATTTACAAGCTATCCGAGGTAATGTTGTAGCGTGTCACAATTAGCAGATAGAGAGAACGATAGGTAGGCTTACTCCTGGATCTTAGCGAGGATCTCAGAGTCTCTGAAGAGGATGACCTCATCGTCGCCAACCTTGATGGTGGAGCCACCGAACGATGGAATCAGAACGGTCTCGCCTGGTGCAACGTTTGGAAGAACCTTGTTGCCGTTGGTGTCGGTGAAGCCTGGGCCAACGGCAAGGACCTTGGCCTGGTTGAGCTTCTCAACGTTCTTCTCAGGGAGGAGAATACCGGAGGCAGTCTTGGCCTCGGCCTTGATTCTCTGGACGAGAACACGGTCGAGAAGTGGCACAATAGAAGCAGCGGACTTGAGAAGGGTAGACATTCTTGGTTGGTTTCTAGTTCTGTAGTGATCTCCCAAAAAGTGGTGATGCTAACGAAGAGCTCTGGGGAAAGTTGAACTTTTTGTTCTCGAACTTTCCGGTGGCCGGCTCGGACAACCTGTGCACCGTAAGCGGTACTGTGCCTATTTTGGTAGTTTTGCAATTATTTCGCGAATTCGCCCGACCGTATGGTACAAACCGCCATTTGCGGGTGCCAACACCGACCCTCTAAACACTTTGAGGAGTTAGCTAATTTACTCACAATGGGTTCTGCTTACAAGATTTTCGGTGCTAACGTGCCAGCTCACTATGTTAGTGTCCTTCTCCGCTTGAAAACGTACCGGAATTGGGCCCAGAGTCGCCGGGTTGTTCCATTATCCAGCCGGCGAGGCACGTGAAGGCCATCTACAAGACTCTTTGATCCATGCCCAATTCTGATCAATGTCCACTTGCACTACTGGAATCTTGCTCGAAATACTAACACTTTAACAGATCTCCATTGCTACCCTTCTCACAGCTGGTGGTGCTGGTTACTTGTCCACCCGTGGCTCCCCAGCTCAGTCTGACACTCCAAAGGCCCCTGCTCCAGAGGCTGTTGCTCCACTCGCTGACAAGGCCGAGGACATCGACGTTGAAAAGTTGTTGAACGACTTCTTGAAAGACAACGAGGAGAAAAAGTAAACCCCGCCTGACTTCAACGTGCTTTTGGGAATTATCACCAATTGAGGAAGAGCATGAAACACTGCTGGGGACGCGCACCAACTACCCCACATAGCAAGACCCAGCATTGATGCTATGGCTGCTCTCTCTTTGGTAAAATAAGGAATGATAAATGCTATTCGCTACAATTATACATGGTTTTACAAAATTGATTTAGATGTAGAACTCTTTCATTGATTTCTCCACCGATATAGCTATCGATCACTGGTACTTTTAGTAAAATAGTCTGGCACTCTGATGAGCCCGAGTCACTATTAGGTATCACGCCGACATATTTCATAAGAGCTACATAATGTAATAAATTCATACATAATATTAGGTATGTGGTATACAATGAATCCGGAGCAGTACTGAATCACGCTAAACCAAAACCTTCATGACCTTCAGTGATAGCCAACAACAGAGCGCGTCTCAAAGTCTCGTAAGACTCATAAGCCGGTAAGTCAATTTGGTTGAAGCAAGTGTGGGAAGAAGGTAGACGATCGGTGACACCGAAGTCCTTGTGAATACTGAACTTGTTGGAGCCACTTGCACCTTCCAGCTCTTTGAAACCATTCAGTGGGACCTTGGATGTACCTGTTGCAAATTGCAACAATTTAGCACGTTCTTCGGTGTCGAATGAGCGAACAGCTCTCCAGAAGTATCCAATCTCCTTGGAGCTGGCAGTGTAGTTGACATAATTAGTATTGTTTTTCCAGTCATCCACATCAATATCAGGCAAACCCGAAATCAACAGCTCCAATTCCTGTTCATCAAAGATAGAAATAAGTTCCTTTGGAATCACTTCACGGAAACCTTGCAAGAAATTATCTACTTGTTCAGCAACACTCTTCTGAATACGATATTCAACAACTAGACGAACATATTCATGCTTGTTCTCCTCAGTGACTGATATATTTCTTCCACCTGGGATCAAGTCAATTGTCTTCACTTCACCATAGTCATCAGTCTCGACGGAAAAGGTCTCAATGATAATATCGGTAATGTCATTTTCCAACATCCACATAAGCGACTTGTAATATTCGAGGTCAATGGTCTCCAGGTCCTTCAATGAAACAGGACGACCAAGAATACTTTTGTAGACATCTCTGGAGAAGTGACAGTCTAGGAAACAGCCATCAAATATGGCTTTGCCAATGATACGTCCAATAAATTTGAAGAATGACAAGTGTTCTGGGTTAACCCAAGAGGTTCGGTTTGGATGGAATGTGGTCTTATCACCGGCAACTGGTAGGAATAATGCATAATCAGGATTGAACATTTGTCTAGACAAAACCTGGTACCATTCCCTTGTTACACCACCAGCGTCGACACCTGCTTCTCCTTTGAAAGTGATGTCTAACTTAGCATTACGGAATTCATCCTTTGGCTTGAAGAATAGAGAACGGTAAGAGTCCAAAAATACCTGATCACGGCGAACGGTGATGGCCAATGTGTTCTTTGTAGATTCATTGGTATGCAATTGTCCGTCGAAGTAGTTCTTCTTGTTATCAAACTCCAAAATCTTTGGGTTACTAACTAACATAGCAAATGGACCACTCATCAGTTTGGCATTGGACCTTACCATCTGATTTAGAATCTTTTTGTGCTTGTTTGTGAATGAGAAGAACAAGTTTTCAATAGGTTCATTGGTAAAGTCACATTTAGAGCTTTCGTACTTGAGAGAATCTTTAGCTTGCAACTCTTTGACTTTACTGTGTTTACAAACCACCATCAATGCCTCAATCAACGGGAGAAGAGTAGTCGCTATATGTGTGATGCTCTTGTTCTCTTCAAACAGGTCAAGAGAGTCACTCAGAGAGCCCCACAAAGAACCGAGACTTAAGTTAGTGTATAGTTTTGTTAACTCCTTGTTTTCAATTTCACTTGGTTCTTTATCCATTGCACCATCTTTCTTCGATTCATCCTTACCAAACAAGTAGTCCAAAGCAGTTAGCACTCTCAACAATTTAGACTGGTCAGAACTTGATGATGTGAACTTCAACATGATCTCAGCGTCAAAATCAGTCGCGCCCTCGCCGTTGTTCTTCAAGAGCTCAACCATCTCCTGCAAATCATTAATAAGGGAGCCCGCCAGTTTAGTCGAATGTCT
Source organism: Petasospora mycetangii (assembly GCA_003708295.3). NCBI lineage: Eukaryota > Fungi > Ascomycota > Saccharomycetes > Phaffomycetales > Wickerhamomycetaceae > Petasospora > Petasospora mycetangii. The sequence continues at coordinate 80,826 of PPNU03000018.1, read as the reverse complement.
AGATAGCTCGTTAGAGAAAACATTATGGGCCTTTACAACTAGCAAGTTTTGCATAGCACTCAAAGTTTGTTGGAAAGTGCGACTCGAACAGTCATCCGAGACCAAAATCGTTACAACGTTTTTCAAACTGCCACTTACGACATTAGGCAAGTCGATCGGAGTTTTGTGGTCCTTGGATTCCTGAGCCTTCTTCATTGCAGTCAAAGGCCGTGTGGTGATCTGAATGATACGAGATAGTAAATCCATCAAGACCGACTTCTCCTTGACAATTGGATACTCAAGAAGTCCGAGCAATCCATTTAGTGGAAACTTAGATGTTTTGATCAGATGTGACTTCTTAGCAGACGAGGTTTTTCTTAGTAGCTGAATGTTTTCATGTTCTGTCAAGAAGTAGTACCTCAACTGTGGGTCTGACTCAAGTAAGAACTGTAGAGCTTCCAATACCTGACATGCAATAACAAAGGGAGAAGCACGAGCTGGGAACTGGTTTGAAGCAGAAAATATCTTTGTTTGAACTGGAGTTGAAGGTGTACGAGGAGTTCCAGGGGCTTTGACACCAGCAGCCGCATGAATTGGGACTGATAACTTGGACCTCAATGAGATCTGATTAAAGACTCTTTCCAAAGTTTCCTGACTGCCAATACCTTCTTGTAAGATAGAAAGCAACAAGCCGAGAACTTCAGCTCTTGTGTGTTTGTTGATACATAATTGACCGAACAATGTGTACAGATGTCTTCTATTGTTGAACGAACGAGGACTGAAAATATATCTCACTAAGGATGCGACACCATTCTTATCAATCAGCGGAGTAAAGAACATCTTCTGCTTTTCCTCTTTCTTTGACGTCTGTGTACTACCGTTGTTAGTTCCATCAGCAGCATCAGCAGCAGTCTCATCGATTTCACCGTCAGCCATCAGCACATCGGCCAGTCTTGGACCTCGTGCTTCCATCTCCTGAGCAATTATCTCTTCTCTGATGCTCTCGGGAAGGGCGTCAAGGAAGTCCTGGTCAATTTCACGAGTCGGTTGACCTTCTTCGGAAGCTTGTGCTCGGCGTTCTCTGATATGCTGTGTGAACACCTCTTCTCTCATGTAATCTGGAAGAGCCTCGAAGAACTCCGGGTCAATATCAGTGCCACTGATATCAACCTGTCTATCACCAATCATCACCCAAATTGGATCTCTACCACCCTCACGAGTAACGTCGGAATCATCATCCACTGAGGCAGTACTAGTGGCAGCTGCAGCTCTCTCGCTCTCCTCAAGACGCCTCTTCTCCTCAAGCTCGGCCCTTAGCCTTTCAGCTTCCTGTTCCTTGATCTTGCGTGCCTCCTCTTCAGCAGCACATTTCGCTTCGTACGCTTCACGGCTTGGTGCGTATATCCTGTTCATGATCGAGTGCATAATCCTTGATGGATCAGTTTTACTGTAGAATGTGGAGACGAATGAATTATATCTATCACGAGTAGACATGATTCTTAGCTCAGCTGGTGCATGGCGATTATGAACGTGTGGGAAAAATTCAAAAGTTTGCCGTCCATGGCCAGATCTGTCTAACAGGTCAACAAAGTAGTTGTAATAAGCTTCAAGAGAAGTGCTTGATCTTCCCTCTTCCCGGCTGTGTCTGTGACGATTGAAAAGCTGGGTCATGTTGATATTAAGTGTTCTCCCAGGAAGTGCAGATACTGGCTGTAGTCCTCTACTACGACCTCTGTCGGAGCGAGAGAAGTTCCTGTTACTCTCGATCAATTCATGGAACATGTCGATGTTGTCATCATCATCATCGTCGTCGTCGTCATCATCAGACAATGATGAATCCAAGTCATCATCAGCTTCAATAACTGGGAGATCCAAGTCGTCATCATTACTATCGTGGCCATCAACACCTTGTACAATTCTCCATCTCGAATTGGTTTGGCGACCTTCGGAGAGTCTGTCAAAGGCATTGTTGAGATCTTCATCCAGATCTATAGAGACGACTCCACGAGAAGACATTTGTGCGGAATGATTATCTGAAACCATTTCGGCTTCATCTTCAATATCTGATCCATAAACGGAGTGACCTTCTTCATCACTGATGAAAGAACCAGAGTCACCTTCCAAATCTTCATCACCGTCTCCTTCAAGTTGAAGTTCTGGGACAATATCGTAACGAATAAATCCCTCTTCATCATCAGATTCACTCATGTCTTCATCATCAGATTCTGACTCGGACTCAGAAAGATCACTCTCAGAACCACTTAAGGACTCTTCATCACTAATAACAAGTTCACCCTCGTCATCTCCAATAATGGCGTGACCGTCATGGATGCCATCTTCATCATCATCACTGTATACAATGTCTAATGATCTATCTCCTTCGAGCTCTTCTGCATCTTCTTCATCTTCTTCATCGTAACTGACATTATCATCGCTGTAATCATCCTCAGAGTCAATTTCAGCAACATCATACATCCCGAGAGTGGAGTTCTGGAACAAATCAGGAGTTTCCTCCTTGAAGTCATTCTCGTCTTCCTCAACCTCCTCCTCATCAGCACCACTTGTTGGGTTTAAAGATTTGAAGAGATCCTGGTGAGTCACCTTAACTTCACCAAGTGAGCTCATAACACTGAGAATGGAATCCAACAGGAATGCATGTCCAACATAGTTCAGGTCAATATCCGATAGAATAGAAGAGAGCGTATTAACAATGTTACTATCAATCATGGTCACTGCTATATGGTAGTTGTCATATTGAGTAGTGAGCTGGTCAAGATATCTGCCTTTGCCACTCTTAAGAAGCGATTCAAAGAGATGACACAACGAGGAAACTTTGAGAGTCATAGACTTCAGCGTCAACGATGAAGTAGCCGCGTCTTTGATAACCTTGTGTATTGTGTCAGTGGCAAATTTTCTGATAAATGTCATGTCCGGGTCAACCTGTTTGGGGTCGACCTTCAGACTTTTACCTTCAACAGTCGAAACAAAGGCCCCGATGGCTCCTTGAGCTAGATCAGATATCACTCGTTTTCTCTCTTTCTCACCATCTGGAAGCTCTGGGCTGGTCTCAAGAATAAGTTGATGAAGAAAGAAGTTCAAAGAGCTAGAACGTGGCTTCGGTGCTTCTTCAAGACAGCTCTGGAATAATTGCTTTTTAGAAAATGTCAAGAACTCAAACTTGCTTTGTTTGTAAGAGGCCAATAGCTCGGTGATTACTTTCAATAAAAACACCATATATGCACAATGCTTGTTCTTTGAAACATCCACCTTTGGGGGTTTTACAATTTCAGACTTCTCCTTCTCTTTCTCCTGCTGTTCTTTTTCCTTGTCAGTGAGGGGAGGATCAGAGAACCAATCCTCCTTAGCTGTTGACATCAGCTCAGTCAACAGCAAGTGAACAACTCCAGTTTGGTTTTCCAAATGAGTAGAAGGGCCAGAAGTTTCAGGATGGGTCTTGCTGTCTTCAGAGGTAGGGTTTGTATCAGCATCGGTCATCTTGATATCCTGATCATTTTCCTCAAGAAGTCTTGTCATCAAGGACTTCAAACCCGATTCAGAGAAATCAGTAAATCTAGCTTTCTTAGAGAACTCCTCAACGAATATTTCCGGTGCCCTTAACACTGCACCATTGGCATCCTTGAGGATAGCAGCAAGATCCTTGGACTTGAGCTTGTCTTCTCTCTTACTTCTAGACTGGAACTGTCTGACAATTTCACGGCGGACAAAGTCACGAACGGTTTCTTCTGTTTCACAGCACTTTCTTACCAAGTATACAAATGCAGAATGCAGGACATATGGTTTTTCGTGCTCTTCCAACTTTGGATAGGAAATAGACTTTAGAAGATTTTGAATAATACCAGATTTGGTGATTCTGGCAGCAGTGGTAGGATTAGAGGCATAGACGGATAGTAAACGACAGAGTGGGAGAGCAGAGTGTGCTCGTGTCACATCTGGAACAGCTAGAAGCACATCTAAAAGTTGTGAACGAAGCTCAGGTTCAACTTTATAACAAGCTGGCACCTTTGGAGTGAATAATAGAGACGTAGAAACTTCGAGTTTCTCGAGATTTGGAAGCTCGGAGCCGAACATGATCTTGACCAAAGCAGACAATGCCTCTGCAAACCAGTCACAGTTCACATACTGAGGCTTCAACACTTCAACCATATGTTCAGTGAAATTTTCAAGAGTAGAGTGCGAACCGTAAAAGACCGTATCATGTGTAATTAAGGCAGTAAATAGACGCAACATGGCAGATAAGCTCTTTGAATCGCTCTCATTCAGCTCAAAGGAGTATATGAACTCCAATATGGTATGAAGAATGTTAGTTTCAAATGTACCAACGTTGGTTTTACCTGGACCCAGAAAAGAAGTAAGCAAAAAGTCAGAAATCTGAGAAGCTGCAAACTTGGGATACAGTTGACAGATGAGAAGAACTTGGTCCAAAACAAAGTCATTTTTCATCTGGCGAACATCTTCAAGTTCAGTAAGAGTGTGGTAGTGTTCAAATTGCGGCTCAACGAGACGTGGTGTAGCAACGATGTAAGGCTGCTCCTGCGCCTTCTCGCGGGCTTGTTTCCACTTATTAGCGTCAGTGATACCTTGTGGAAGCTCATCTGAGTCAAGACAACTCAAATCACCACCGGTCTTCGAAATGATGGCGGAAGACTCTTGCTGTGTGAGACCAAGATCCATCAGGTATTCAATCCTAGAACGCGGATTCTTTACTCTCTTCCAATCAAGTTCGAACAAAGCACCATCAGACTGATTCAAGTTACGTTCACCACTGGTTGAGTAAACATTTTTTGTGAGTTTTATAACCTCTGAAATAACATCCTCCGGAATCTTCGGTTTGTCTTCATCGAATGAACCAAACATTTCCTCATCAAGGAGCTGCTCCAAGACACCAAAACCTAAAAGTTTGGCCTGAACAGCAAAAGAAGCGCTTAAACTGTTCGCGCTGATAGTCAAAGAACCATCTTTAGAGCCTTCATAGAACTGTGCACTGTTACTGACACTTGCCAATGTTTCATAAACAGAGGCCTTGTTGAAAAATACAAGTGTGTTCATCACAATTGAGACGTATATGCTCTCTTTTGTGTTTTTAACAAATGACAGGTCCTTAATCTCGGTGATTTTGGCAGCATCCAATTCAGACATTTTCTTCCAGAAGTGAAGCAAACCTTCTTTGAGTTTCAAAAAACCACCGGATTGTAGGAACATGATTGCACCAACAGTAAGCATCTTGTCAGAGTTTGGGTCTATGAGACAGTACTGAAGGGTGTATATTAACACCAAGTACATGTCAGGTTTATCGAATAATGAAGAGTCACAGAATGACAGGAAGACATTAGAGATCTCCTGACTGATTAAGACTGTGAATCCCCGGTAGGAGTCAAGAGTGTAGTCCTGTCTTGAGATAGATGGGAGCATTATCAGAGAGTTAAAGAGAACGGTGATGGAGGTATGAAGACGGTGTGTAATTAGGCGAACCTGGCAGGTGTTCTTGAATTTTGCAGAAGTTTTCTCAAATTTGCTGTTTTGTTCCTTGTCTGGTTCCTTGCCATAGATACGAAGTGGTGGAAATCCATCATCGTACTGTGTCATCATAGTCTCTTCAGCAACAGATGGTGGCATACTCGACCTTAACGCATGCTCTTCGAAAGTAGCTCTCTTCAGCAACATACCAAGATTTCTTATTAACGTCAGACCAGACTCATCAGAGAAGAATGTAGCAAGCTGATCAATACGGGTAGATGAAAGCGATGAGGGATTGCAATACACATCGACAAAAGTGAAGAGAACGTTGTTGGCAGCGATGAGACGGTTCAGAAGATCATCTGCCTTCTCATAGTCAGACTCAAGCTCAAACTTCTGGAACACTGACAATTGCTCTTGGGTTGTGAAGTAGTCTTCAAGGATTTGAACCCGCTTGGATATCTCATTGACAATCTCCCTTGGAGCATACTCACGTCTCTCATCGTCAAAGAATTTGAGAGCACCGTTGATAGGGTACAGAGCATTGGAATATAGATAGTCAAAAGGTGCATTTTTCAAGACAATCAATGGTAACCAAGATTGGAATGGGATACGGCTCATGATGTTGACCCACGTTCTTCCCTGAATACTGTTGCCAATGGCAACAGCAGCGTTCTCTAAGACAAATGCAGGCTCAATGGATTCCCAGGTGTCTAGACTGGTTGCGCCTTCTTCGTTGTCAACGACTTCATCATCCTTGCTGAGGTAGAATGCACCTTTTGGGGACTTGTAGATGTGAGGAGTTGGAAGTATATCACCACCAATTTTCGGTAGCCTCTCAATCAATGAAATCATCTCATTCTCGATGATAGGCTTGAGGTCGGGATAGTGTCTTGCTAATTCATCGATGGAGTTACCTAAGAACTCTGACGAATCGTCCTGGACCAACACCTTGGCGTAATCCTCATGATCGAAGATAGTGAACAGCTTTTCAATCAGCTTACAATCTTTTACCTTCTGTAAACCATCATTGTTCAATGCAATGGCACCAATGCTGCTCGGTAAACTAAGCAAAAGATCAGCAGACTTACCAAAAAAGGTCTCAAAATGGTTCACAATTATGTCAATACAGCCTGCCTCTTTCAAAATTGGATATGCAGTTGGCTCGTTGTGAATAATGAAGCTGATAATGTTGATAGCCAGTGTGATCAATGTGTAACCGAAGACACTTGTGTTGAGCAGCAACTTGTTCACATGTTGTAACAAGGCAGAATCAAAAAGGTTTCTGGCACGGTCACCGCTTTCCTTCTGGATTAAATGCTGAACAAATCTTAATAGAGAACGAAGTAGATTCGCTTGTTTGAAACTGATACTGTAGTGCACAACTGTAATGATCGGAGGTCCCCCCGCGTAACCTGGGTTTTCTAATGCAAAGTTAATTTCATAACCAACAGCAGAGATTAACTTATCAAAGCCACTGTTGTCACGGAAAATAGAGACATTATCAGTATTAACCGAACAAATGGATTCCAAGAGATGGATGGCAGCCGCAGTGGTGCCCTTATAGTCGGTCGGAAGATTAACGAATTCAGTAAGGTGTTGGATCAAACCGGCAGCAATCAATGTACTGAGCAATGTCTTAGTCTGAGTCAAGTATGATATGAGATTGAAGAAATATAAGTTGAAATTTTGGTCAATTTCTGAGGTTCTGTTTTCTTTCAGTTGCTTGATGAGGAGTCTTAAGTTTTGGAAAATAAGACCATGTGACACGCTTCCTCCAAGACCTCTGACAATTTCACTTGACCATGTCTTTTGGGCTGCAATGCACTCTAGAGATTGCAGAGCTGCAAGTCTAACTTGGGTGGGAACCGAGTTCTGCAAGTTGATCAAATCAATGAGTGAGCTCAACAGAGTTGGATCAGATTCAAAGACCCTGGAAGTGACGTCCAAGTCCTGGTTGACCAATACAAGGAACGCAACAGATAAACTCTTGAGGATCACAAGGTCTTGTCTGAGTTTAATATTCTCATATGAATTTGCATTGAAAGCCTTGATGAATGTAGCGTCTAATCCAAATCTCAACCAAAACTTTGGTGATACTTTCTCGCAACCCATATCGAAGATCTGTTGAAGAGAATGCTTACGAACGTTCTCCTCAGACATCATGAACTTTTCAACCCTGTCGCCCTTGACACGTAGTGTCTTGGCTTTCTTTTTGGTTGGTGAAGGAGTATTATGTGACCGCATTCTTTTGATAGACGGTGAGTCGTTTATTGACCCCTGTGAGGCAGCGATAACAGGCGTGGACATCGAGGATGCAGCTTGATGATCTGATGGGTAAAACACATACTCAATATGTTTCCATTTAGTTGGAATTTGTGGGTTCTCTTTGATAAAGTCAATCAAAGCCAAGCTGTCATTGGAACCAGTATTGGCTGTCAATGTAGAAGCTGGCAAGAACTGGGCATATATGAGCAATCTCTCAGAGAGCTTTTTCTCGAAGACAAAAGACTTCGAGACATGCTTGATGTTCATGTATCTTTTACCGATGACAATTAAACATTTGACTGCTCTAATTGCGACTGGTATGGTTGGAGAGTTCAGCAAGTCAAAGAGTCTATGAGATGAGGCATACACAGCTTTGTTGGTGGAGTTATCAAGAAGTAAGTGCGTGAACTCCAAAAGTGAGATTAGCAGAGCAGAATCATCACTGCTGAATATAACAGGTTTGCATTCATCACCTGCTAGACCATACTTGTTGACGATTCTCTCGAGAATGGCATCGAACTTGTTCAAGACAGGGACCCAATTCAGCAGAGAACTCTTGGATGTTTCCCATGTCATATTCTTCTGCAGAAGCACTGGGAGCTCAGCTTCTGAGGCATCTGTTATGCTCTTGATCAGATCACCCAGAGCTTTCGTTATCTCCGCCAATTGTTTCTCCTGTCTCTTTGTGATGAGCATGTTCACTATGTGTCAAGCAGAAAGGTGGCGTTTGGCAGAGCCTGAATGTAACTTGGCGGCTATTTGAGTGCTGCAATGGGACTAGAAAGAGACCAAACAGCAATAAAGACAATCACAGAATAGAACCTTTGTATTTTAGTACTTTCCAGTGTCACGCTGACGTGTGTTTTCGTTCGTCAAACGTGCCTTGGCCCTGGAGTGGCGGTAAGGTAGTAGCCGAGAGTAGCGCTTCGCTTGAGTGTGATCGTGTGCTTCAGAACGGGCACTCTGCGTCAACAGTATACCAAAAGAGCCAGTTGATACTACTTAGAAGCTGTAGGAGTGTCAGTGCGTAGCGGCGAAGGTCAATTGTGATTTGTGGAGTGTTTCGATATCGCTAGTATTTCTGTTGCGTTTGCTTATGGAGGCTCAAAAATTCGCTGGTTTGCGCCACACGGGATCAACAGAAGAGAGGGCCTACATTAAACATACTACGGCTTGGAAATAATAAAATCAATAGGGTTACTTAAAAGAGTCATTAAAATGCTTCATCTGTAAATTGGCCAGTATAAGATCTTTCAGGTTCCAACAATTATCACAGGGCATCGCTTTTCGGTGTAGAACCCACCAGCTCTTTATGCCTTACCGGCCTTTTCATCGCTTTTCTTTATCAACCATTGCCCCAGCACTCTCAAAGGGTCGTCTGGTCGCTCCTTTGCCAAAAGACGCGTTCCTTCCAGTAGTGAGGGCGTGACATGCTCGTTGAGCCATTGTCTTACGGGTGCTCCCCCAATAGACTCGTGGGACACAATGCCAGATGGCACATTGTACTGCAGTGCTGCTGGGCCGGGTGTTCCTTCTGGTTTCACACTCTCCTGTTTAACAACGGGTTCTACAACTTCTGGTGACTCGTCTTCTGTGCTCATTCTTTGCTCTTTTGTTGGGTGTTTGCTGTTGTCTTGGTGTTCCATTGTTGATGTTGATGGTGGAGTTCCATCGCGAGCAAAGAAAAAAACAACTAGTGCACAACTCCCACTGGATAGCTGAACACGCCAAAGCAGACACAAAGTATAGATACACACACACACACAACTCAGCTAGTTATGGACCCATTTGTTGAAGTTCTCCAGGACGCCCAGACACAGGAGCGTAACCTGGCACAGTTCGTGCAGCGCACTGGAATCATCTCTGACGATGCGTCTACGGACTTCGAGAACAACTACCAGGACCTCGTAGAGACGATAGAGGACCTCAAAGAGTCCATCGAGTCGAGCAGAGCTAACCCTGAATTCTTCAAGATATCGCCACAGACTTTGAAAGAGCGTGAAGGAATTGTATCGCAACTTGAACAGTCGTGTTCCATATTAAAACAGCAGTGGAATGCAAAGAAGACAGGGTCTACCACGGTGGCGAAAGACGGCAACAACCCATTCGCTAGGTACGATGACGACCCAGAGGCTGCTAATGCTCAGTTCAATGCATATCAGCAACAGGAAATGATCAGAGAGCAAGATGAGCACCTGGATGGTGTCTATTCTTCTATGCAGACCATCAATCAGCAGGCCAGAGCCATGGGCACAGAGCTGGAAGAACAGGCTTATATTATGGAGGAGTTGGAAGGAGATCTGGATAGAGTGGGCACAAAGCTTGGTAGAGGAATGAAAAGAGTGGAACATGTCATTAGAGCCAACCAGGAGAGAGCTAGTGATTGTTGTATTGGTATCTTGATCGTTGTGTTGATTGTCTTGTTGTTTATGATCGTGATGTTGTGAATCTTGTGGATTCAAAGCTATAATGACACTATAAACGAACTAAAATGACTAAAACGTAGATGAAACTTAAACAATTGAAATAGGTAGATAACTAGAAAGAAACAGTAGAAGAACTAATCATGACGAAAACAGCGCTAACCGTCACTTCGTAACAAGTAACGTGTCGACACCAGCTTCAGCTGTGGTAGTGACAAAATTCTCTACCTCATCGGCATTTAATGGGGCAATCAACAGGCCTTCAACTATGTTGTCGAAGTTGTGTACAATAACAGTTTCAGCCTTACACTTGGAGTTCAATTGCTCCAACAATGGCTCAAACGAGGCATCGTCCATTCCATCAGTCTTTAGAACATTGACACAAGCAAGCCTTGAGATATTGTTGTTCAAAGCCATGACTGCCAAGTGAATAATCAAAGAGTTCGTGGTGTCACTAACAGCACTGAATTTGACTGCCAGACTGGAAAACCTAGTCTGCGTAACTTCCTCGGCAATTAATATACCGAAAGCTGGAGAAGTTTCAGACCTCGACTGTGCTTGCGACTTTAACTCGGCGACAAAATGGGAATTGATTTTACTAGAAGTCATAGAGTAAATGGCCAAGTCTTCACGACTGGAAGCGTGTTCCCAGTATGTGGCCAATTTGTCCTGCGGAAGATAGTATGTCACATCACCGCGGTATGGGATTCTGGTGTACTCAAACATCTTACGGATGAGACCCAAGCGAATATCATGATCGTAATTATCCTCATCATTGAGTTCAGCAACTTTGGTTGCACCGATCAAGTCTGCAGTACGCTCAGTCAATTCACGTAGTAAAATGATATTGCAGAGTGGTTGATTATCTTGGGATACTGGGGGCTGGCCATATAGAAGTTCAGTAAACTTCAGAAGAGCTAGAATATCTGATGGGGACTCAACATTGTAAAGCACGCGTTCCAGTTTAGATGGTGATTCCAAGGCAGTGTCTTGGGATTTGGACTCAGAGGTGTCGCTGTTCTCTGGTGGCCCATCTGTGAAGTTTTTACCGTCCCAACCAATCTCGCCACGTTGATATTGTTGGACCTTGACCCTATAAGAAGGCGGATACACCCACATTGACAACGGAGTGGTGAGAAAAGTGGAAACAAGAGCCATGAGCACAAACATGGAGAAAACTTTGCGTGATATAATTCCTGCTGTGAGACCAACATTAAGAACGACAATTTCGACAATACCTTTACAAGACATGAGAATTCCAACAGTGAAAGATTCTCTCCAGAATAAACCATTCCATCTACCAGCTAGTGCACCACCGGTAACTTTAGAGATAACTGCAATGGCAATGAGTCCAACGACATATGCCCAATCGACACCATCTGTCAGCTGACTCAAATCAACGTTGAAGCCTGCAAGTGCAAAGTAGATCGGGATAAAGATGATGTGAACGATATCTTCAATTTTGTGCGTAAGTTCGATAACAAATCCATGCTCACGAGGGACGATGCATCCTACCATGAATGCACCAAAGATAGGGTGAACACCAATGATGTCTGTGAAGAAAGAAGATAGGAAAGTCAAGAGTAAAATGGCCATTATTGAAAATCTCGATAAGTTTCCAGATGCCAGGTCCTTTTTCATGATGATTTTTATGAGCAACCAACGCATTGGGTACATGACAAAGAATCCCCATCCAATGGTAATAAGTAGAATGTAAAGGGTATTGATTCCACTACCAGAGTTTGCCAACGTGACACTGAGGGCCAGGAGCATCCAGCCGATAACGTCATTGACAATACCAGCAGCGAGCACAAGGGTACCGACACGCTCCTTCAATAATCTGAGCTCAGTCAAGATTCTGGCCAAGACAGGGAAAGCAGTGATACACATCGCAACGGAGATGAAGACCAAGTATGTGGAGAATTTGAGCGAAGGGTCGGCATAGCGATTGTAAAGTCCAACAGACACGGCCGCACCAAGGCCAAATGGCAGAGACATATTCACGAGACACACACTAAGAGCGGTCTTGATGTTCTTCTTGATAAACGGGATATCGACCTCCATTCCCACTAGGAAAAGGAAGAGGATGACACCCACGTTGGCAACGAGCGTGAGCTGTGGTATAGACTCAGCTGGGAAGCACTTGTCGGTGAAACCAGGAATGTGGCCAAACGCCGTAGGTCCCAAGATAACTCCTGTAATGACTTCAGCAATAACACGAGGCTGCTTGATCCAGCCCAACGGCACGTGAATCAGCTGGCAGAATGCGATGATGAAGATGGCTTGGAAGAGGAAGATGGTGTAAGGGTCTGATGTGATGTAAACGAGTGGGTCTCGGCCAGCGAGAATACCGCCAACGGACGTGGAAGAGCCCATTTTGTATCGTTAATGCTTAGCCTTTCGACCGTCTCTCCTATGGTATTGTAAACTCTGAGTAAACTTCTCAAAAGACTCACCTGGCTGTTTCGTGTTGAGAGTGTGCTCCCCGTGTGGAGGCGCCGTGGGCTGTGTACGCGGCCCGCACCAACACCTGGACATACCGGAAACAGGCGGGAAACAGCTAAGGATGCGCGTTTGGACTGTGATGTCATATGCTTGGTATGAAGGCATGCGTGACTATTGTTGATCTTTAGAGAGTTAACGATGTTCCCACACGATAGCTGTGTACCAAAAATGGTAGTGTGTGCTATGACATGACGGCTGAACAGTATTCTTTGGGCTCCGAATCGATCTCCCGAGTGCTGAACAGGATGATTTGAAGCGGTTTTCCACCATTGTATAGGATTCTTTCCGCACCCTAGAGGTTGTGCTACCGCGTATCAACTTCCCTATCATTGGAGATATACAGCACATAGAGTCGCATGATGTCACAAGTGAATGGGCGCTGGTCGATTCAGGAGCAGAAGGTCTCCTTCATCAACTACTATGTAATACATGAGATCAATGTCTCTGCAGTTAGTGAAATACCAGGTGAAGATTGGCCAAACAAAACAGGCTCACCCACGCCTCAGACACTTTAGTATGGGGAGCAGAGAATCTCCGTATATACTAGTGCTGCTGCTCTTTCTTTGTTGAATACTACTGATGGCTCTCATAAATGTATAATCAGCAATATATATATGACGTCGATACCATTACATTGAAGAGAAAGCCACAGCCGTGCTCACAGTCTTTCCTCCATCATGTTTTGATCATCGGTACTCACCTGCAAAATTCTTAACCCCCAGGATCCCAAAACGTTCAAAAGACCAACTCTCCAGCCTCTGAACAGGCCTTCAATGCCCGAATTCTCTCCACTACTTGTGTAGATGTCATACAAGGTTCTATGAATACCACTGTATCCATCGAACTTGACCACAAGGCGTTCGTTATTATGGACCTTCAGTGTGTTGTTTGAAGAGTTCGAGTTCTTCAAAAGGTATGATACCTGGGCACGTCTCAAGAGTGTTTCCAGCGGAAGCTTTACAAACAATTCGAATACTGAAGACAAAAGGTTGGCTGTTCCATATAAAGTTGGGTAAGAGTAACTATCAACACCAAACTTGACAAAGAGGATATATGGCGTAAGTTTCTTGAAAATGGTGTTTGCAGTAGTGTGGAGAAGCGTAGGCACAACCAGAGAGAGCGGACATGTCAGAAATTTGAGATTTTTGATGGAGTTGCGCAGTGATCTTTCCGAGAATGATACGCGAGTTACAACGAGCCTTGTCCGGATAAGATCGAGTGGTGCCAGGATTAGGCCTGTGACCACAGCGGCTGCGAGTGAAAGAAGCAGCGTTGTAGTCGGCTCTGGTGAGTGCGTGACGTCAACAAAGAATGGGTCTGGTATGTGAAGGAATGGAGATAGCAGACCTGTAAGCCATGCCTCCATTGTCGCAGATAGAGCATTGTACACAAATGTGGTGTTCGTAGCTCTCCACAACCCTCTTACGCCCTCTTGGGCCAAAACACTTGACATGATATCAACCGTATTCAGAGACACAGGCCGTAAGTAGTCGCCATCTTGCGAGGTAGAATTAATTGGTTGTTTCTTCGGACTAGTGCGTTTTGTACCTCTGGAGCGTTTGCGGAGTGTTTGCGAGTCCTCACCCTTGGTTTGAAAGTACTCAATCTCCTCCTCATCATCGTCATCATCAACGTCTATAGGATAAGTGTTTCTCTTCTGATAAGGAACAGAGCCTGCACCGGTTTGCGTCTCAAAGTCACCAACTTGAAGCAAGAGGCGAGACACTTCGAATGGCTGGGCCACCATCACTTTCAGATAGTTCTCCACAAATGATCTTAAAAGCGATCTGAGGAGCTCCCAAACGTTTTGCAGCTCAAAATACTCTGCGAACTCAAGGTCAGAGTACACATCTTTCCGCATTCCAGTAGCATAGTTGTCTCTCACAAGGTCGCTAATGGTCTTAGCACTAGCATGTGGTCTGCTACTGTGTGTGTAGAGTCCCGGGCCTGTGCTGACGTTGCGTTTAAACGAGGACGAGCGGGAGATCTTGGACGCCAATGTGGTACCATTTTCGTCAATCACACCGACATCTGGACGGTACACTGCAGTGTAATTCCCGTTGAAGGACTCTGGATCATAATATGGGCGAAGATTCTTCCCTTCACTCATTTGGCTTGCCGTGTGGAGTGTTGGGTAAATGTGAACTGGAATGAACGCTTGTTAGGCGTTGCTTAAGTAGAAGTAAGGTTCTGAGTAGAGAAGTTGTGTATTTCGTGGTTTTGAGGTACTCTTCGTGGTGCAAATGCCACGCAGCGGTGTTGTTGTGGGTTGCTTATGTGGGTGGCAAGCGATAGCGTCTGCGATTGTTTGTTTGCATTTTCAATTGCGCGCTTGCATCAACACTTTCCTGCAACTGATTAGAGGGCTAGGACAAGTGGCAAAGCATGTTACCGTAAATTAATGGGGTAACCCATATTACTACATCCATATCGAACCTTGCCGTATACCTTAACGTGTAGTTGAGTAAATTTCTTCAGCTAGCATCCGTCCAGCTAGAGCTACAGCTCAACACCACCAGACCATATAATCATTAGGTGATCAAAGTGCAAGTCATTAAAAGTTCTCCTTTTCCTCGGCTCCATCAATCGGAGCTAGGTCATACACCTTACGTGGTTTGGGTGACAAGGTACTGCGTCTGTTAGACAAGTAGGAATTTGTACTCAATACTCTGTTTCCTGTAATGACGCTCTTTTTATAAGTTGGAGACTCAAACTGTGAATCTTCTAACGTCATTTGTGTGAAGGCCGCAGTTCCGGTGATGGATTTTAGCCTATCTGTGTGGAACTCGAGCCATCTGTTGCTGAGCTCATCGTGTTCTTTGGATAACGATTTCAAGTCTTCATAGCGACTTTTATAAACCTCTTGTAGTCCTTCTAATCTTGTTTCCAGCTTGATCTTTTCTTCTCTTAGCTCAACTATTGTTGATGACAGTGTTTGTTTGGTTTCCTGTTCTTCAATACGAGCTTCGAGCTCGGCAATCTTTTTGTCTTTTACTGAAAGTTCGGTCTCTTTTTCCTCCAACTCACTAATCTTTGTCGAAAAGGAAGCTTTGAGATCATTTACAGAGTTTGAAATCGTTTCCAGGTATGGATACAGCTCGGATTTGAACTTTTGTTCGGCTTCTTTGGTGAAAACTGAGTTGCTCAAGAGATCTTTGTGTGAGCTCTGAATCTTTTCCAAGTGACCCGTGAGGCTGTTGTTGAGTTTAGAGTGTTCAGACACAACAGCATCCTTAATCAATGTCTCCAATGCTGTGAGTCTATCCATGATCTCTGATTGATTAGTTAATGATGTCAAGCTTTTACTGGACTCTTCCTTCAGGGCTTTGACCTCATCGGTAATACTAGCCAAAGAAGTAAGTGTTTTCTCGAGGTGGCCGTTTATATGTGGAATGTTGAGAGACTCAATCTGACTTTTTATCCCCTTTTCAAGTGACGAGTGTTTATCATTAAATGAGGTGATTTGTTGTTCGATGGAAATATTGGAAATGGAGTCCTCTACTGCCTTGAGTGACTCCTTCAATTCACGGTGGGTGGAGTCAACAAGGTCTTTGACCTGGCCATTCTGTGAAAAGCATTTATCAATAGTTTTTGTAAGCTCTTTGATAGCGTCGGAGTTTGTATTCTTTGGTACTGAAGTGATCTGGTTTTTTATTTCATCGATCAACTTGAGTACCACAGGATCTGTTTGTGTCAATAAAGAAGTAGAAATCGTAGTCATTCCTTGCTTGAGATCTTGTATAAGGGTATTAAGATCTTCTAGCTTCAGTACTAGTGAATTCTTGCATCCAGAAATAGCTTTTTCGATGTCTTCTGTAGTCACAGAAGTGGTAGCAGCAGTGGTAGTAGTGGCAGTGGCAGACACATTCTCGAGTAAGTCCTTCAAATGGGAGTTATTGTTAGCACTTCTCTGTTGCAAATTATCAAGATCCAGTTGTGTATGCTTGACAGATGTATCAATATCCTGAAGCAGGGTCTTCAACGACAACTGTGCGTCAAGAAGCTTTTGTAGCTGGTACTCTATCTCCGTAGTGTCAACAGCGGTGAACTGGAGCTTTCCGACTGGCGACGAAGGGGTGGAGCATTTTGCCTTACCACCTGAAGTTCTAAGCATCTGTGGAGACACTGGCAAAGGTGGAGGATTTCTCATTGGATCACTGCTGTCCCATAGGCTCTTTGTTTGAGCTGGGGAGTTGAGCGAGCTGGCCTTCTGACGTGTTGGTGTGGTGATGGAGGGAACCTGCGGAAGGTTCTCCTTGTTCTTCGATTCTTCCATTAGCTCGATTTGACAATGACTGGATTGATGTTATCACTAATGGTACGGTAAACCTGTTTCTTCTTGTCAGTAAGCAGAAGAACGTTCTCTCCGAAGTTGTTACCAATCTGTTGTGGAATGGAGAAACACCGCACGAAACGTAAACAAACAAATACTTCCGAGGGTATTTCGCGAAGTGCACTATCCTACGAGCTCCGAGGGCTCAAAAAAAGGACAGGCGGGTAACCCTTCTAATTCTTGCGTGAAATTCTGGGTCCTGCGAAGGTCTCAGCACGTAGCGAAAATTGGACGCATTTTTCAACATTTTTCACTGTGAAGATCGAGCCTTCAAGGGACACAGGAGTTGATAGAAACCAACTCATACATCAAAAATGGCTAAGTTCATGAAGGCTGGCAAGGTTGGTAAGTAACAACATACTGCACCAATGACATCTGAGCTTTATTTCCAGTCGTTTACGACCTTTGCGCTGTCGTCGTCCACGTTACAGCATGCTCTCGAAATTTTTCACTTTCAATTAGGGCAACGATTCCAAGGCCCCTACAACTCGTCTTCACCAACAGCAACTGTGAAACACTATCTTTAATATTATCCCTTTTTCAAGACTCTTTGATTCTCTGTCAAATTTCCTTTCACGTCATCTTTGGTGTATCCAGATCCCCTCACAATGGTGGAGCGAGGAGCACACATAAGCACACAAGCAATCATCGCAGAACACTCAGGATGGCTTCTCGGCTGCTAAAATGTCAAAAGTACTACCTATCTATCTATATATACCATTTCAGAGAATGAGGAAGCGTCGTTAAGATACGAAATAATTGATGTCGATGGTTTTTAAATCAATTTCAGCTTTACTAACAAATTGAAAATAGCCATTGTTGTCCGTGGTCGTTACGCCGGTAAGAAGGTTGTCATCGTCAAGCCACATGACGAGGGCTCCAAGGCTCACCAGTTCCCACACGCTCTTGTTGCCGGTGTTGAGAGATACCCATCCAAGGTCGGTAAGTCTGCTGGTGCCAAGAAGCTCGCTAAGAGATCTAAGGTTAAGCCATTCATCAAGGCTGTCAACTACAACCATTTGTTGCCAACCAGATACACCGTCGACATTGAGGACTTCAAGTCTGTTGTCTCCACCGAGACTTTCGAGGAGCCAACCCAGAGAGAGGAGGCCAAGAAGGTTGTCAAGAAGGCTTTCGAGGAGAGATACCAGGCTGGTAAGAACAAATGGTTCTTCACTAAGTTGAACTTCTAAACGGTTTACATCTAGCATCGGTTTCAAAAATACAAAAAAGCTTACGTTTTATATGAGGAAGCGTAGATGTGTATCTGTAGAAAAAGATCTTTGCCTAGAACTTACCTGGAGCGAGACTCAAAGGTTGGTTAGTCGAAACTAGTGGCTACACTAGTGGCAGAACGAGATACTACTCTACAACTCTGAAATCGTACCAATTAAAAGTTTCAAGGGGATTGCGATGTTGTATAAGCAAGCTTTAACATGGTAACCATCGGCAGAGAGTGAAGCTAAACTCATAGCTCACCGACTCCGCATCTGGGATAGCACATCATGGGGCAAAACACAGAGCCTTAAACTTTTAATGTGGCTCTCAACCAGGAAAGTCGGCTACAGTGCTTATTCTGGTCATCTCCCATTTTAACGGGTCCACATCTGTGAGCGTGCGATGATCTGATCTATCAAACGAGTTCGCGACTCTTTGGCACAGTAACTACCCAAAACAGAAACATTCGAGAAAAGGTATTGCACGCGTACGTTGGTAAACGCACATATTAGCTGCCTTCCCCATTGAGCATCGAAATATTTTAATCCAGGTTGTTGGCCCAGTTCGGCATTCCTATCCTCCGGCTCGTGCCTGCAATGCGTGGCCTTGCATATCAAAGAGAGAGGCTGTGCCTTTGGCTTATTCCATGATTCCAAAGGGGGACTCGTGGTCTCTTCCCCGGACATGAGAACCGTTAGTGTGTGCATGCTAGCGTGGGGGAGTCACAAAGACTCACCGTTTCTTTCGCTTACTGTCCTTCTATTTGTGTCGTTTCCATCCAGCACAGATAAGCATAAGCACAAGCACCCCTTATTAAATCAATCGCCAATCTATAAAGATATACACAAACGCTCAGCACACGTTGAGGGCGAAGTGCTCAGAGCAATGTCGAGGTAGCAACTCGAGCAACCTTGTGTCCCTACACGCATCACTACTCAGTGTGCTGTCGCACAGGGGACACACAGGCACACACGGGCGTCCTATCCCCTTTGGGAATTGCTTATTGTAGAGCCCCCTTTTCGTGTATGCTTCTTTTTTGTGGCCGGCCCCCTCTCGCAATCGCACGGCTGCCGGCTATATGTTGAGGGCCAGAACCATGAAGAGGAGCGACGCGCTCATCACCAACTCCACCACTAACTTACCTCTGGCCCAAACAGCGACACCGGGGGGATATGGGAAAGAATAGAGAACAGCTATAAGAGTCCTTGAAAGGATGATGTACCAAAAATAGCGCATCTTTTCTCTCGTGGCAGTGTTCGCTCACCGCAAATAGCAAGCTTTAAGCTTTTTGCGTAATGCATGCTGGCCCTCCCAGTTCTAGAATTCTCTCACTCAGCTGGTGGCACTATAAGTATCTCGGAAAATCCTTCGTCACAATTTTTCATGGCATTGAGTTGCCTGTCCCTTCCTCCCTTTCATCTACACATATATCAACACTCGCTATGAAGTTCTCTGCCGTTGTTCTTGCCCTTTCTGCTGTTGCTGTTGCCCAGAGCTCAGCCTCAAACTCCTCTGGCGCAGCCTCTAACGGTACTGGTGGTGGTTCTTCCTCTGTCTCTACTGCTGGTGCTGCTGGTACCATGCTCAGTGGTGCTGCTGTTGCTGCTGCTGTTGCCCTCTTGCTCTGAGCAGTTGGCTGGAAAGAATTCAAATCATACACTTATTTTTCACATCTACACGTCTACAAAAAGACACTTAATTAGTCCTCTGGAACACTTCGGCCATGAGGATGTGAACCTACTGTTTTATTTCTGTTTTGTTTAGCATGACGAGCTCAAGCTAATAGACTTTGATTGCTGAACGTCTCGCAATTCTCAGTGTTCTGCTTTTCTTATTGAATGGCATCGGCATGTTCTCGCATCTCATTCTCATGTATGTGAGATGGGGTTGTCACTTGCTGACCATGGTAATTTTTGTAACATTAATCATTCTTTCTCAACCAATCATGTAGCTTAGAATGTATCACGGGCTGAGAGAGTACCTCCATGTATTGTTGGTGTTACTCGCCTTTCAGGTTTCCCTATTCGGTATCTCCCTATCGTAGACCTGGGCGTCGTGGCCGTGGTACTCATTGAACTTTAAATAAATGCTAAATTAATCCCGGCTTATCTCGCTCAATTTCCAGTATTTGTATGTTATTCGGTAATAAGGTTGAGAGATAGCGCAATGACAAGTACTAGGTGTTAACCAAGAACGTGGCTTGTAACCTCGAGACCGGGTTGAGCAATGTTAGATTCTCAGATAATTATGACGGTAGCTCGGACATCTATTTCAACTACATGGCGGAGTTTAAATTATTATTGAAATCATACTGTTACAAACCCATCGAAAAGTATATCTTGTAAATAGCGTCTCTTGCAAATTAGTACATTCACGAGACCCACATGAAACCAGATAACAGAAAACTAGTCAACACAAAAAGATGATAACATATCAACAAAAACAATAAAAATAAAGGAAGAGGACCCAAACCCTATGGTCTTCCTGTTCCTCCTTAACCGAGAGAAAACACACTCAACTTCCAAATCCCAAAACAAACTGTAGCGACAATATAATAAAATAAGAAAAACAGAAAGACAAACATCAAACACATTCCATAACATTCATGCAAAAGAACAAAACGTAATCAAGTTCAGTGACTGTACTCTCCCGCAGCCATTGGAGTAAAAGACATACATTGTTCCACATCTAACGAAAACTCATCATTGTTGTCATACTCATTGTACTCAGGGAAGTGAACAGCACCATTGAACTTGATTGAGTTTATTGGTAGCATTGAAGTACCGTTAACTTGATTCACATCCGTAGAACCACTTCTTGATGCCACGTTTGGCGTATCCATAGATCCAGGAGTCAATGTTGCAATGCCACCAACACCAGATATAGAATCTTGGTGTGGTAATATGTTGTCATGAGATGTATGTTGTGGCAAACCTAGATTTTGCGGTGATGACTTCGATGTCATTGGGCTTCCATTACCAGAATTAGAACTAATAGGACTAATCTGTTGTGGGTTTGGATATTCGTAGTTTTTGCGTCTCGAGTTCTTGACACGGCCGGTGTAACCTTTTGGTAAGGCTTCACATTCACCACCTTCGATATGTTTCTCAACCCAGTCTTCATTGCTTTCATATGGCTTGTTACAAAGGCCACATTTACCAGCAGTGATAGCACGGTCCTGAGACCGCGTTCCTGGTGGGTACTTAAAATGACGGGCTTTAAGATGGGTCTTGTATGTATCACGACGTGAAAACCCACCATTTGGATGACACTTGTTTTCGGAGTGGTCGTCGAAAAATGGGCATTCGTAAGCCTTGTTCAAAGCGTGCTTTTTAACATGACGGGTTAGATAACCTCTGATACGGAACTCAGCACCACAGAACTCACACATGTAAGATTTGTTTTTCTTTTTACCGGTCTTTTGATCGATAGAAGCATCAGATTCAACGTCACTGTTTTCATCCTCATCCTCATCAATTTCACCAATGTTGAAGAACTCTGGGTTTGGCAGGTCTGGAATCTTAGCTAAGTCGTCATCTAAGGAGTTTGCAGAGTCGACGTCTGACGTGTGTGTTGAAAGTACCTTGGCATGGTGCTGTTCAATGGCGAGGGGCGATGGTGAATCCTTGTGACCTGTAAACATGTTGATGTTAACCATTGGAGAAAAACCACCGGAAACTGTAGAACCAGTGCTTGTGAGGAAAGGTGAGGTCATTTGAGAGAAAGATGTCAAGTTGTTGACTGTGTGGTCATGATCAAAAGACCATGAGATGGACCCATCAAGGTTTTCAACCTTGACGAGCTTACTTGGCTGACTGGTAGCGCATGCAACAGCAGACGAATCTTTGAGGTTATCCTTGTCTATGACGATCTTCTGTGGGAACAACGTGCGCTCTGAAGTGTTGCCGCCATCTGTGTGAGGCTTAAGTACGTTTGAGATATGCTTTTCATTGTCGTCCTTGCCCTTCTTTGGAAGTACGGTATCGAAGAACTTGAATCCTTTCAAATATTTGTACACTCCTGAAAGCAGTTCAACGACAGTACTCTCCTTGTGTGTGTCTGTGGCCATTGTGAGGTGATGGCCTCCTTCCTGAGAGCTGGGTGGCAACTGGGAACTTAGAGGTCTTTCAAAGCGGAACGGGCGGGAAATCCTGGCAAATTTGTGTGGCGTGAGCGGTCTCTATGTTAGCGCAACGCTCGTAGCTCTTTACGGGGTAGCAAGTGAAGTCGTTATGGGGACTTGGTAGTGTGCTTTGTTGACTCGTTGCAGTGGTGGGGCCCTTGAAACGGTCGACGTTTTTATAAAACGAATTCTCCTCCTCAGGAGATAGTGTGCCGCGACCCGGAAGACCGTTTGTCCCAGAAGTTTTTTTTTGTCACTCCCCTCTTGCGGGACAGAGTGGCTCAATTGCGCTGGGCTGACTATAGGATGTCCCGAAACTGTTCGCGCAAATGACGCAAATCGCGCAAATGACACCCATTTCTGGACAGTTTTGTCGTACTTCCCCTCATATTAACCGCAAGAAAAAGAAACAAATTTGGCAATGCTGTCCGCTTGGGACAAATCTGTCACGGCAACCACCGCCGGCGGCCGGAGTGCCACACACCCAGACACCAGTGCATTCTTTGTATACCACCAAAAGTTCGGGCGTGCGTTAGTTGGGTGCGGATTGGGTGCGGATTGGGCTTGTACTTGAGGGCTGTCGTTACGGACATCGTGTTATTCTTGCAAGGAACTCGCTGTCGACCTATCTCAGGATTCATGCAAGCATAACGTAAGTTTCGTCACTTCACAAAATAGCCTTCGTGTTGTCTTTCAATATTAAGGTTTTTTATGGTATATATCACATTCCACGATTTACGGAAACGATAAGCGACGAGCAACACGCTCAAGATTTGCTTGTTACAATAAGCAATGCTCTTCCATTCTATATCATTTGAAGCACACTTCACAAGTCTCGGTGAATTAGCTGGGCTGTGTCTATTGGATTCACACCCGCCCTTCTTCCGCCAATACATGCAAGTCCGCTAGCTTGTCCCAAGCCCCTACAGCTTAAGTATCCCGCTATGGTATATGAGCATTGTGCAATTGGTGAGAATGTGACTGCTGTTAGCACATCTATTGTTTCCAGTGGCTCTGGAGATACTTCACAGGCTTTGAACGGTTGGCTAACCACTAAAGCACCTTAGTCGGAGTGAGCTGGTGGTGGTATAAGGAGCTCAAGGCTTGCATACCTTTGCCGAGACAAAACTCCAAAATGTAGACACCGCAGTCTTCCTTTTCGACGGCACCATATTTGTCCTGTTTAAACCCTGTGGTACTCGATATATGTTAGATTCAGCGGCCAGCCAACAAAAACTCCGTTGTCCATCTAAACAACCCCGGACAAGATCGGCGGTATGTGCATCTGGCGTGCCTTCCCCGGGTTGCAGAGTCGCCGTTTGAGTCATTTCGTATATTCCGATCTCCAACACAATTATTATCCTACGCGGAGTGCGGGGTGGGGAGGCACACGATGGTGTTTAGATGTACTACGGTGTGTGATTCTTTTGTATTTTTAGATTCATTTATAGTGTGCAGCTGTGGAGGTGTGCGGTTGGCATTCATACGTCTTCGAGCTCAAAGACTGTGCTTTTTCTCTGGGCTTCAGCAAGTTCCTCTTGTTCATTCACCTTCTCCTGATATCTGTAGTAGTTGTACCATGCAATATCGGCAAGCGTGATGATGAGACCGACGGAATTGACCCATGTGAGTCTGTCGTGGAAGATGAAGGAGGAAGCCAAGATCGTCAGCAGCTCTTTGAAGATGCCAGCAATGCTCAGCGTTATAACCTGAGCTCTTTGTAAGATACCAAACTCAAACAAAGTCATGAAGAAGACAAGGAAACCAGGGAACAGTAACAATAGAAACGCCTTAAAGATACCTTTCTCGCTCCAGATATCTGCGTTCATAAAGTTGGGCAGTCCTTCAATAAGACAGCCAACGATGAATAGAGCAACAAACATCGGCGGTGAGAGCTGATAGATAGTGTATATAGGGTTCTTTTTCTTCTGTGTGGTAGGTTCTCTCGGATCGCTATCAACGCCCTCTGACAATGTTGGCTTAGCGTCAGCAGCATGGTTCTTCACCAGAAGTAGTTGTGTAAAGACCCATCTAAGTCCACTCATACAAGCAGACATCAATACGAGCATGAAGCCTAAAATGAAAGTACTGCTGTTCTCCTCATGATCTTTTCCACCTTTATCAGTGTCAACCATCAACATCACACCAACACTCATGGTTAATACTATTCCCAGCAAATTGTAAGTGAATTTCTCGAGCTTGGCCAATACGCCAAATAATAACACGAAGCCAATAGCCGATGACTTGACCATAGTATAAGTGGTCAAAGTGATAAAGCGGAAAGAGACATTTCCAAATCCAATGTCACCAGCTGATGCTAAGGAACAAGGAACAATATGTGTAAAGTAAAACTTATATGTTTGTGTTTCTGGGGCTTGGGTAGGTTTCAGCGATGGCTTTGTAGTGATTGCAATAAAACTGAGGAATGATAACAGGAGCTGATGGAATGATGTAATGAGGATCGGGAAGGGCAGATTGAGTTGTGACTTGTCAAACATCCACTTGTTGTACAACGAGATGGTCAATGAGAAGATGTACCAACCAAGTATACAGATTATCAGTTGAATTGTGATATCGGTGATGAGAGGAGTGGATGTCTTGTCATCTGAATCAAAAATTGCTGGTGATGTCCTCGTTTCACCATCCATTGCACCAAGTAAAGGGCGATGTGACGCGTCTCCATTAAAATCAGCAGGATCAATGGGTGATATTGTGGATGGTCTTCTGTGTATATCGGTTTGAGAGGAGTTCAGCTTTAAAGCCGAGGGTTTATCGGTCATTTTTGGCAATTGTGTTCCAAAAGGCGTACAAGTATGTTTGATCAAAAGGGATGAAGGGTATTAATGTCTGTAAGAAGCAACCGTTTTATCGGCTTCTTTGTGGTCTTCAAAGATGAAACAAGAGCAATTCCTTAGTCTAGAACCCACACCGACGAAAGAGAGTACGAACAAGAGCCCAAAATAACAGCAATTGTGTCAAGGTTTTCGCTTAAGCTCCGCTGAAACCACGAAACATGGAAGATGCGCCTGTGGGCCACGTTTCGCGAATCCACTAACCCTCGCGAATAAACTGAGTTCGCGATTGTTACGTAGTTTTGGTCGATAACTTTAAACCCGACAGTAGTGAACATGTGGGATCCAATAAGTGAAGAAGAAGAGAAATTCTAATAGCTAAATTGACAACATTTCTACGTGGTACTATAGCTTGAAAATTGAATATATGTCCAGGAAGTAGTTTCCGCCAGAAATGCTGCAAATCCGCACGACCTGATCTTTGTGCAGCGCTAAACCCCGGAAAGACCATTGCCGTATGAAATTTGAAGGATCTTCATATGGCAGGGATAACTCCATACCGTAGCACATACGTCTTATGGGCTCATGCACGTAAAGGAAGATGTAAAGTCAACACCAAAGCCCTAAAAACCCATAATGCTACATATCAGAGCCCGTTAAGCGTGACTGTGCTGTGTGTCCAAATGCGAGGCATAACGTCCGCGAATGCAAGATAGGCCAATGAGGGCAGCGGGTTTAGTAAGGCGACTTAGTGTCCTTGATGACAGACACCTCTGAATGAACGTTTCCTAGGCCTTACTCGATCGCAGAGTGTGAATGATGTGATTGGCGTCCTTGGTCCCACGTAACGCGATTCAAAGACCTAGATTTTGCCTATTACAAACCTCAAAACCGGTCCTCACGGCTTCGGATAAAACTACCGGTTCGAGCAGCACAATCCTTTACTGAAAAACGCCTGAAAAACTTCCGAGGCCTCGATGAGCGATCCGACTGGAGCATTATTTGTATACCTCTCTCTCTTTCATCTCCTTTATTGACCTGTCTTTGAAGTAGAAAAAAACATCTTTTCAACAACGTCAATATGGAGTCTCTCGCACGTCAATCTGCTAAGATGTGCCCTTTTGTGAAGCACCATTTGTCCAAGGGCGCTATTAAAGCACTCGAGGGCACCAACTCCCTCGCTTCCCAGGCATCAGCTTGTCCTGTGATGGGTCCAGCTCTCGCAGAGCAAAAACGCTCTTACGTCACTTCATCCAAACCGGCACAAGCTCAGGTTGCTACCTCCGAGGTTGAAGACGCTGACCAGTTCATTGTTGATCACTCCAACACCCATGAAGTTTCCTACGACTATGATGGTATGTTTGATGGCGAATTGCAGAAGAAACGTAACGACAAATCCTACCGTTTCTTCAACAACATCAACAGATTGGCTGCTGAGTTCCCAAAGGCTCATAGAGCAATGGAGGAGGACAAGGTTACTGTCTGGTGCTCCAATGACTACCTGGCCATGTCTAAGAACCAGCGTGTCATCGATGTCATGACTAAGACCTTGAAGAAGTATGGTGCTGGTGCTGGTGGTACAAGAAACATTGCCGGTCACAATAAACATGCTATGAACTTGGAGGCCGAGCTTGCTGCTTTGCATAAGAAGGAGGCTGCATTGGTTTTCTCCTCTTGTTTTGTTGCAAATGATGCAGTTTTATCTCTTTTGGGTCAAAAGATGAAAGATTTAGTCATTTTCTCTGATGAGTTGAACCATGCTTCCATGATTGTCGGTATTAAGCACTCCAACTCTCGTAAGGAGATTTGGAAGCACAATGATTTGGATGATTTGGAGCGTCGTTTGGCAAAGTATCCTAAGTCAACTCCAAAATTGATTGCATTCGAATCTGTTTATTCCATGTCGGGTTCTGTTGCTGACATCCCAAAGATCTGTGATCTCGCTGAAAAATACGGTTGTTTGACTTTCTTGGATGAAGTCCATGCCGTTGGTCTTTACGGTCCACATGGTGCTGGTGTTGCTGAGCACTTCGACTTCGAGGCTCACCGCAAGGCTGGTTTGGCTTCCCCTGACTTTAAAACGACCATGGACCGTGTTGACATGATCACTGGTACTTTGGGTAAATCCTTCGGTACTGTTGGTGGTTACGTTGCTGCTTCTGCTCGCTTGATTGATTGGGTCAGATCCTACGCTCCAGGTTTCATTTTCACTACTTCCTTACCACCTGCTGTGATGGCGGGTGCTGCCGAGGCCATTAGATACCAGCGTTCTTACTTGAAGGATAGACAGCTGCAACAGGAACATACACAGTACGTAAAGGATTCTCTGAACGCAATTGGAGTTCCAGTTATGCCAAACCCATCCCATATTGTTCCATTGATCATTGGTGATGCTACCAAGGCCAAGAAGGCCTCTGACATGTTGATGGACAAGCACAAAATTTACGTTCAGGCTATTAACTTCCCAACCGTTGCTCGTGGCGAGGAAAGATTAAGAATTACTCCAACTCCAGGCCACTTCAATGACTTGAGTGACATCTTGGTTGAGGCTGTTGAGGACGTTTACCAGACCTTAGACTTGCCAAGAATCAAGGACATTGAGGCTATGGGTGGATTGTGTAACGTTGGTGTCCCAGGTTATGTTCCAGAGCCACGCTTGTGGACTGAAGAGCAATTGGCCTACACCGAAAAGGACTTGAACAAGAACGTGTTTGACCCAGTTATTGAGCAATTGGAGGTTTCGTCCGGTATTAAGTATGAGTGAAATTAAGCACTTCTAGCTTTTGCTCTCTTTCTCTGGCGGCTCTCATTCCCAAGATTTCTTTGTGAACTGTACATATCGCTTGGATTATTCTCCTGTTTATATATACTGCGATCCCCCTGAGCCTTCATACGTAGTTTTGTATATCCCGTAGCTATTCTAGCTCTTCAACTGGTGTAACGCATGTAAGGGACACGCTATTGTTTAGATCCAAGTCGCGCGACACCACAGTGGACATGGGGACTTGCGTGCTCAGCTGAGGCGATAGTGTACTATACAAGGAAAGCACATTCAAATCCCTGGTACGTCTATCAATCAACTTAATTGACTACACACAGTAAAAAGTTTAGGCCTTAGGTTTAGTCCTGAGGCGTGAAGACTGGCGTTATAGTAAGGCCATAGTAGATCCAGCAATCGCCACTGCCTCGCTGCCTCGGTGGCTAAAGCGCGAGTTTCCCGCGGTGAAATTTGCTGAAATTTTTGCCCTTCGATAACACAATCATTACGGTGGCAACCACTTCTACACAACAAGGGAAATACCTTTAATAGGCTACGACTCGCTTGAAAGATCCGTGATCTATCCCAATTGCACTACTACAGCACTCCCAGAGCCTTTGAAACCGCTTGAATCAAGGCACATAACGTCAGATCATAGCATTTCCCACCCGCGTTCGCCTCCTCTCCTCTTCAAAGAAGCACATTTTTAACAGCAATGTCCACAGCTGCCCCAGTTGCTCCAGCTGCCCCAGCTAAGAAAGTCATCTTCCCTTCTCTCTTGACCTGGAAGGACCCAATTGCCACCGGTAAGGTCTTTGGTGGTGTCGTCTTCGCCCTCATCGTGCTCAAGTCGGTCAACTTGCTCTCCCTTTTCTTCCGTCTCGCCGCCTATGGTTTGATCTCCTCCGCTGCTGCTGAGTACATCGGAAAGCTCGTTACCGGTACCGGTTTCGTCACACGCTTTAGACCAGCCTACACCCAGGCTTCTGGTGCCGTCCTTTCTAAGGGCTTGGAATCCTTTGCCAACGCTGTTCCAGCATTGGAAGAGAGTGCCCAAAAATTGTTGTACTCTGCCAACATTGAGAACACATTGAAGGCCGGTGTCTTGTCCTTTATTTTGTACAAGATCACATCATGGTTCTCTCTTTATACCTTAATCTTCACCGCCACCGTTGCTGCTTTCTCTTTGCCATTCGTCTATGAGACTTACCAGACTGAAATCAACGCTGCCGTCTCTGAATATTCCAAGGTTGCTTCTCAAAAGGCCGGTGAATACTCCAAGATTGCCCAGGAGAAGGCTGCTCCATACATCAAGCAGGCCGATGAGAAACTTGGCCCAGTCTCCAAGTTCATCAAGCAGAAATACCAGGTCAGAACCGCCTCTACTACCGTTAACCAATCCACTCCAGCCTCTACTTTCGAGAAACCAACTGCCAAGACCTCTGGTGCTAACATTTCTGCTGCTGCTGACTCTATCCCAGTCCCAGCTAAGTCTACAGCTCCAGTTACCAAGGCTTCAAACAACTTCTCCTCTCCAATCTCCACTGAGTTGCCATCTGTTCCACAGACCAAGCCTTTGATCGATGAGATCAAAGACGAGGTCTCCAAGGCAAAGACTGTCGATGTCGAGGACTTGAAGAGTGATATCTTGAAGAACAAGGCCGCCGCTGCCAACTTCTAATTGTGAAATACTATTTCCTCTTACTCGGTGTTTTCTTTCTAAATTATACTTTCATTGCTTCCCTGTGGTAAGTTGATCTTTCTTGGGATCATGTCTGGTTCTATTACCATTCCAATTTGCTTTTATATAAATTCTCTTTATATGTTTGTCCTTTTTGTCTTTTTGATCGTTGCGTGTTAGGAGTGAACAGGTTATATATGGAAAGCGTCAAAAACCGATTGTATGCCGAATTATATTGATAGCTCTTATTTTTAGTGAGTAGTCATAATATGGTGTCTAATCTCGTTGTACCAAGCAGCTATACAGTGAAGACGTGTATGTGTCACTTCTCCGATATCGCCAGACGATAGCTAAGTGGCTCATCATAGCGCATAGCGGTTCAATTGTAAAAAATATAGTTACCTCTACATTCAGGGATTGCAAGAAAGAAATTCGTTTCATTCATTATCATTTACATCATTATAACGCTTCACTTGAAAGACATATCGAGGTGTCTAAGCGCCAGTGCGTCATCATGCCTCATCTGTCCTCTCGAGGGGTATGTGCAAAACTCGGTAGCCATGCTATGGATCGGTGGAAGTTGCACTGTTCTTGGAGCTTCAGTGAACCTTGTTGTTTGTTCTGGAGATGGTAGGGAAAGAGATGGAAGATGTTGCCTTGAAGTTGGGTTCTGTGGCGAGGAGATAGGTGATGTATGAGTAGAAGCATTTGTAGAGTTCGTCTTCGGAGTGCAGATGGTCAATTTTGGAGAGTTCCCGCTGGAAGCCGGCGATGAAGCCTGTGAAGACGAACGAGACGACGTTGTCATTAGATGGCCAAGTTGTGGGTATACATCATTCGGTATCACAAGATCAGAAAACGTCGAGTCCTTGGAAGGCGTCTTGTCCATGAGTTTCGAAGTCGAGAAGTTTTTAGTAGTTGTGTACGAGATCAAATGAAGCTTGTCACCTTTTGTTGTGGTAATGGAGAAGCTCTGTTTGATGAGGCCATCCTGCTTGTACCTGAAGTTCGAGTTGAATTTGTCAACATCGCTCTTGTCGCCAGATTCCATCTCTCTGTAAGTTAAGAACGCGCCAGTGACTCTCGATGCCGACCACGATCTCCCATCGGTCCATCTACGCATCTTTGCCTCCTTTTCATTCCAGATAAACACATCGCCGGCTTTGATCTGGGCTCTCTCCGTGTCTTTGAGCCTTCTCTTGATGCGAGGGATCAGTCCTACCGCTGATGCCTGCAACAGTATGATGGCGTCGTGCGGTGTCTGGACAGCTCCTGTATATGACTCCATCATGATGGTGTCGTGTTTACCGTGTGAGCAACGTGTGATTGTTCCAACACATCAACTACCACCGGGCCCATGGCCTTGAAATGTGGGTGGGGCTTGTGTATAAATACTACAGGCCACATATACACACAACAACTGGTAAGTCCGATATATTAAGCTTGGCCCCTACAGGGGCCCGCGTGTGTCGGCTCAGTTATTTCACTGCCCCGCAGAAACAGGCGTGCAAAAGGACACTCACATAGCTGTTGTGACCGATAAAGCACGTCATGTACTTGTCTACAGACCCTAACCGGGTGTTTATTTAAAGACTCAATGTAAAATAAGCAAACAACAGTATTTTGTCGTGGCTATGTCTCTTGCTCCGATGAGTCCCGTCGTGGAGACGCATGTCAAGAGGTTATCGCGTTTACAGTGTTCCGGCTATTTGAAGCCCTGCGGGCGAGCATCTGTTGAAGTGGCTACCAAAATGGGCCAGGGTCCTAGCAGGCGGCTACTGGCCCCGATAGGCAGCGGCAAGGCATGGAAGTGTGCATTTCAAACGGTTTGCCAGGATTCCTTTGGGAAGCTGTGCAACAGCTGAGTGCACACAGTACACTGTAGCAATACACGCTCCATCATACATTTAGCTGTAGTTAGACTTCCCCTCGCTCGGGATTGGGGCCAAGAAGCAACAACCGCCCCCGTTGCCCAGGGAAAGATATCGGATCAAAAAGGACGCCCATACTAAACCGGTGGCTTCCTCCGTCGAAACTCGCAGCCTTGTTCCAGTTCTTGTGCCCGTCCCCCAATCCAAAAAAAGAAAAATTATGGTTATCTCAACGATCTGTCCACGTCTGTATTCCATGCTTGGACATATCGGAGTGAAGGCGAGTCCGGCACCACGTTCCTAAAGGGGCAACTGCTACTGCTAGTAAGATCGCGCTTGATGCCACCAAAATCTCTGTGTATACTTAGTCTACGTGTATAGTCATGTGGATAACCTCTTTTTCCTCCAAAGCTAGAGAGTACTGGTGTCTTATGTGCTCCATCTGGAGTCGCCCTGAAGCGCGTGTCCTCTTTGTGTCTTGTCCGTGTTTCCAGACATTACCAGTCTTATCCGGCTCAATCGATTTTAACAATCCGCACGACTTTTGCATTGGACATTACCTTAAATCGTGCTGCTAATTGGTATTACCGAAGAGCATCAACATACCGAAAGAAAAGTACAATATAACTAAAAAAGGACACATACAAAGCCCCCATCGACCACGTTACTCGCGGGTAAATGAAATATTGCTTTTTTAGTGCGCGCGCACGGAGGACGCGTATATGAAAGTCAAAGATTTAATAAAGCCGGGTGTTTAGTGATGTATTGAGGTGCAACTTCAATCTTTGGCTAGCTTGTTGTCTCGTGATTGTATACGTTCGTCTTAGCTTGTTTGTGTAGGCACACTTCATACAAACGCACTCTATATACACGTAGCCTGTGCCTTGGGATAGGCATACTGATTCTGTTCATATATCCGCCGCCTACCTCTTTGCAGCGTTTACTGGTGTGTAAGAGGTGAGAAAACCAGTACACTAGATTGAAACGCCAAGCTTGTAACACATTCTGAAAAAAATATTTCCAGTCCGATATGTCTTCTATAAATATTTGCTCATTCTGAGACTTCAAGTAACACGCCCAAAATAACAAAAAGCGTTTGTGTCTACATTAGTGTGTTAACCAAACATTACTAAATCTATAGGATCAGCCTGTCACCCATCACATCTTCATGAGGTCCCCGGCTAGTATGCATGTTCTGAGCTTATTTTGCTACTTTTCTTGGCAGTTGTGCATCTTACCGTGATTTGAGGTGTGGCTAACTATGGTGCTATGATGCCGGTGTTTACCATCTTACTATGACGAGGTTATACACCGCAGGCCATATTTAACCGTTGCAGCAATGCGTGTGTGTAGTGAAAAGTAAGGGTCCATATCCCGAGCGCGACACAAAGGCCGCGCTATTCCGGGGTTGTGTCTACTTTCATAATGCTCAATTGCCTCCCTCCATTTAATTGGCTTAATCAAACACTTCAATGAATCGACACAGACCAGATGAAGAGCATCTGAAAAATTCAGTTTCTACGATGTCGGTATCAGTATACTTTTTAAACGAAGCTGTATAGAAGCTGTTTGGAAGCCACAAATGGCATTCAACCGTGCATTAAAAGCTACTATCGGAGGATACTTAGATACAGGCAGTCAGAAGTGAGCAGTTCTAACATTTCCTTATTATGTTCCTAGATTACTCTCTTCATTTGTCATTGAAATGCTCATACTCAGCCTCAACGTCCTCAATTCTTTTGTTTTTGGTCTCTGTGACACAGAAGGTGACAAAAAAGAGAGAGGCAAAGAGACAACCCGCGAAGACCATACCATACCAGTAGCCAATTCTTGCAGTGATTGAAGGAGTGAAAAGAGAGATGAGGAAGTTCACGAACCAATTAGCAGAGGTGGCAATACCCATGGATGTAGACTTGGTCTTAACAGAGTACAATTCTGAAACCGAGACAAAGGCAACTGGACCCCAAGTCGTAGCGAAACCTGCAATGTATATACATGTGAAGGTAATCATAACAGCGCCAGCACCAGCCTTGTCAACAGCAAGAGCACCAACAAGCGCATAGATCAACATACAAATCACCATGATAACCGATCCTAATTGGAAACAACCTTTTCTACCAAGTTTTTCAACAAAGTAGACACCACCAAAGGTTGTAACAAAGTTGACAGCACCCAAGATTATGGCAGTGATGTAAGAGTCCTCAATACCGACACGTGAGAAGAGCGAAGTTCCATAGTAAAAAAAGTAGTTGCAACCGGTTAATTGTTGAAATGTCATGATTAAGACTCCAATGGCCAAACGAGCTCTGTTGGAACCAGAATTGAAAGCGTCTGTCCATGAAGCGTTGGCAGTGGCAGCAGCAACAGCATTATGGTTAGCAACAAGTTTCTCGATCTCCTCAGTAATGAGTGGGTCAGTTATGGTGGTGTTGTTCATTTTGGCAACCGACTCAAGAGCTTTGTCTCTCTCACCTTTGGAAACAAAATACACAGCAGATTCTGGCATGAAGAAGACGGCAGTGTGAACAATAAGAGCGAAAGCATGGCCCAAGGCCACTGGGATCAGCCAGCTTCCAGTCTTACCCTCCAGTGTACTCTTAGTTCCGTAATTGATAAGACCACCGAGGAGAATACCGAAAGTGATCATAAACTGATAGAAGACAACCATGGATCCTCTAATCTCAAGTGGAGCTGATTCCGCAATAAACATAGGGCAAACGACAGATGTGGAACCAATTGCAAGACCTGTAACCATACGGCCAATCATGAACTGGACCCAGCTGGTGCTAGCATAAGATGACCATTGTACAAGAATACCAATTTGGTAAATAATAAAAGAGATGTAGAGACAGTTCTTACGTCCAATTCTGTCTGTCAGTTTGGCAATAGTCAGGCCACCAATGGCACAGAACAAGTTGAAGATAGAGATGATCAAGCCCAGAATCCAATGGTTAATTTCGTATTGCCCATCACTTTGAAGACCACCAAATGTTCTCTTAAAAGCCGACATATTAGTGATACCGCCAATGGTGCCGACATCCCAGCCGAATATGAGACCGGAAAGAGAGGCAGCAAGGCACAGTGCAACTGGCTGGCTATACTGTTTAGCCAGAGATGCAAAACTTTTCTCAATAGGGGCATCAGCATTGTTTTTGGTGTTTACCTCTACACTCGCTTTTGGAGTAGCAGATCTAGAAGACTTGACAGAAGGGGTATTCTTCATGTAGACAGGTTTTTCTTGTGAAACGGCAACGGTAGGCATTTCTCACTAATCGATATGTGAGCAATGAAATGGATGGAATGAATTGGAGCACTGGACATCATTTTAAGGATGTATACTAATAAGGCCTCTAGTACAAAGTGCTCACTGTGCTCAATAGTCATACCGAGAGCCACAGGCGGGGAAACATGATCCAGCTCAGCAAAGCTGAGAGTCCTTATGTGCTGTGATATGACTTTTAGCATCTACAATGTCAACTATATGACGATTATCTGCAGCACAGAGGCATATAATGGCTCATGTAAGCTGCCGTTGTATGTGAGTCGATTATTATACTCAACTCAGGTGTGGGGTCTTCGAGTAAACCACGGCCAAATTCATACCAAAGAGCTTTGTACTAAAACATTTTCCAGGTTCCTTAAAACTCAAATAATCACTTCGCTTTCAATTATGTAATCTTTCAGTTTATTCAGGCTTGTAGAAACAAGATTAACGTTGGAGAGTGCTACCACTACCATGGACCCGCGAACAAAGACACTTTCCTCAAGAAAAGAGGTTATGTGGCACTGCACCTTTTGTCACATTTTTTCAGTGAGCTCATCGAACATGGAGAATCTGTGTTCTCTCTCCTTATTTTATGATTTGAGATAAGTTCTTTGAGGATGTCCGACTTACACGAGCTTTGTCGATTCCCTGTGCGTCCCATCAGCAAAGACCACTATGTCACCAAGCTACAGTACTATTTATCAAACGGTATTCCTGCTACTTATACCCTTGAAGAAGCTGCCAATTTCGAAGCTGGTATTGAAGATGATGAATTAGGATCCACTACTACTCCATTGCACCTCATCTGTCGTTCTATTCCCGAGGATATTACTACAAATGAAGTTACCGTTGTACTAGAGATGATGGGAGAGCTATTCAGCTGGGGTGCTGGCTGGAATTTAATTGACGATGAACAAAATACGCCAGGTGATATCTTGTTCAAAAGGGGTTTGAAAAACACAAGATTCTATGATGCTATGGTCGATGCTGGTGTGAGAGCTGAGCTACTTTTGAGAAAAGTCAATGACAATATCGAATTTATTGATGACGATGAACTGGAGATGATTCAACAGCATCATGAAGATGCACCTGAATTGGTTGAAAGTGTGGACGAAGTAGAGCTGAACAGGAGATTACATGCACAGCAAGAAGAGGAGGAAGAAAGAAAAAGAAAGCTCAATGCTGAACTTCAGCGTCTTAAAAATGAAGAATTGAACGACCCAGCTGCTACGCAGTCGACTTATTTGAAAACAAAGCTCGAGTACCGTGATGGAGCTTTGATCACTAAAGACAACAAAGACGGTGTTATGATGGAGTGGGAGTATGACTTGATGAAAGCAGGCTGTGAGACAATTTTCAAATCCGTTGGTGAACTGGATAAAAACGATGATGATCTGAAAGACATTGTGATCCTGAACATTGGGTTTGGAATGGGGATTATCGATACAATGATTCAAGAGAAGAAGCCAACGAGGCATTATATCTCTGAAGCCCACCCTGATGTTCTTGCTAAACTGAAGACCGATGGCTGGTATGAAAAGCCTAACGTTGTTATTCTTGAAGGGAGATGGCAAGATACCCTTCCTGAGTTGCTGAACGAAGGCGTTTTTTTCAACGGTATCTACTACGACACGTTTTCGGAGGAATATAGTGACATGTTGGACTTATACGACTTGATCGTTGGCTTGCTCAAGCCTTCTGGTGTTTTCTCTTTCTTCAATGGACTTGGAGCAGACAGACAAATCATATATGACGTTTACAAAAAAATCGTTGAGATTGACATGAACAACTACGGACTTGATGTAAAGTACACTGAGCTGGAGACACCACAAACAACATCGAGTGAGTTTGACGGTAAAGACGAGTCCGAATGGAGCGACATCAAACGCGCTTACTGGAGATGTAAGACTTATTATCACCCGGAGATTAGATTCCTTTGAATGTTTACAAAACCCAATGCATCGTTCCTGGTTCTGTTCCTGATTAGTGCGCGAAGCATGATGAACACTGCGCACACGCACATGTAGTAGCTGAGCAACAGCACTCATATGGTACTAGTCCTTATGCCTAATTGGCACACACACAACTGTAGAAACAATCCATTCCGTCCTAAAACTGTGAAGTGCCTTACCCCATGTCCCAACGGCTTCTTTCCACGTAGCTCCCCGCACCAGCCCATCAACGGTGAAGCCTGGCACATGCACCGGCTGCTTTTTAGTTGCAGTAGATTCGCGAAGAATGCTCCTAGCTGGGCACACCAAACGCCAGACTGAGGCCCATCCACGCTCAGCTCGGAGCAAAGTCCCTCTGGTGGGTCCTACCATCACACACCCTCGATTCCGCAGATTCTCCCCTATCTGCTATTATCTCTCATTGGCTTGTTAATCGGTCTTGCCCTTGGGACTGAGCAGTGTTTGCACGTGACTGTGCTGCTCCTACCACTCTTTGCAAGAAATCGAACCACTTCAAAAAAAAATAAAAAAACTCGCTTCCGGAAATCGCGAATTCAAAAACAGGGTAAAAACAAGGCCCTTTCCCATAGAGCATAGAGACATACAACCCTCTTGCATAGACAACAACTACACAGCACCGCAACAACCGGTGTACACGTTCTCGCCTCTGCCAATTGCCTGTATCGCACTCAGCGGCAAGATCTCCTAACCCCAGACTCGTGTGAAGCCCATCTCCTCGCTAAAAAGCCCACCAGGCGCGACTGTCCTCCGAGAAACCTCCTACACAGAAAAGCACCACCGAAACCTGGTCGAACCACCCGGCGGAAAACCACCACACAGCTTAAAACAAGTGGCAAGGCGTTATTTCAGCGCGCTAAACACCCACACACACACTACACGCCAGCGGCTACACACCCATCGCTTCTTTGCTTGAAGCGCCCTTTTACTTTTTTAGGTTTAAGGTCCAAAGGGCAAAAATTAGAGTGGTGCCATTTGCCAGCTCCCGCCTCTTTAAAAGCAGCACGCCCACATACAGGGCCCGCAACAACCACTATCACCGCCAAATAACACACAAACTCGCCGACTACACACATCCACAATGGCAGGCGCCCATCTAACGTTCAACTCCAAGCCCTCCGGGAAGGCAGAGGGCAAAACACATATCATCATTGTTGGTGCGGGCATCATAGGCGTGTGCACCGCGTACTACCTTACTAAGCACCCGGATTTCTCGCCAGAGACACACCACGTCACAATAATTGAGTCCAAGAGAGTTGCCGGTGGAGCCAGTGGTAAAGCCGGTGGCCTGCTAGCGCTGTGGGCGTTCCCGCAGCAGATTGTTCCCCTCAGCTTCAGACTTCATCAGGAGCTGTCTGACGAGTATGGTGGCGAGGAAGAATGGGGCTACAGAAGACTCACGACGGTGTCACTGGAAGGAAGCATCCAGCACGCTCTGCACGATGATGACGACGACGACGAGGTAGAAGAACCCGAATCCACAACCGAGTCTGTCACGTCAATGGAGAATGTTGGGCCTGGGTGCAAGAGCACGCCATCAACGTCTTCAGAGTCGCTCAAAGCGGGCGAAATGGAGAGACTAGGCTCTGATGGTCAGCCGCTAGGCAAGAGAACTGTTACAAAGAACTCGATCAAACATGAAGATCTAACATCTACTCCACACTTACCAAGCGATCTTAATTGGATCAGATCAGATATTATTCAGGATTGGTCGGAGTTGGGTGGTAGAGATGCCACTGCACAGGTACACCCTTACAAATTCACAAATTACATCCTAAGGAAAGCTATTGAAACGGGTGCCGTCGAACTTATATTGGGTAAAGTTGATGAAATACTTTTTTCTGAGGAAACTGGTGCTGCCACTGGATTGATATACACTCCAACAAAATCCATTGGCAAGAGTGATGGCGAAGAAAGAATTGAAATTCTTGCTGATCAAACAGTTTTAGCCATGGGCCCGTGGACATCAAGAATCTTGCCTGATTGTCCGATATCAGGACTTAGAGCACATTCTATCACAATTGCTCCAGATAAAGGTACAGTGTCACCATATGCCATTTTCACAGAGTTGAAAATTGGAAGAAACAAATATGTGAGCCCAGAGATTTATGCAAGAAAAGATGAAGTTTACGTATGTGGTGAAGGTGATACACTAGTCGACTTACCAGAAACAACAGATGATGTTGAAGTCATCAAAGAAAAATGTGATCAGCTTTTCCATTACGTTTCTAAAATGTCTCCAAATTTATCAAAAGGACATATCCTCAAAAGACAAGCATGTTACCTTCCAGTATTGGACGTTCCGTCATCATCAGGACCACTTATTGGTGAGACAAACGTCGAAAACTTATACCTGGCCAGTGGTCATTCATGTTGGGGTATCAACAATGCTCCAGGTACTGGTAAGGTTATGGCTGAACTCTTATTGGAAGGTATTACACACTCTGCAGATATCAGTGCACTTGATCCAAGCTTGTATTTCGATGCTAGTGTCCTTCTGGATGATTGATTCATTACAATTCTTTGCATTCCTACACAATCGGTCACCATCTTATACTCCTAGCATTGACTCTTTGACCCGTATTATTTGTGGCTCACGTAAAGTATATGTTACTCAATTGTGACGCTATTAAAAACTAACTATGTTGTCTTCCAGACTCCTTTTTGTTTGGTATTGTGGCTCACTTTCCTTATTACATTTTTCTCCACTTCTCTTATAGTTGTGATCGTGACATCTACTTTTTATTATTTGCTATGTTGCTCCTCTTTTATAATCCTGGTGAATTCGAATTGATGGCGCATAGTTTAATTAATATATCTTTTCATTCCATAACGGTATAGATTGTGCCTTCATCAATCTTCTTGAGCACTGAAGCGTTCAATATATAGAGCCTATGGTATGTTAGGTGCACTTCTGTTAACCCTGAGCGAAGGAAATAGACCTAATTAAGCACTAGTGAACATCAATTCTGGTGATATAATGTATGACAAATATGAATTTAAGTACATCATAATTAAAAGAGCTCTGCTGGAAGATGCAAGCTACCAAAAATGTACTTTGCAAGTCAAAATAAACCTCTTATTGAAAAAGGTAAGTTAACCATCGAAGCTTAATATTTAAACTAGAGACTAGAATTATAATAATCTTAATAACCTCAAATCTGCTGCAAAATATAATTTTGAGTAGTTTACGGATGATGTATGACTTTGATACCAAAAATGAACAAATTGTTCCCATAGTGAACCGTATTTTCTCAATATATTCTTATTGCTTCATTAAATGGGTGGTTAGATGGTGTCCGGGTGTTTAGTGACATTTTAAGCAATTACCCATCCTGATCTACACGCTTTAAAAACGATACTGATATAGATACATAGATAGTCATACATAATTTGGTGCTCGCACAATCGTTTGCCTTTGACCTCAACGGGAACTCTTGAATGCAGCTGCAGCGGCACCGCCGGCGAATTTCTTGTTTTGTTGCTGGATTTGTTGTGTTGTCTTTGGTTTTTTACCATTGGTGGATGTGTTTTTGACTACTACACGCGATGGGGCCTTAGAAGTCAATGTGGAGTTAGTGGACACTCTGCGTGAGCCTGTGTTAGATGTGCTTGCCATTGATGGGTTGGTTGGCGTTGTTCCTCTAGTGGATGGAGTGGAAGCCGCAGCATTTTTTGGTGATGGTGTTGATGTTGTTGAAGAATCTTTCATTGGTGATGATTTCTTTTTCAATAGCTCCTTAGTCTTCATCAAGGCATCAATCCAGCTAAGTGAGGTACCTTGTTGGATGGTAGCAACTTCCATAAGATCTTTCTCCACCTGCTTGAGCAATGGTGATAAGAACACCAACTTGTCCAACTTTAAAACTTCCAGAATCAAAAAGCCAGACTGCTGTCTTTCACTAAATTCATAGTCATACATGGCAAACATCTTATCAGTGAGATCAATACCCATACAATAAGTCAACTGTTGGATATTCGTGCACGTGAATAGGAATAAGTTGCCATGGTCAGTGATGACGAGTACAACTCTTTTCGTCCCTTCGTCCAGCGTACGTTTGTGCTTGGTAATAATCTCGTGAATCAAGACATCATCCAATCCAAGATTTTTGCTCAACTTAGAAAGACTTGAAGTCGGATCAAATGTACGAAGTGAAGCAAGATCTAACTCAGTAAAGTTTATGAAATCTAACTTGACAATCTGTTCATCCTTGGATAGGCAATTGAGCACTGCTGTTGGTCCTTTAACAACACCATTGCTTTGAAGTTGTTTCGAGTATCCTGGACGTGGAGATGTGATAG
This sequence comes from Petasospora mycetangii, assembly GCA_003708295.3. Lineage (NCBI taxonomy): Eukaryota > Fungi > Ascomycota > Saccharomycetes > Phaffomycetales > Wickerhamomycetaceae > Petasospora > Petasospora mycetangii. The sequence continues at coordinate 39,863 of PPNU03000018.1, read as the reverse complement.
GTGATTGTGTTGTTTTGGGCATTGGTTTGGATATTGGACTTGGAGTAGATTTGGTAACAGTTGAAGGTGACTGTACTTTCGAATGTTGCTGCCGTGGTGTTGCAGTGCCAGTAGTCTTCGGTTTAGGTGGGAGGGATAGCTGGGGTGGTTTACTTGCTGGTTTTGATATGGACTTTTGTGGTTTAATTTCATCTGGTTTGGAGCTCATTTGTTTCACAACAGGGGTAGTTTTCAATGCTTTGCTTGTCTCAGCAGCTGAAGCTAGTTTTACCTTTGGTGGAACCACAGGTGCTTGTGAAATTTCCAATGCTTTTGCTGCACGAATGATACCTTCATGAGCAGATGATGTAACAGATGCCTTTGTAGACTTCACAGAAACCTGAGCACTTGGAGCATTGGCTTCTTGTTTTACTATTGGTTCTGGTGAAACAGCAGCAGTTGGTGAGGTCGCTGGCGTTCTGTTCATTTTCATAAATGGCGGTGGTGGTGGCAATGGGGAAAAGTTTTGATGCTGTGGTGGTCTTGCTGGTTGTTGCTGTGACGTTGGTTGACCAGCACGAACGATCACCGGTTCTCTTAACCGCAGTGGAGAAATATTGTGCTGATGTGGAAGAATTGGAGCCTGTTGTTGCTGTGCCACTGTCATTTGAGAGCCTCTCATGGCAATTGGAGAGCCACCAGATTTTTGCTGCGATAACTGTTGCATCGGTGGTGGTGGATGTCTCTGGTGATTGGGGCTCCTCTGTTGACCCTGTGGTGAATATGATGGTGCATACTGATGGGCCATTTGTTGTCTCTGATTATGCGGTGATACTTGTTGTATATGTGGGAGCATTGGTCTTGCTGGTGAGATAGGACTGTGATTAGTAGAAGATGGCGACCCATTGATTCCATTAACAGGTTTTATTGGAGGGACAAACTGAGACTGAGTGGATGTTGGTTTTTTCGTTGAATCTTTTGAGACACCTCCATAAAGTGGGTTATTACCAGCGTCACTTCTGATCTGATTAATAGTGTTACTCAAGAGTTGTTTTTTAACAGTGGCAGCTGGTAACTTTTTTTGAATGACGATTTTACTCATTTGTTGCGTTGACTGTTGTAGCTGTTGTTCAACAATTGGTCTATACTGCTCCATCTTTGGTGGTTGTATGCCCCAAATCTTGGATTTATCATCCCAATTCAATCTTGAGAACCATGGATGTTGTTGTAATTGTGATATAGACAGTCTTTCTTGTGGTTCTGACCTTAATAGCCTTGAGACAATATCTTTAATCAGCTCTGGAATGAAATAGTTTGGCCATTGGTACTGAAGGTTAACAATTTTTTCAAACGTAGCATACTCTGTCTTTCCCTTGAAAGGGGGGACACCAATGATGAATTGATATAAGATACAACCAATGGCCCAAACATCGGATTCAAATCCACATTTGTTAGATCTAAGCAGTTCTGGAGAAACATATTCAGCAGTTCCAACGAAAGAACCTTTCACGAATGCCTCTTCGTTTTCGATGACTTTTCCTTGGTCATCCAGATCTAGTATTTTTGCAGCTCCGAAATCCGTAATCATTAGTTTCATATCACCATTAAGTAAGATATTTTCGGGCTTAAGGTCTCTATGTATGACACCTCTCTTGTGCATGAAATCCACAGCATCAATGAGTTGTATCATATAGTATTTGGCACAGTTCTCGCTCAGGGAACCAAGCTTACGAATTAGTGTTAGGAGCTCACCATGCTCAGCGAGATCAATGACAAAATAAAGCGAGTTATCATCTTGGAAAGTGTAGTAAAGAGTCACGATACCTGGGTGGCGACCCAGCCTGTTCAATGTGATCTTTTCAATGTTAACGTACTTGATCTTCTTTTCTTTGACGATATGCTTCTTGGATAAAACTTTGATGGCAAAGACTTTCCTACTGGCGGTATCAACTCCCTTAAAAACTTGAGAGTAGGAACCCTCACCGAGCCGACTGCCAAACTGAAAATCTTGTGCTGTTTTCTTTCTAGACATAGTATGAATGTGATCAGTTGGTTGTCATGTAACAGGGTGAGTTTCTGTGTTTGCTGTTGTTCGTGTATGTGTGCGTGTGTGTGAGCGTGGGGGAAGGGGATCGAACCTATAGCCTGTGTGTTTACCTTTTACAGCAGGGCTCCTGTTTCGTGTGTCGATAACGGTGCGCTCTATCAATATAAGCAGCAGTCAGTAATCAATCTGTAGTATACCCGATCTGTAGGTCTCCCAATTGTCAAAGCGAGTGATGATCGGTGGCCTTTGTGGTGTAAGACACAATATTAAGGTGTACGATTTGGGGAAAACCGTGGGCGCTTTAACTCTCTGTTGCGGTCAAAGACTCGTTGAAAGGAGCAGTGCCTTGTAAGCAAATATTGCAGTGAGTGAAGTGAAGGCGCCGTACGCGTCGCAATTACTTTGCACTGGCGGCGTCGTTTTATGTTGTTCTTTGTGTTGTTGTGCCAGGTTAAGACAACACTTTCTCCGCCAAAAAGCTGATCTGCGGGCTTCAACAAAAATTCGCGCTGGAACTACGTAATCCAGTACGGGGCTTAACTACTCAGGGCTTGATAAAGAAAGCACTTTCTACCATAGCAGTCAGAAGCATTCGAGTGCCTCTTCCGGTTCAGTTCATTAGAACACAAAAAATAGCACTGTAATATATTTGTAGTGTGGAGATTACGTCGGGCTAGTTACACGTTTGGGCTTTCTATTTGCAGTCTGAGTTCTTCCTACCACAGGCTTAGACTCAACATGGCCATTGGCGATTGCGCCACGACCTCCTTGGATAAAAAGGTACGCCACGTATGTTCCGAGTGATGCAAATGCTATTAGTAAGAGTACAAGCGGAATCTTTATAGCAATGTCCTGGGGCGGGAAGAGTTTCTGGAACACAGAGTCCTCATCAATGAAAGGCTGTGGGGCAAGAGCGCAGGGGTTAGTATGACGTCTTCAACAGATGCACAAGGGCGTGCGAACTTACAACGAGAAACACCCAACATATCCAGTAGACAAATGCCAGTGTCCACTGAACAAGCATCCCAATTGGGGGTTTGAAATTGGTCAACAATGGGATCACCAGTAGAAGTGAAAACCTGCCCCCCTTGAAAAAGGTGAGATCGCTTCTTCTCCCTTCCCCAGCTGTGGTGTCCGGGTGGTGGCTTCTAGCAATTCACCGCGACCAGCCCGCGGGCCCGGTTGTTCCTCCTCTTCAACTCTCCCACCAGCAACTCTCCTGCTTCTAAATCATCAATCAGAACCAACACATACACAATGTTCGCTGCTAGAGCACTCAGAACACAGGCCTTCAGAGCCCCATCTCTTGTGAGAACCAAAGTCACTTTACCAGACCTTGACTACGATTATGGTGCGCTTGAGCCATACATCTCCGGCCAGATCAACGAGCTTCACCACAAGAAGCATCATCAGACCTACGTTAACGGCTACAACACTGCCATTGAGCAACATGCCGAGGCAACCCATGCTGGGGATGTCTTGAAGTCCATTGAGTTGCAAAAAGCTATCAACTTCCATGGTGGTGGTTACAGAAACCATTGTCTTTTCTTTAAGAACTTGGCTCCAACTTCATTGGGTGGTGGTGAATTGCCAACCGGTGAGTTGGCCAAAGCCGTGGAATCCGAATACGGCTCTTTTGATAAGTTGATCTCTTTGACTAACTCCAAGCTTGCCGGTATTCAAGGCTCAGGCTGGGCTTGGATCGTTAAGAACAATGAGAATGGCTCTATTGAAGTTTTGCAAACTGCTAATCAAGATACAGTTGACTCTAGATACACTCCATTGGTCGCCATTGACGCCTGGGAGCACGCTTACTACCTTCAGTACCAGAACGTTAAAGCCGACTATTTCTCTGCTATCTGGAACGTTGTCAACTGGAAGGAAGCCGAGAAGAGATTCACTGCTTAAATTATTAGCAATCTTATATTTTTCCCCTCTTTTTCGGTTTCACGACTATTATGTCCGGTTCATCATTAGCTTACTTTGATGGGGATCGAGCCAATTGATTCATATGATACTTCTTGACATATTCACACACTGTTTTTGACACTTAAGCACAACTTCTCTTGTAGTACTGTTTTAGGTCTAGTAGGCGCGCTGAGGGCACAGGCAGCTATGTAATACGGCTCTTCCTATTTGATGACGGTGCGTGATGAGTCCTTACTGGAGATATAAAATGAAATCCGTTGTATTTAGCGTACCTGACAAGTCAATTGGCCACATTAGGACAAATCATCTACTGTTATGTCAAAATGTGTAGCACGTTTACACCAAAACGACTCCGAGAGTACGTGACTCCTTTGTAAGGAAACAGCGGGAAAAGCCGATACAGGCGCCGATAGCGCATTTCTCACGGATGGAAAGGTTATGTGGCACTGGTATTTTGTGGTATGTATACATTTTGAGGAAATGATCGATTGATTGAAGAGGATGAAGGATATTGACATTGAAAGACGATAACGTTCGACAAAGTCGTGTGGGGATGCAAATCACAAACTCTCAACATATGCTTTGAATGCCTCATTTAGACCCATATACGTGTTCTGAGACTTCTCCATAGTGGCAAAGTAGAAATATATTGGAATCAGCACACCAGTGAAGTCCTCACCATGAACAAATCGAGTCTTCGTGACACCGTCGATGACTTCTTCGTGAAACTGAAAGAAATGTCTACCACCAAAGATGTATTCACTGCCCATAACTCCCAGCCAAGTAAGTTCTTGAACGTTATTGCTCTTAATAGTAACTTCACCCCTGTTATTACCCAAAAGAATGAAATTCACGCACAATTTGTCACCAGGAACTATAGACTCTGGTACCTTCCCTGCAGGAGGAACAACCTTGTTGATCATTGGGTTCCACGTGTCCCAGCTGGCAAAGTTGAGCAAAGCCTGACGAACAACCGATGGGGGAGCATTGATGATAATCTGTGTAGAGACAGTTGTATCGAACATATTGAAGATCTTGTAAGATGAGATAGTTGTCTGGCTATTACCTGGAACCTCCGGATGCGGTTTTGTAGATCTGGTAGACAAGTAGATGGCAAAGCGTGGTATATTTCCTGCGTTTTTATATGCCAAGGTCCAAACCCAGTCATAGCTACAGGTTTTGAGCTTTGAGCATAGCCCGAAGTAAGCGGTAAATCCACTCGGTGTTAAAGTTTCCGAGCGCCGGATTAAGCGTTTCCTATGCGGACTCACTGACAACTGACTAAATAGGATCGACTGCTGTTCACCTCATTTAGTAGAGACAGAATAAGCTCTATAGATTATAATTGCTTGTCTACTAGTCATGTTTACTCCTGTGCTCTAATATCACACCTCACCAAGGTCGGTCTACATCTAGATTCTTGTTTTAAAAATGAGAGTAACCCATACCTTTTCTTGATGGAAATTCCTTCTCTTGACACCACCACAACCATCAGGATAGTATGTTTTCCAGCAATTTGAACGAAACAGCACCACAGTAGGAAATGTCTGGCTCGTGGTAATTAGCCCGTATCATTAAAACGTACACTTTGATAAGTGGTGTCCGGGTTTGAACATATTTGCGCCATACTTCGCCACTTTGCGCCAACTTCCCAAACGGGAAAGACGTAAACAGCACGGGTTCAGGGAATACAAAACAAAAACACAGGCACTGGAACAAGCCCTGGCGAGCTTCCTTCAATAAGACCCGACACAAGAGAAAACAACTTCCAAGGGCATCTGTTTTTCTTCAGCCACCACAACAACAACACCCAACACAGATGTCTTTCTTTCAAAGCTTGTAAGTATGGGGTATTTTTCATTGGTGTTGGTCTTTGTGTTATAGTTATACTAACATCCAGCAGACATTTGAACAACGGACACACAATCAAGTCCACGAGGGGCTTCAGGAAGCCGCATGATGCCTCAGATGGCTATGACAACTATGCCTACAACCAACCACAGCAGCGTCAGTCGCTGCCGTCGCAACTTGCCAATGAGCCTCAGTCTTATAACTCCATCTCCACACACAAGGACATCAAGAGCATCGTTGAATCTACGCTGGGGTCCGGCACAGCGTTGGCGCAAGCAGTAAAGCTACCTAAGGACGAGAACTTGAATGAGTGGCTTGCCGTGCATGTTGTCGACTTCTACAATCAGATCAACATGCTCTATGGAACCATCACAGAGTTTTGTTCTCCAGCAACGTGCCCACGTATGATTGCCACCAATGAGTATGAATACCTCTGGCAGGACTCCAACCTGTCTAAGCCGGTGAGTGTAAGTGCACCAAAGTATGTTGAGTGTCTTATGACTTGGATCCAGTCGTTGTTTGACGATGAGAATGTTTTTCCATCTAAGATGGGACAGCCTTTCCCTCCGCAATTCCAGCCCCTTGTGAAGACCGTCATGAAGAGACTTTTCCGAATCTACGCACATATATACTGTCATCACTTCAACGAGGTCATTGAGCTGGGCCTCAACACTTTGCTGAACACCAGTTTGAAACATTTTCTACTCTTTGCCGATGAGTTCAACTTGATTGCTCAGAAGGACTACGGACCACTACAGACGCTGGTCATGGAGATGCTAACACAGGAAGACAAAGAGCAATCACCATCATATCCGTAGATATAGGACTGTCAAGCTCTGCGAATTGAACGATCATGGAAATGGAATGTCATTACGTAGAACTCGGTGTATATGTGTATGCGCATGTATCGATTCGCGGTGTTGTATATAAGCAGTCGCTAGATGGCGATCTCCGAACAACATTAACAACGTACCAACAAGGACTAAACGCTCATATTCCAAGTTATGGCATTCACAAAACTTAAGACATACGGATTCTTCCACCCGTATTGTAACGCTGGTGGCGGTGGTGAGCGTGTCCTTTGGCAGGCAGTGGAAAACACGCTCAAACTGCCATATGTCCACGTTGTCATCTACACCGGTGATAAAGATACAGACGAGGAAATTTTGGCCAATGTCTCCAAGAGATTCAATATCAACCTGAATAAGAAGAGAATAAGCTTCCTAAGACTGAAGCACAGATGGCTCGTTGATCCCAAAACATGGCCTGTGCTGACATTGCTTGGCCAGGCTGTTGGTTCGATGCTACTAGCTATGGAGGCCCTATCCCTTTTCAGACCAAGCGTTTGGCTAGACACAATGGGCTACCCTTTCACTTACCCACTCATTTGGGTATGGCTTGGGTCACCGTTGGTTGCATATGTTCATTTCCCTGTAATCTCTGAAGACATGCTGGGCAAACTCCATCCGTCAATGACGAGCATCTATGGCATCAAGCAATTGATCAAGTTTTTGTATTGGTCTACTTTCATGAGATTCTATAGGTACATTGGGATGTTTGTTGATATAGTGATGACCAATTCATCATGGACACAGAATCATATGAAGGATATTTGGGCTTTGAACCGCAATGTCTCCATCTTATATCCACCGTGCTCTACAGAGAAGTTCATTTCACCTAAGGATCTTCAAATGACCAAATGGACGAGGGATAATTCCATAATTTGCCTCGCTCAATTCCGTCCAGAGAAACGTCATGAGCTCATCATCTCAGAATATGCTACATACTTGGAAACTGCGTCATTAGAAACCGCTCCGAAGCTTATCCTTGTTGGATCAATCCGTGGAGAAGAAGACGAAGCATATGTCCGTAAATTGCAAAACCAGGCAAAGTCATTATCAATTCCATCTTCACACATTGAATTTCTCCTTGATGCAAAGTATGAGGATGTTCTACAATACCTCCGCAAGGCTTCTTTTGGATTGAATGCCATGTGGAATGAGCATTTTGGTATTGCCGTTGTTGAATACGTTGCAAGTGGACTTATCCCTATTGTACACGCGAGCGCTGGTCCTTTATTAGATATTGTTGTTCCATGGGATGACGAATGCAAATGTCAAGCTAGTGAAAACACCATTGACACCAGAACTGGATTCTTCTTCAGGAGTGAAACTGACCCTGACTTCAAAAAGGAGGAGAACGATAAATACCCATCGTTGGCTGAAGCATTGGTGGAAGCTTCTTACTTAACCGAAAGTGAAAAACTCAGCATCACTAAAAGAGGTAGAAACTGTGTCCTGGAGAAGTTCTCGGATGAGAAATTTGATAATGAGTGGATGAAAACTATTGCAAAAGTTGATAGAATGAAGATCGTTGATAGAAGAATGAGTGTTCTTGCTTTGGGTATTGTTGTGTTTGCATGTGGCTACAAAATGCTGTATCAGATGGTTTATAAGTGATAATTTTACCTGATACATGTCTTCACGTAATTGATACAAATTGTCTAATAAAAAGGTATACACAAACTTACCAGAAAAGATCATACGAGAATGTGTGTATATGAATATGTGGTAGCGACATGTCAAAAAAATAAATTAATAAAACTGACTGGCTTTACCATTAGGTTTACCGTTAACTTTTGAAGCTGGTGTTTCAAAGACCTCATCATCGCCAGTTTCATGGGTTTCTTTAGCCGTAGAAGTACCAACTGTATCCTCTGAAATACCAGAAGCATCAAATTCACCACGTTGGGTTCTATATGATTCCATTGAAGCACGTAATTGTTGTCCCTTTGAAACGGTAGGTATCATTGGAGTAGCTGGTTGAACGTACAGTTGTGGAGCTGGGTGGTATTGTTGTTGTCGAGGATCTTGCATAGACATTTGCTGGAATTGATGTTCAAGAATTTGTTGTGGCATTGATTGTTGTGGATATGGTGCAGTATTTTGGGGTTTGTATGCTTGCAGTGGGGAAGGGAATTGTGGCTGATACTGTGGTTGCTCTTGTTGCGATTGTAATTGCAAGGAATAACGTTGCTGCTGCTGTTGCTGCTGGTATCCCTGTGGTGGCATAGACTGTCTTTGAGACTGTGGAGTAGATTCGACGCCAAGCTGCTTGACATAAACAGCATCACTGTTCAAAAGCGATTGTGCTGGCATTGGATAATCATCCGATGTTGGGAGATGCTGGTTGTTGTTCGGACCAGTGAGAATGGTATCAACATCATGTGTTGAATCATTGGCCATGCTGTTTCTCATTACTCTGGAAGTGGCAGCAGAAGAGACACGAGAAATTTTGTTGGTATGGTGCTTAGATGCATAGACACCTCTACTAACTGGACTTGACAAAGTCTTCAAATTCTTGATGTCATTGTACCAAGACATCATAGCGTCAAATGATTCAGCACGGAAAATGAATTTATGGGAAGACAATCTCCCCACTTTCTTCAAGACAAACTTGTACTCCTTTGATCCTTGCTTAGAGTGCTCTTCCAATTCTATCTCATCTAGGGACAAAGACATAACTGGAATCAGATCTTTCTTACGATCAGCACTTTTGAATTCATGGAAAAAAGTTGGTGTTAAGACGTAGAAACCTCTAGAGTAAGACTTAAGGAATTTCGATCTTCTCTCCAAGAACGATGCATGAACCTCAAATGCCAATGGATCATTGACCTTGTCATAGTAAACATTTTTGTAATCTCTCTTCGGTAAATTCTCATCAATAAAGTTCTTATCCTTAGCGACAAATTGTTCCCATTCAAAAGAAGGTGGTTTCGTTAAGAATCCGTACTCTAGATTAGAGATCAGTTTATCAAAGACATTTTGAGCCTCTTGAGCCATCACTTTTGCGAAAACAGTTAGTGCATTTTGAACTTCAATGACGACAACCTTCTCAAGTTCTTTACCAGAGCTTTGTAAGTTGTTGTAAGCCTCATGTAAGTAATTTTCCTCTGTGAGTTGTTTTTTGATCTGTCTGTCCAAGATGATTTTGGTCAAGTATGGATCATTCTTTGGCAGAATACTCTGTGGGTTAGATTTTGCATCTTCCAATGACTTGTTATAAGCATGAAGATCATGTTTTGTTTGTGCCAACTCCTTTTGCACGCTGTTTTTAAAATCAGAGTTCAATCCCTTGATCTCCTTAATCTTAACCAACAACTCTCTTCTGAGGTCCTCAAGACGTGGAATAACAGTTGTACTCAACTCTTTTGAGGCCCTCTGTGCCAGTGCGGCACTTGATGCATGATAGTTGATCAATATCTGTGGCAAGTCCTGAACAGATCCATTTCCTTGAGGAACAAAGAAGTTCGGCTGGTAACCATCTTCACTTTTTGCGGTAACGCCAGTAGCAGAGCTGGAAATATGGTGGTGTGTGGCTTGTGAAGAGTTTCGTTGTGAATTTCTATTCGAGTTGGCGGATGAGCCGGTACGGGATGAGTCTTGAAACAGAGAGAAGTTTACTGCATGAGAGAGTCTCACCTGTTGTCTGACAACTTCATCCTGGATACTGACAACCTCTGTCAAGTACTGCAGTAATGAAGCCACAATTGTTCTCCAAGCAGCAAAGCGGGACGCCAACACCTCAGTAGGGTTTCCATTCGTAGGCACACCCACACTCAATGGATTGCGGAGGTCCTGTAAGTTGTTTGAGCTTGACGGATCCAGAGAGCCACGGTTCTGTGTCTGCACTTCTTGATCGGAGAGCACACGCGATACCATTGGCTGGTGGCTAGGTAGGCGGTTGGTGGATTGTGCAGTCGACCCAAGAGAGTTCAGCGGCTGTTGAGACGGCTGCTGTTGAACTTGTGGCTGTGGTTGTGGTTGTAGCTGCTGCTGCTGCTGCTGAGGAGGCTGCTCACCAGCGACGACCTCTTGAAGCACACGACGATCGTTAGAAGTCAGCGACCGTGCATGTTGATAGGCGTTATAGTTGCTTTCTAGGGTTTGAAGCTCCTGTAGCTGCTGCTGCTGCTGATGGAACACCTGATTGGACGCCTTGGAGTCCATGGTGCCGTTGCGGGACATTCGTGTGATGTGTGTGTAGTGCCGAGGGGCCAGCAGATGCTGCTCTTTCAAACGGGCGCGGTATGAGGTTTAGCCGCTCGCTGTGTTCAGCGTTGTTTAGTGACAAAGAGGCAACAGAGCAGGTCCAAAAGGTTTCCCAGGTCCCAATTTTATTTGATTGAGAGAGACCGCGCTTGCACGCGCAGTTTTCCCGGTCGCGCTTCCGCTTTGGGACTCACCAGCCGCAAGCGCTGCGGATAAAGCACCTACAACGATTAATACTACCAGACCAATGATGATATCATATTTGATTACTTATGGACGAACCCTACTAGTGGCTTTGGCTGGTATGGTTCCTCGAGGTATTTGATTTCATCAGGGCTGAGCGACAGCTGCGTGGCCGCAATGATCTCGTCCACACGTTCGATGCTGCTGAGACCGACAATCGGGTAAGCGCCTTTGTGGAGCACCCAAGCGGATGCAATCACGGCCATTGAGACACCCTTCTTCTCTGCGAGTTCCTCGACACGGCTTAAGATCTCTTTGTCGCTTTCAGTAAGATTGTTGAGCCCGAGATTGATCATCTGAGGGTCGACCGCAGCCCTGACGGTGGTCTTCGATAAGGGTCTTGCCAACACCCCACGCGCGTTCGGGGACCATGGAATGATGCCAACACCCGTCTTGTTACAGAAGTGGTGCATCTCGCGCTCCTCTTCACGGTACAAAAGATTGTAATAGTCCTGCATCGAGACAAACTTGTGCCAACCGTTTTTCTCCGCAACAAACTGCAGTTGGGCAAACTCGGTAGCAAGCATGGACGAGGCTCCGATGTAACGGACATCGCCCTTCTCAACAACATCGTTAAGTGCTTTCATGATCTCCTCCGGTGGAGTGTCGTGGTCCAAACGATGAATCTGGAGAACGTCAATGTAGGTCCCGAGCCTTTTGACGCAGTTAGTAACACCATCAATCACGTGCTTTCTACTCAAACCACTAGAATTGATCAAGTCGAGACTATGCTCGTCGCTGTTCTTGCCATGCTTGAGGTCCAGGTCTTCGTCCACAGGATTGAAAACTTTGGTCAAGATAACGACCTTATCTCTTTTGATGTTGTATTTCTTTAAGAACTTGCCCAAGATTATTTCGCTCTGGCCATTGGAATAGACATCGGCTGTGTCGTAAGTTCTCATCCCTCTGTCATAAGCGTGCTTCAACACCTTGAAAATCTCCTCTTCATCATCCATCACCCACTCAGACCAATTGCGACTACCATAGGTCATACACCCAATGATCACTTTCGAGATCTTCAATCCCGATTGGCCGAGCCTTGTCCACTCAATTGTCTCTGTACTCATTTGAAATTCTCGTTTTTGCAATTGTCAGGTAATGAGACCGTAGGTAATGAGATTGAAAGCAAATATGTGCTCTAGAGCCCGTCTTTTATACACCCTTTCTTCCGCTAAAGCCGTTAAAATGGTTAGGGCCACATAAACATACATCACTCAGAGGTGCGATAAGCACTTGTCGTCTAGAAAACACCCTGTGTATTTGTCAAAAACTCTTTGTGTTTGCTATCATCTATTTACAAACGGCTGAACACTGCTCTAACTGAAAAAGTTAGGGTCACGCTCGATAAACTCCTTATCGTCCATATATGGCCTTAGCACTTCTGGGAGCGCAATGCGTTTTTTTTCGGGGTCATAGAAATTCTCCACAATGGCCAAGATCACCCTAGGAACCGCCATTGCTGTACCATTTAGCGTATGTACGAAATAGTTCTTCCCATCTGTCTCACTCTTGTACTTAGTGTGAAGTCGTCTAGATTGATAGTCTGTGCAGTTGGAAGCAGACGTCACTTCTCCAAATGATTCACGACCTGGCATCCATGCCTCAATATCGTACTTTTTATAAGCTGGAGAGCCCAAGTCATTAAAAGGCATATTAATGACTTTGGCACTCAGGCCCAACGAAGATATCAGATCCTCTTGGAACATTCTTAACTTTTCCAGCTCATCAACACTTTGCTTCTCTGTAGCCCATACGAACAATTCAACTTTTGTAAACTCGTGAACACGATACAGCCCTTTTGTGTCTTTACCTCTAGCACCAGCTTCAGCTCTATAGCTTCGACTTAACCCAACGGTTCTGATAGGCAATTGTGACTCCTTGAATGTAGTATTGATAGCCAATCCAGCAAGTGGAATTTCTGCAGTGCCAGTCAAGCATAAATCACCGTTAGTCAGTTGGTAAGTTTGTACTTCATTATTCAAATCTCTGGGTTTGAAACCACAAGCATCAGCAACTTCGTTTCGAACTATACTTGGTGGTATTACCATCTTGAATCCATGTTTTCTTGCTGTCTTCAATGCGTACTGAACCAATGCCTGTTCTAATAAAGCACCATCACCAATCATATAATACCATGAGGAGCCACTTACCGTGGCAGCAGATGTAATATCAACAATACCTAAATCAACACCAATTCTATCGTGCTCAAAGTCGATGCTCTTTTTATATACATTCAATGGATTGATCCATTTGACAATCTGTTCTGAAGAAGTGACAGTAGGGTCCAATCCATTTGGCACAAGATCGACAACACTGCGTAAATCCACTTCCTTTTGTTTCAACAGTTGACCCAGCTCTTTTTCTTTCGTTCTGTTCAAGATCTGTAAATCTTTCAAAGAGGAAATGCTACCTCCACCATTCATAACATTCTTGATCTCTTTTTGCAGTTTATTCTTCTCTTGTAACAGCTCATTCATTTTCAATTGAATAGTCTTATGTTCATCATACAATTTCGTCAACGTCATAATCCTGGATATCATGTGCTCCGGAAGTTCTCTCTTACGTGAGATTTCTAAAATCTCATCCAAATTTGAAGCGATGCCCTTGATGTCGAAAGCTGGCTTCTTGAGTGCAACGTTCTCAGAGGCCCTCGCCGAATAGAAGCGACGCAGGCTGTACACTGTACCACTCTTTGTAAGATACATCTTCCTCTCTTGTACGCTATCCCTCCTTCTTATCAAGCTGGGTTATCTACAGCCTTACACACAGAAAATCACTTCGCACCAGTGACCTATTCTGACCTCTCGGAGCTCGCACTATAACTGCTACTGACTCGATGCTCATGGCAGAATATACCCGTTTAATTTTGGCAGAGCGTTCGCGCAAAACGTGACATGGCATCAACTTCGAGTGCTCTATCATCATTTCGTTGCTCCTACGATATCTATGAAGAAATTGAGAACGTCTCATCTCTCTTTATTTGCAACAACAATGAAGCTAAGAAGAGACAGAGTTCACTTGCAAATAAGCTGAAAAAATGGCCGACAACATCGACCAGAGCTGGACCCGTAAGGTAAAGGATATCACTTCGGGTTTTGCTGGAGGAGCAGTGCAAGTGCTTATCGGGCAGCCTTTTGATCTCGTCAAAGTCAGATTGCAAACTGGACAGTTCAAAACACCACTTGAAGTAGTTTCACATACGCTAAAAAATGAAGGTCTACTCGCTTTTTACAAAGGCACACTTCCTCCCTTAATAGGTGTTGGTGCTTGTGTCTCAGTGCAGTTCTATGCATTCCATGAAGCAAGAAGACAGATCCTACAGAGGTGGTCCAATATAGGTCAAAAGGATCTTACACTCCCACAATTCTATGCAGCGGGTGCATTTGCGGGTGTTGTTAACACCCCAATCACAGCACCGGTAGAGCAATTGAGGATCTTGATGCAGACACAACCAATTGGTGAGAAAAAGATCTATGCTGGTCCAAGGGATGCTTTGAAGAAAATCTATGATGTCCATGGTCTCAATGGTGTCTTCAGAGGTTTCAGTGTGACGTTGCTTAGAGAAGCACAGGCATATGGTGTTTGGTTCTTGACTTATGAATACTTGGTGCAAGCCGCACTACATAGAAATGGGTTGGAAAGAAAAGATCTCTCAACACCGGAACTACTACTCTACGGTGCACTGGCGGGTGATGCTCTTTGGCTCTCATCATACCCATTGGATGTCATAAAGAGTCGACTTCAAAGTGATGGATTCGGCAAAGACTCAAAGTTTAAAAATGCTAGAGATGTTGCAAGAGATGTTTGGAAAGCACAAGGCGTAGCTGGGTTTTGGAGAGGTATCGGGCCTGCATTAGTTAGAGCCATTCCTTGCAGTGCCGGTACATTTGCAACAGTGGAATTAACTCTCAGACTTCTAGGTTGATACCTGAAATACATACTAGAAATCAACATCAATAATAACAAAGTTCTATCTATTAGATTTACCTTTCTGTAGTTTAAATTTGTGCAAATCTCTCGGCCATCATGTTATCACCACTAGATGTACTAAATCCATTGGATGCTGGAGATGAGAATGTAGAAGATCCAGAAGTCTTTGACTTATCTATATTTGCCTTTATAGCTCTGTGCATAGATGTCACGAACTCGCCATATGACTCGGTTTTATCCAAAGCACGATCCTCGACTAAACATTCAGCGAATTCATACTCAGCACCATCAATTCCAGGTCTGACCAATTGAATTGCCAAAAATTCCAGTCCCACAAACTTCGTGAAGTACTCAATAATGTTACGTGCTTGTAAATTGATATGGGAATCAAGAATTGGTAGCTCATTTGTAGTCGCTGGTAAAGCATCAACTGAATCGACACCAAACAAATCAGAGATGAGTAGTTTATTGGCATTCTGGTGGATGAATAGAAATAGCTTACATCCATTGAAGATGAAGTATGCATTTCCATTTGTCATATGGCTATGAGAAGCACGAATGTTGCGTGGCATGGTGAACAGCCCATACTCATCATAAGTACAGTCAGTTTCGGTCAAGTCAATAAGAGAAATAAATGCTGGGTACAAGTGATACATCAACGATTCCAATGGCAGGGCATTGAGCTGGTAGTAATCATAGATCTTGAAATTATTGGAGACAGATGTCTTGAACACTTTACTCTTCTGGAATGCACAAATAAAAGCCGCCAACGATCCCAAACTATCAGGGACAACTAATTGTGTTGGTAGTGAGGTTGGCGTAGACACTAGCTGTCTATATTGAGTCAATATATCAACCATCTTGTCCTTTGTAGAATTCTTCACCTCAGTTGGGTGTTGTTTAGAGACGAAGTTTAAACAATTTTTCACAATAATATCAGTAACAACATCCTGGTCAGCAAACATGAAGACATCACTAACCTTGTCAGTAACGCTAACGACGGAGTTGATAACTCTAACTTTTCTCGTTCCATCAACACTGGTGTACAATAATGCCGTCTGGAAATGAACATTCTCTCCAGCAACTAATTTTGAGTCATATGAAAACAAGACAGTGATCTGTTGTTCTGTGCTAACTATCGGAAGAACTGGATCAGTGGCGCCTTGAGAGTTAAAGTTGCCATAATAAGAAGACACTTGAAGCCCATTTGAGCAACGAACTTTAAGATGGCCTTGGTAACCTCTGGTATTAAGAACCGCGGTTTTGATGTCCTCAAAGTACTGTCTCTCGTCTCTCTCTGGGTTGAAGTTTGGATACAGTTTTAGTACACCAGATGTCTTGATTGTAACATTGGCAGAGCTGATGAGATCAACTGATGCAGAAGAGACCACAAATAAGTCAAGACCGACACGATTATCAATGTACTCGTCGGCTAATCTTTGGTAAAATTCGTTGCTGCATTTGAAAACTTCCGGCCCTTGCAATGTGTCAGATGGAGTAGTTAAATTTCCCGGACCCCAAGATGGAATCTTCGTCAACAAAGCGGTAACCTTACCACCACCAACTATTTTCAGAGCTTCCAATGCATACTTGAGAGCAGCACCATATGCGACTTCATTGGATTTGTATGTCATATAGGCACTCTCAATGTGGTTTAAAGTGGCCATAATTTCTTGTGAGTGTTCTGCTGGGTCGACAAATAGGCCTTGATAAAGAGGAACAAATGGGTCTTCAAGATCAGATGCAATGATGACTTGAACACTTTCAGTCTCTAAGTTGTAAAATTGAATGGCTTGATCATATGTTATGATACCAATTTTTGACTTATAAGGTAAGCTGTAAAGACAAGATCTAATGGCTTCGGTGGTAGCAGCGATCACCTCCTGAGAGGCACTAATATCAATCAAGAACAAGTGGTGTATAGGGTTAGGTTCAACATTGTCGTCAATCCAAAACGATTCAGGAACAATAAAGTCAACAACACCCTTGTGTAATTCTGGTCTTTGAAGAACATCAAGTCTTCTATGTGTGTGATCCAATGCACAAGAGTAGTCAGATGGCACGTGGTTGGGGAACTTACACATGTTACAGATGAACTTCTGATCATGGGTGAAAGTCATGGCAGGGTTCATATAAGTACGACAGCGACGGCATCTTGGAGGGCCACCCAGAGCAGTCATGTCGACCTCTGGCACGCTTTCTTCTTTGTAGTCCAATGGTGCAAATGGGCGGACTGTGAGTCCTAATGGAAGTCTAGTTGAAGCACGAAGAGGCTCGCTATCTGGGACAGTACACATGGAAAGTCTGCAGAACTTTGGAGAAGCATTACTCTGGTCCTCGCAAACAAATCGTGTTACGGAAGACGGTGGAAGGACGTGGTTGTAGGTCTGGAAGGTGACTGAGCGGTACTCCTCCTGACCAGCATGACGGCGGAACGTGGGATCAATGGAGTCGTTTTCAGCAATACGTTGTCCTTGATATGAGGAATGCTGAACTTGTCTCAAATGACCGGGTCTTTGTGGCAATTGCTGTGGGGTTGATGGGTTGGTAAATAGTTCATTAGTGGTAGCACCGATTGGTGGAGTGGTCATTGGAGAAAATGTCGTGTTGCTGCCCATCGGAGAGAACATCGCCTGTGGAGAGGAAACACCCGGTAACTGTTGGAATGCTGGAGCAGGTTGGGCAAACTGTTGTTGAAGCACAGCTGGCGATACAGCCGCCGCCATCAACTTGTGGTGAGCTCTCGCTGTCTTCTTTTTACGCTGAGGTGGGTCCAGTGCGACCTGCTGGAGGCCGTTGGTGATGTTCTCAGTCGGATCCATTGTTATACCCCGGTAGTATTAGCAGATCAGAGTGGGATCGGATGGTCCGCTGTAATAGATGTTGTTGTATCGAAGAGCTAACTAGAAGGACTTCGCTTCAAGCCGCCTGTTCAACTGTCGAGAGATCCGAAATCAAAACAGAGGACCGGAAATCAATGATTTGGAGGCTAATACCGAGGGCGTCTCCCACCAAAAAGACGCTTCAAAACGCGTAAACAAAGGTTATATCTCTGAGGATTGGTTTGTTCTGACCACATTTGAGCCAATTAAAACGGGTAATTAATCTAGGACAATATATATGGGTGTTCAAGGGCTCCTACCACAGTTAAAAGAGATCCAGGAGAACGTCTCTTTGGAGATCTTCCGTGGGAAGACTGTGGCTATTGACTCTTATGCCTGGCTCCACAAAGGTGTTATGTCCTGCTCTTGGGAGTTGGCACGGGACCAGCACACAACGAGATACGTTGAGTACTTTCGCAGAAAAGTGACGATGCTCGAACATTTTGGTGTGAAGCCGTATTTTGTTTTCGATGGTGACAACTTTGCCAGTAAAGGGGATACAGAGGATGAGAGAGAGAGAAATAGACAGCAGAAGAAGGAGATGGCACTTGAGCTTCTGCATAAAGGTGACAAAAAAGGTGCTTACAAGTATATTACCCAAAGTGTTGATGTGACACCACAAATGGCTAAATCAGTCATTGAATTCTTGAAACAAGCTAATATCCCATATGTTGTGGCTCCATACGAGGCTGATCCACAGATGGTTTACCTTGAAAAACTAGGTCTTGTCGACGCTATCATCAGTGAGGACTCTGACCTTTTGATCTTTGGTGCTAAATGTCTCTTAACCAAGCTCAATGATGTAGGAGAATGTGTTTGTATACGACGTGAAGACTTTAAAAAGTGTCGTGCCGTTCCCGTTGGGTTGTTGAATGATGCTCAGCTCCGTATGGTAGCTTGTTTGAGTGGGTGTGATTATACTGACGGTATTCCTAGAATTGGTATCGTCACTGCTTTCAAGCTTGTTAAAAAGATGTGCACAATGGAGAAATGTCTTATGAACGTACGATTGGAAGGTAAGCTTAAAGTTCCAGAGACGTTTGAACTGGAATACCGAAAGGCTGATCTCTCTTTCCAGTACCAAAGAGTATTCAATCCCACTTCTAATCAGATCTCTACTCTAAATGAGATACCAGACCATTTGAATGACCATGAAAATCTTCTAGAATGTATTGGCCCATTGCTTGATGTGGATACCCATATTCGGATTGCATATGGGGAGATTGATCCAATCAGTAAGCAGGCACTTCTGTCTCGTGAGGCATCATTATTTTCCCGAGGAAAGGACTATAGAACACCTCAAGTTGCAAAAAAGACATTATCAGTACCCAACACACTGCCAAAAAAGACTACGCCACGTATAATCAAAAGATCACAGACTATTCCAACCACATTGACAACATCACGCAGCATTGATGCTTTCTTCAAAACTGGGCGCACAATCAAAACTCAAAAACCGGTAGCAGAAGCATTATCATCTCCAATTTCATACATACCACAATCAGAGTCAAAACTCTCACCAACTTCTAAGAGACGGAGACTTTTTCACAACACGGAGTCTAAGACTCCACTGACAAGCAAATTTTTTCCCAAAGCATCTACCACTACTTCCCTTTCCCAACTAGAATGTCTGGTCTCGGAGTCGATACAAGAGCCGAAAGCATTTTCCCAGCCAGCTTCCACAATATTGAATGATCTCAATTCAAGTGACTTTGACCTGTCTGATCCCGATGACGACAACGATGAAGATGACAAAGGTGAGCCTTCAGCGGGCCGAAAAGCTAGAATCCTAACCCCAGCAGACAATCACTCGATGGATTCAACGTCACTCACCAAGGAGAAATCCGGCTCACATTGCCAAGTTGTTTCTACTCCTGAGAAAAGCACACTGTCCAATCCCAAGACCAACTCCACATCGGTTGGAGACGAGCATTTTAAAAGTATTGTGGAGAGTTCCACTGTATTCACACGCACTGGTATTGCTACCATGACAACGGATGCACCACTCACCACTACAAGCACTAGTACCGCTGCCAATGTTAAGAAAGGCCTCTTTGAGGAATTCGGTTTCCGCGGTGAGATGACGTTAGCGTCACCATCTCTCGCCACTGCCCCAATGATTGATTGCAAAGCCCGGAGGACCTCGGATAGCAGTCCGCTGCCAAAAAGGAATCCTTTAGAGCCGGTCGAAGAGCGGACCAATGAGACGAATGTTCGTTCCAGCTTGAGTCCAATGGTCAAGAACGGGTATCGTTCAAAGATCGCAGCTATCCGCACTAAACGAGGTGTCACTCGCAATTTAACGCTCGACTCCTTCGCCTACCGCGGGTAACACCAGGGAAACACGTTGTATATACCATAAACTCTCCCCTCCATGCTCTTCTCAACGTAGTAGACACACAATCCTAAAGCTGGAGTTTCTGTATAGCAACGCCTGAATTGGGGCACTGCTGGGGCACCTGCCACCACTGTATTACGTAATCCTATTATTGAGGACGTCCCCGTACCGCACAAAAAGTTGCATGATTTTTATAGTAGGCAGAGGAAATCGTACGATTCTCAGACTACAAAACTGGGGGTGTCCGCTGGACCAAACACGACTTCGGAACGTTGCAGATGGATGTTTCCATTACCAAGGCACTGCACTCAGTCAGATTTCCCAGCTGATATCAGCACACTCATCACACACACAACACATCGCCTCTTGATCATCAAGCACACACAAACCACTTGGAGACCCAAACACCCAGACACCCCCAACACACCTAGACAGTTCACCCCTGGAAGCACGCATATCTCCACACATGTCGTACGCATTTGAGGACTACGACGCCTTTTTGGCCTCTTTCTCGGACAAAGACCAGCTCCAGCACAACCCATCTCTCTCCACCGCACTGTCGACTGATGATGACGACGTGCTCGAGCAGTTCTATAATCCAGAGTTCGACAACCAGGTGTCGGCCGTCCAGTCAGGGTCTGTCAACAACCAAGTGAACGCCAGCACTATTCTCACCCCAGACTACACGTCCCAGTCCAACTCCAGCTCTCCTCAGCAGAACTTCGGCAACGTTGCTCTCCCGGGATACACCTTCAACGGGTCCAATAACTTCCCCCTCGGTGATGGTGTTGCTCTCATTAAGCAAGAGTCCCTATCTGATATGTCCTCTTCTACATCTCCGTTGAGCATGCCAAACTATCAGAATAACAACACACAAGGGCAGCAAAAGTCTATGAGACTTTCAGAAGCTGTTCCACATGGTGGATCCATCTCAAAGCGCAGCCAAAAGAAAGAGAAGTCATCCCATAACATGATTGAGAAAAGATACAGAACAAACATTAACGATAAGATCAATAGCCTCAGAGACTCGGTCCCAGCACTTAGAGTGCTCGTCGAATCAGGTGATGAGGAATATGACGAACTGGATGGTCTACAGCCTGCTAAGAAGCTGAATAAGGCTACTATTCTTTCCAAAGCTACAGAGTACATCAAACATCTGGAAGCCAAGAACGAGAGCTTAAAAAAAGAGAACGATGCACTCAAGGCCAGAATTTATGGTGGCCAATTGACGCCTGGAAGTTCTGTGAGTTCATACTCCGGGATGTCTGATTCTCAACAGCAAAATGGTGGGCTGTCCCTTGGCAACAAGGTCCTGCTTGGTGGATTGGCATGCTTAGTTGGCTCTGGTTTGACTGATGATTTCAACAGTAGTGACTCCAGATCATTGTTTGCCCTTCCAGTATTCGGTTATGATGCTGCTGGATTCCAATTTGTCAGTAAGTCTCTTGTTATTCTGCTGAAGATGGGTTTCGTCTTTGCAGTCCTTCTGAATTTCGTCTTCCCGTCCTTATTTAGCGCTGTGGATAAAAAGGGCACTAAAGCTACTACTTTCACGTCAAACTTATATGACGATGTCAGAACCTTGTCATCTGCCTCTATGTTCTCTACTTTCTCGTTGAAACGTGGTCATAACAACAACGACTACGTCAAGGCTGCTATCTTCAGATGTGTTGTCCTCAAAGTCCGTTACGCAGGTGCCAACTCAATGGTCAAAAGTGTCGTTGGTGTTTATGTTGACCACTTGTGGACTTACCTGAAGTCCATCCACTTGACTGAAGGTTCTTCTGAGTCTAATGATTTGAAGACTATTTTGGCTTTGGACAACAAGCAAACCATTCATAACGAAGAGTATATCAGCCAGTTCGTCAAGTATGACACTAGTCTACTCGGTGCCGACTCTGATGAAGAGCAAGACTTCTCTGTTGTTTCTATTTTATACCACATGATCAGTCAATCCAGAACAAACATGTTCCTCAGAAAGTTCATGATGGACGCCGTGAACACTGACAAGACCATCCCAGAAATTGAGAACACTCTCGTCCCAGAGACTGATGAGTACAATGTTGAACTTACCACTTTGTTCCATCCTGAAGAGGACCAAATTCAAAAGTTCAAGCGTGTTTTGGAATCTTGGGAGACTAATGAGATCAAGCAAGATGACATTTTGGTACTTGTTGCTTCTATTATCCAGAACTTAGTCTATGAAAAGAAGGACTACACCTCTGCCAAGAAGTGGTTTTCCAGAATTGACACTGCACAGTTCAAAGATTTTGGACTCTTGGGCTTTACAGCCCTCTACATCATCGTCTTGTCCATGATCAGTCAAACAGACACATATGACAATGACAGTGATGTAATATTTAAACTGGAAGAGATTTCCGCTGTGTTGAGAATTTGGCTCGGTAATGCTAATGGTTCTGTTTTGAACTTCAAGAAGAGATCGCAGTTGATTGACTTCTTTGTCAACGTCAGTCTGAAAATTCATGGTATGGAAGGTATTCGTGATATCGATTCTAATTCTGTTGTCTCTGCTTGATAGGTGCCTATGAGATGGTAATACTCATAAAGTTCAGTTCTTCTCAGACCAATTTGTTTAGGCCCATCATGCGGCCCGCTATATAATACTTGTTTTTCGTGAATTTGTTTCCCAGTCTATTATGCTTATGATATTATGACCTGCTATGTATATTGTAGCGTGGCAAATAGGTTGTAAGGTCCTCTACTATTTGGTAACATGTAAGGGCCTACGGTAGTTGACAATCACGTAAATTACCAAGGTGTGAAGACGTTATTTACATCCGGCTATTGCAATGACATTTGAGGGATGATATATCATAGTACAAATGGAATAATGAGATCATTCAAGTAAAATTGTCGAGCATCTAAAATAAAAGTCTCCTTGCTGTATGATCATGCGGTTGACCCAACTACCCTACAATAACCCCTATCGCATCAAACGATTTCGCGTAAATAAAGCGTGGAATCTTGTGACTGCCATTCTGGCCTCATATGCTGCTCCAACCAGTAAATTGACGCCGCGAACGACGCACTTTGTGGTCCTGAACCCTCTGGTGTCCGGATGATTAAACTGTGGTGCGTACCGTGCCTCTATGCTCCTCGTTGTGCGGTGAAAAAAGCGTCAACCAACACCTATCTATATGGTTAATGGCCATTTAAAAGTGCTTTTATACATAATTCACAATGTCTAACGTCTCTTCGTACGTTTGCACTATATTTGGAATGGGCACAAACGGCTGATCTACTGGAAACAGGAGTTTATATGGTGTTTACTGAAGCCATGAGGACAACGACCAGGTGAAAAGTTTCAAGAGCGATGAAGATCCAGGTGTCTAGCACCTCTCAAGCTTACGCAAAGGACATTGCACCAAGTGAAAGCTTACCAGTCCATAATGATTAACACAGGGCTCTAATACTGCTGGCTATACAAAGATAATCGACGCGTTATCTTTGATCACATCAAATATCAAATACTAAACCTGTCGATGGCCACCCACACAAACACACGTGGACGTATGGCTTTGTCGTTATCTTCATCCTCTCTCCTGAACAGACAACTCTCTTTCCCTTCTGATCAGCCCTGTTAATAGCCGTTTTTTCAAGGAGCCATACTCAAGGATAGTTACTAACACTAAACTCTCAGCGACTTCATCTGGGCTCTTACTTCCAAGCAGTCTTCCTACTTGGTCAAGCGTTCCCACACTGTCTTGTCCCGTGACCCATTGAACGTCTCTGGTAAGAACACCAAGACCTCTTCCGGTTTGGTTAACCAGAAGGCCATTGGTATCTCCCAGCAGAACGGTAAGATCACTGTTATCTCTAAGGTTGCCAAGAACTCCAACAAGCCAGCCCAGAACTACCACACTGTTTCTTTCAACCAGTACAAGTCCCCAAGAAAGGCTGCTTTGGCTGTTTCCAACTTGACAAAGGGTTACAGAGATGACTTGAGAGCTGTTGCTGTCAAGAGAACTTCTCAGTACTCTAGATCCAACAAGACCAAGAAGGTTTACGCTCCATCCAAGAGAGCTTAAATGTTCCATTTATGAAGTCTCTGTTTAATTCATAAAAAGCTATATCTGTATATTAGCCAAATATGTAGATCTCTGATGGGTAATTCGAAGGTCATAACAAAATCAGACGAGGTTGTATTTCCTCAAAACTACATCTTTTCATAATCGGATAACAATACTAATAAATGCATGTCAAACTAAAAATCTAAAGTCATCGGAGACCAAGCTTCCGTCGTTACCCTTACCGAACTCTTTTTCCCAATCCATAGTCCCTGCTTTGATTCTTTTATTGAGTACCATAAGTCTCAATCTCATCACACCAGCCAGAAGGATAGCACAAACCAAGAAAGCAATATTACAACAGAACGCCGTCAAATAACGAGGCCCATCAGAAGTCGGATACAAGTATGCGTTCCAGATCGACGTGGAATTCGATAAACAGTTCATAGTGGAGATGGCAATGGCACGCTTGAGGGGTGGTCTAGGAACAGAGTTAGACATCCATGACAAGATAGTAGTGAAAGAACAGTACAATGATGGAATCATCAAACACATTGCAAAGTAACGAGCACCGGTGTTTGTAGTAGCGACGGCAATGATGAATGAGACTATCGCAAAGAACATTGGTGCCACAACGTGCCAAAACCGTTCACCTGTCTTGTCAGCATGACGCGCCCACAAGAAAGTAAGGATAACGGCAAGAATGTATGGAGGGGCAGTAAGTCCCAAAGTTGTGACTCTGGAGAAGTTGAGAGTCTGAACAACTGAAGGGAAGAAGTTTGTGACACCACAGGCTGCAACAAGGAAAGACAAAACACCAGTTAAGATCCAGACTTTGATGTCCTTCATTGCAAGGATAAATGTGGAAGTATAAGACTCTTCGTTCAGATTATCAGAGTCATCCTGACCAACCTCTTTCGACAACTTCCATATTGTGAATGCTTTCTCTTCTGGAGTCAAAAATTTGGAATTATGTGGCATATCTGGTAAGACAAGGTATGCGAAAGGCACAGAAACAACAGTAATTGCACCTTCAATGATAAAGAGCCATCTCCAAGATCTGAGTCCTTTTGTGCCGTCCATGTTATCAATGATTCCAGCAGCGATCAACCCAGACAAGGCACCAGAAAACAAGGATCCAGAATAGAGAACAGCGTTTCTCAGAGAGAGTTCCCTCCGTGAATACCAACAAGACAGATAATACAACGCTGAGCCGAAAAATCCAGCCTCTATGAAACCCAAGAGTACTCTGATAGCAACAAGACCGGCAAAGTTTTGGACAGCACCACAACAAGTCGAGATGATTCCCCATGCTGTCATAATCACTGTCATGAAGATAGATGGCTTACCCAATCGATTCAGAATCATATTTGCAGGGATTTGCATGATTATGTACCCGACGAAAAGGATTGAGATGCAAATCTGATATTGGTTACCGTGGAGTCCCAAATCTTCTTCCAATCCACCAAGACGTGATGAGGCGATGTTGTTACGGTCCAAGTAGTTGAGAATGTAGATCCACACAAGTGTTGGTAAGATCCTCATGTCGATTTTTCGTCTTGTTCTAGTCTCAAGCTGATGCAGTTCCTCATCGGTCATATGTTTGAGCTCATCTGGGATATTGACCCTTGACCCGTGTTGTGAGTCTGCTGATAAGATGTCTGGTGGGACTGATTCAACTTTCTCGACCTGTACATAGGACTGCTTATCTTCGAGGTGGATGGAACCTGGCTTATCTCCCGTTGGCATCGGCTGGGACATGGCAGGTGTTTTACCGGATAGTTCTTGGGGACAACACGGCTTAAGTTCAGGACGGCGACAAGCAGAGGGCGTTGTGGCTCTTTATAGACAGACTAAAAACATTGGTACTTCCGATCGGTACCAACTGGTACCGCTCCTCCCCGACTGTTTTCCTTGGCGTCGCTTCTGGTAACTTACAATGTGCCAGTCTGGGGATTCCACTGTACGGGGTATCTCCGCAAGGGTCCCACCCCCTCACTGCTTGGCGTCATGTCGCGTGCGTGGATCGCCGTAGTCCCGGAGGCGGCTACTATTCAGTTGTGGCAGGACAGCAAGTCTTCAGGAGGAGGCGTGTAACACATATTGCTGCTGTTCTTGCGTTCTTACTCATAGCCAGTAGTCCGTCTAACAAAGACCCAGGAATGCCTACATCTGTAAGGTCCCGGACCCTTTTATCTGCATATCGAGACGGGGACAAAAAGAATACACTTCCGACTCCGATATCTCAGGTTTCCAATCCTCTGCCCCCCCCCCCCCAATGGACGCCAGATCTCCGAGTACCAGCCAAGTCCTATACGCACCCCCACCCAATGCAAGTCAACACCTTCTTTTCTCAGCTGTCATGTATGGCGCTGTGGTGACTTGTGCTTCCTGCACGCTGCCGGGGCGGAGAGGCTATTTCGTGAACGAGTCCGGAGAGGCTATTCCTATAGGCTCAGGATGTGTCGCTGAGTCCCCTCCGTGCTTTCGCCCGCAGTTCAAAACCTGTTCTTTCGAGTGACTCAAACAAAATCCGGAGACGTTTTCTACCATCTCCCCAGCCCGAGTCCTTCCATAACGGGGTTTACGGTGAGGGCCTGACAGTGGCCAGCGCGGCTAGGCCCGCGGCAGAAGCGGTGCCCCAACGCACTCATAAGTTGGAAAATTGCAGAGTGCACCAATGTTCACGAGCAAAAGGGGCAACCCCGACGACTTTGTTCTTTCTACAAGAGTATAGTAACTGAGAGCGCTATAAACTCTCTGATTCTGTAGCCAACAGTGTGTAGTGTGGAGTGCCGTGCCAGTTTCTCCGCTGGACTATATCGGATTAATTGTCGACCACCCGCACCGCGCGTAGGCAATTCTCCGGGGTGCTTCCCTAATGCGGACATCAGAGGCACGGCTATCGATGCGAGTATGCCCCTAGCACTTTGTGGGACGCGACACTGCTCTGTCTTCCGGTGTGGTATAAAATCCCATGTCCCTCCTCCTCTCTGTCTCCAGTTTCTCCAAGGTTCTTTGTACCTATTCTTCTTCTTTATCTCCGCAACAATGAGTGGTCAAGAAGACTTCAAGCTGCAGGCTGTCCACATCGAAGACCACGATGCCGAGCTTCAGGGCGACGACAAGCCACTCCCACTCAACGCCGAGCTCCAGCAAAGCTTGGGTATCCCGGAGATCCTCCAAGGGTACACAGAGGAAGAACTCAAACAGCTGGACAAACGTATTACCCGTAAAATTGATACCAGGATCTTACCAACACTTGTGTGGATCTACATCCTAAACTACTTGGACCGTAACAACATCGCATCATCGCGTCTAGGTGGACTGGAAGAAGACCTTGGGCTCCATGGCAATCAGTATCAGACATGCATTTCGATCCTCTTTGTCGGTTACATTCTCATGCAGATCCCAGCAAATATGCTGATGAACAAACTGGCTAGGCCTTCGCTTTTCCTAACTGTTATTATGACTTCTTGGGCTATTGTGTCTACTTGTACAGGTGCTGTTCAATCCTATGGAGGACTGCTCGCAATTAGAATTATCTTGGGTCTTGTCGAAGCGGGATTTTTTGGTTCAGCTTTGTATTACTTGTCGTGCTGGTACACACGTAAAGAGCTCTCTCTCAGAAATGCTGTACTATACTCTGGTTCCTTGTTCTCAGGTGCCCTGTCAGGTTTGATTGCAGCTGGAATCATCAAAAACATGGATGGTGTACGTGGTATGAGATCATGGAGATGGCTGTTTATAATTGAAGGATCCATCACCATCGCTACGGTTCCATTAGCATATTTCATCTTGCCTGATATGCCACACAACTCCAAATTTTTAACCGAGGAAGAGAGAGCCTTGGTCATGTGGAAGTTGAGAAAAGAGGTCGGTCAAGATGATTCCGATGCTTTGAATGAAGAGTCTTATTCTACCACTTTCATGCTCGCAATGAAGGACGTCAAAGTGTGGATTCTCACTGGTATTTTGTCGTTCCTCGTCGCAGCATGTGGTGTTACGAACTTCTTCCCTTCTGTGGTTCAAACATTGAATTTCAACGACGTTACCACTTTGGGACTCACTGCTCCCCCATACTTCCTCGCTGTTATTTTCACTTTCTTGTGGGCGCGTCATGCTGACAAGACAGGTGAACGGTTTTGGCACGTTGTGGCACCAATGTTCTTTGCGATAGTCTCATTCATCATTGCCGTCGCTACTACAAACACCGGTGCTCGTTACTTTGCAATGTGTCTAATGATTCCATCATTGTACTGTTCTTTCACTACTATTTTGTCATGGATGTCTAACTCTGTTCCTAGACCACCCCTCAAGCGTGCCATTGCCATATCCACTATGAACTGTTTGTCAAATACCACCTCTATTTGGAACGCATACTTGTACCCTGCTTCAAGTGCACCACGCTACCTGATTGCGTTTGTGTGTAACATTGTTTTCTTGATCTGTGCTATTTCACTGGCATTGGTGCTCAGAACCAGACTGGTTATCTTAAATAAGAGAATTGATAACGGTGTCATGGATTGGGAAAAGGAATTAGGTAAAGGTAATGATGGTTCAAAGGTTTCCCCAGATTTCAGATTCCTGATCTGATTTACGGGCTATAGATCGTATTATAGTGTACTAATGTGATTTCCTTACTATTCAGCTCAATTATTTGTAGTATAAAGTGATAGTTCGAAGGTAAATCAGAGTATATAATCACTCGCATCATCAACATATATATACATATATCTATCTATATAGATATATGTATCTTGAGGTCTACCATTCCGAGGGCTCAGCTTCCAGATATAGATTTTCCGACCTTGGTGCTTGAAAAGCAATTTCTCTTGTTTCTCCGCGCCACATTCGATACCAACCAGTAACAACAGGTGCAAACCACGGAAAATC
This sequence comes from Petasospora mycetangii, assembly GCA_003708295.3. Classification (NCBI taxonomy): domain Eukaryota; kingdom Fungi; phylum Ascomycota; class Saccharomycetes; order Phaffomycetales; family Wickerhamomycetaceae; genus Petasospora; species Petasospora mycetangii. The sequence goes on along the minus strand of PPNU03000018.1, from coordinate 10,689 downwards.
CTATCCAAGAGAACACAATCCCACTCGATAAACATACGAGCAAAAGAACCACACACACACACTTAACACAGCAGTACTATGCTCCGCTTTGCCCGCACGTTCTCACGGGTCGGTAGCCTTCACAAACAGCTGGAGAAAAATGAGATCTTGAAAGCCATTGACTTGCTTTCGTCTAAATCATTTCAAAGTGTTACTAGTGAGGAGAAGTTGAAGTACATCAACTACTTCACAAGAGCTCTCAACAGTGATATCAAAGAGACAAAGTTACATGACGTCAACAAAAGACATTTCTCGCAGTCGCTGTTGGGACTCAACTCTATCTTGAAAGTTGGTGATAGCACTACACATTCTCTAGATTCTGTGGGAACTAAAGAAGCTGTGAAGAAGTGTGAGAATGAAAAACAAGTGTTGGATATTTTTGAAGAGTTATTGATCTCACAGAGGCTCGATGTCAACAATTTCAAGTTTGTCTTGATGAACCGTCATGTTACAGATATGTCATATATTTGTGATCGTCTTGATTTCATGAAGTTACACGATTTGAAGTTGCTTGTATGTTCAAAGAGCATGATACTTAAAGATGTCAAATTGGCCAAGGAAATCTACAATGCGAACATTGAAAGCTGGCTGAAGATGAGAGAGTCTGGGGCATTGTCAAGATTCTTGGAGAAATCTCTATATCAGCTCATTTGGAAAATTGCTCGAAACTTACAGTCTATAGCGGAGATGAAATGGACTGCTAACTCATTCATTCTTCTACTTGAAGCACTTCCAAGGCAGTACTTCAACTTAGAACATCTGTCCTACTCTTTCCAAATGACCAACACTCAACAACTGTTTATGGACTTCCTGCTTTATCTTGTCTCAAAACCAGTGACACATCAGTCAAACAAATATATCCAACAACTAATAAGACTCAACGTGCAGAACTCCATTTCTAGAGAAGTCAACAACGATATGACCATCCATAAATATCGTTACATCAATGGTCTCTTGGAGTTAGCTGAACAGATGAAGACGGAGTATGCTGATGATTCTATTGAATTGCTGATTAAGCAAGTACACAAACTGGATGATGTCATCTTGAATGAGACTGTTCTGAGGTTTATCTAGAGGGAATCCCTCTTTCTATTGCATATTTGCATACGACGCTTATGAGAGACTTGGTTAATTTATAGGGCACTTGAAATGAAACGATATTAGATATTAAAAAAATGAACTGGTACAGATCAAACAGATGTAATATAATAAGTTATTCGACCTCATTAGCAACATCCTGTTGCAAGAGGTAAGCGGCATATGGAGATGGATACACTTCCTTGACGTTTTGTTCTAGTAATGGCTTACCCTTACCTCCATATTTTTCTGGTACTTTTTCACCAAATGTCTTGACAACGTTCTTAGAGTTACTCAACAGTGTGAATTTGTTTGTGGTTTCTTTGGACAACCATTTCTTGACCAGTTCATACACCCAGTACATCACCGTTGGCACGTTGACAAACAATTTTCTTTTGAGCAACTCTGGGTAGTTGTCCTGGAAAATCTTGATGGTGGCTTTTGAACCTTTCTTAATATCTGGATCAAATTTAAGAAAAGAAACACCTTCATAATCATGCAATTGACTCATATAATCTTTACCTTCAACACTGAAATCAAGCAGTTGCAAAGCTCTCTCCATGGCACCAACACGGAATCTCAAGAATTTATCCAAGTCCTTGAAAAGCTCGGCTGGTTTGACACCAGAAGGGGTACCGTAGATGTTCCACGTGATGACTTCATCCCCATATTGAGTAACAACACACACCTTGTCAAACTTGGTATCGTGAGTCTCACTGAATGCAGCCTGGAGCGGTTTGAACTCTTTTCTCCACTCTAGTGTATTCTCCAATTGCTCCTTAGCCTTTTCGTACTCAAACTCGTTGGCTTTTAGGAACTTCAACAAAAGATTACTCACCGATTTTTCGTTGTAGAACTGGCCTGATGTCGTCAGTTGTTGACCATATAGCTCGTCGTACTCGGCTTCTTCAATGATGGAAGGGAGCTCAGAGAGTAATTTTTCCACAAGCTTACTCTGCTCGCTGGAAAGCGTCTGAATGGGGCACATTTCTTGTTTTATAACTCCGTTCTATTTTCTGAAGTACTTGTGCTATGGCTTTGATTTTTGCTTGTGGTGGCGATGTTTGTTCAGGGTGTTTTCTGAATGATATGGGCTGTTTCGAGAATTCTGCTCAAAGAGCGCAATAAGGTATCATCTGATAAAGTTATATCATCCAAGGCAAACTTTGCTATTTTATATCAAAAACTCATTCTTAACCTATATAATATGTTAATTCATCTCTACCAAAGCAAAGTATTGCGACCTCAAGCTAAAAAGGGAAACAGGAAAGGAATACTAATCATACAGGTAGACTGGATCTCTTAGGACTTGTGAACCAGATACAACTTCACTATCTCTTTGCTCAATTGTGGCTGTTATTGTTAATAAAGCATTACAGTTGCCTGTCAGTGGTAAAACTGGTGGTCTTCTCTGTATAGCTGTGTTGAGTATGTGGTCAAGTTGGCTTATTATCTATGGTATAGGATTATACTACTCTGTATCATTATCCAATTGATACGACTCAAAAACTCCAGGTTCTCTTTCGATGTGATATTTTTCTCACTAGTCCGCTTCAATCTATTTACTAATCGCTCAAACGAATACTACTATACCTACTCCGAGTAACAGTAACAGGAACAATCGTGGTTGACAACAACTCCACTCCATTTCATATTTGTAACACCAGACTTGTGTGTTGATGTCTTTTTCATGGATTTTCGGATCTCATCAAGGAAAGTTTGTTTCTGTGTCACTATCATTACTAGGGAATCTACTTAACTGTTGCTATGTCCAGCATCCTGTGAAAAATTTTGTAGATCAACACTCTGCACAAATAGGCATCGATCGATCCAATGTTGTGTGATCATTTCATAATTTTGCTGTCCAGACAGAAAAACGGTGGGGATAACGGTTGAATGATGAGATAACGGCAACTATTATGAACATTAGTTGAGATACCCTTGTTCAGAGATAAGTCTAAGACAAGCAGCCGAGCACCCCGCTGCCTACGATCCAAGCCATAGAATTTCGGGTAAAATGCACGGTATCTATCCATCTGGAACGTGCAGTGCTGTATGACGCTGCTGCTCACTGTGGAGAGCTCGATGTCGTTATCTCTATATAGCAACGATCGGTCCAAAGGGCACGCCTCAAGAACGGTAAAACGGGTAAAAGATATGGCCTGTGAGCAACTGCAATCTCAAGATAAGTCATTTAGGTCCACGGATACAAAAAAAATTGTCTCCAGTCCCCTCTTATTCGTTGCTAAATCGCTCATAACACCGCCAAAAGGCCGCTGATCGGCATACAAGACCTGGAGGAACCAATTATATGTCCGACGGAAAGACCGACCAACCGCGGGCAACAGTCCGGTACTTGTCGTTCTCCTATCGCATTGGCCTGATTTTTCATGGGAACCGCAAATCACCAATCCTATTTTAAGTCACGTCGCAGAAGTTACCACATTCTCCATAGTAATGCCACACCATTGCCGTGCAACCACGATTGCAACACGGCTCCCTTATCACCACCACAGTTTTTTGAACGTAGATCATCTCAACTTTGTGCCGTTTGAGGAGTGAGATTGTTTTGACCAGCTCTAGATGCTGTGGATGTAGATTTGCAGGCTGTAAAGTTGCTACCTCCAAGCATGCATCCATCCCTTCCGAAAAAAGAAACGTTTATCTACTCAGGAACGGATGCAAAGAGAAGATCTCATGAAGTGGCGCCCCTTTTGAGACCGTAGAGACAAAGTGCGATTGGCTGGGGTGATTTGTGCCGGTGGCTGGGGTGTTCCTCGAACAATGTCTTCATGCGCACCAATCTGATTGACGTGATGAGCTACCGGTTGACGTGCGCAGTGAACGTTGCACGCCAAGCTCAGGGGTGGCTACTATTCGGCTTTAGGGGGCTTCGCTCGACCGGGTGTATTAAAGTGTGGGGATCTGCGAATTTGAGGTTACCTTCACCCAAACTTTAGCCCCACGCACGCACGATCCGTTTCAGTGGAAACTTTGTGTTGTCTACAGCTATGACGTTGTGGTCTCAATGCACGGCACCGAGACCAGCTGATACCTCTGATATGATCTCGACATATGCACTTACTCAGACGAACAAGGGGCTAGATCTCCACGTTCCTACAGTGGTATTTGCTGAAACACTATCCTCCTATTCCACTTGCAGCGCAAATCCCCTTGGACATATGGCCTGGTACTCTTCTACTCGTCTATAAAAGGCTGATGATAATCCCGTATTCTGCGATGCTCTTGTTGAAAATATAGTCTGCAAGACCAACAGCCCTTCGATACCCTTCAATTCACCATGAAGTCCTCAGCTCTCCTTTCTTTGCTCGGTGCCTCTGGTGCCCTTGCTGCAATGCAACCAATTACGTTCGACATTCGTCACGGTACTTCTTACAAGTCTTCCTCTAAAGGTCGTTCCCCATTGAGTAAGGCTCTTTCTGACTCCACTGGTACTGTCACCGGAACTTATCAAGATTTGGGTGTCTTCTACGGTCTGAACTTGACTGTGGACAGCTCTAAAATTGAGGTGTTGTTAGATACTGGTTCTTCTGACTTGTGGCTCATCTCCTCCAAGGCTAAGTACTGTGAGTACAAGGATTCTGACGAAGAATTTTTCGCTAAAAGGGTCATCAAAAGAGATGAATCTACCTCTTTCTACGACTGTAATTCTGAAACTGCTATCACTTCGCATGAAGGATCCTCTGATTACGGCTTCTACGACACTTCCGACTTTAAGGACAGTGGTAAGCTCTTCTATATTCAATATGGTGATTACACCTTTGCTGAGGGTACTTGGGGTACTGCTAACGTCGATCTTGGTGGAGTCACGGTTTCTGACTTGACCGTTGGTGTCGCCAATATTACCAACTCCTCCCCAACCGTCTTTGGTGTTGGTTTGAGTGGAAATGAAGCTTCTGATGCAAGCTTCATGGACAACTATGGTGGTGCTTTCACCTATACTAACTACCCTGCTCTTTTGAAGCAGCAAGGTCTGATCGACAAAAACTTGTACTCTCTTTCCATGAACTCCGATAAGACTGAGGGTACTATCTTGTTCGGTGCTTCTGATTCTAGCCGTTACACTGGTGACTTGGTTACTTTGCCATTGGATAACATCTACGCTTCTGAGGGTATCAGTAAGCCAATAACCTTTAACGTTATCTTGGAAGGTCTCACTTTCTCCGATGGCGACAGTGAGTCTGATGATATCCTCGGGGGTTCTACTTCTGTTTTGTTGGACTCTGGTACTACGTCCTTGCTTCTCCCAGAGTCTGTTTTCGACTATGTCATTGAGAAGGTCGGTGCTACATACAACGAACAGTATGGCTACGTCGCTTCTTGTTCCAAGGCCAGTGATGCCAGTCTGAACTACAAGTTCAACGGTGTCGAGATCGTCGCTCCGTTGACCGACCTGTTCGTTGACCTCGGTGATGGCTCTGGAGACTGTGCCGTTTTCATCGAGCCTTCTTCCACTTACCAAATCCTTGGTGACCCATTCTTGAGAGCCGCTTACGTTGTTTACGACTTGGACAACTTGGAAGTCTCTCTTGCTCAGGTCAAGAACTGATTCAGAGCACAATCTCAATTGAAAAGCCCTGGTGGCTGTCCTAAGAAACTTATATTTCTATTTTTTTATATGGACTGTTGACATAAACGTACGATTGTACTATAAAGCACAGTAGTGAAACTTCATAAACACAATGTTGCTCCTATTAAGTGATATAGTGCTCTGTCAAATAAAAAGGTGTGGCCCTACCAATATAATACACCCGGACATCTATATTCTCCTTTACGCGCGCGGACAGCTGAAAAAATTTTCACTTCGCTCCCCTTCCTTCTTTTACCCATAGTTGTGATAATATCACTTAACAACTACAACTACAAACTCAATGAAGTACATTAGAACCGATCAGACTCTCGATATACCAGAGGGTGTTAGTGTCCAGATCAAGGCCCGCTTCATCACCGTTACTGGTCCTAGAGGTGTCTTGACCAAGAACCTCAACCACATTGATGTTACTTTCACAAAAATCTCTAACAAGGCCATCAAAATCACAGTACACAACGGTGACAGAAAGCACGTTGCTGCTTTGAGAACTGTCAAGTCTCTCATTGCCAACATGATCACCGGTGTGACGAAGGGTTACAAGTATAAGATGAGATACGTGTATGCCCATTTCCCAATCAACGTCAACACTGTTGAGAAGGATGGCCAGAAGTTCATCGAGATTAGAAACTTCCTGGGTGACAAGCAGGTTAGACTTGTCCCTGTACGTGAAGGCGTTGATGTCGAGTATTCAGCCAACGTCAAGGATGAGATTGTCTTGTCCGGTAACTCTGTTGAAAATGTTTCCCAAACTTGTGCGGACGTTCAGCAGATTTGCAGAGTCAGAAACAAAGATATTAGAAAGTTCTTGGATGGTATCTATGTCTCCGAGAAGGGAACCATTATCCAAGACGAGTAAACTGTTTTCGGTGAATTCCCCTCTTGATGACTCTTTATGACTTTTTTTGTTGCCAATACCTCTTATTTTTGTTGGGTTTCCTTCTACATACTATGCCAAGGCATGTGCTCTTTGAAACTTTTCTCTTCTGGCTGAATCATTACAGTGCTCACTTTGAATACAGAGCCCACAATGATTTAGTCTCGTAGTTCTTTCCCACGTAGCCAACTGGGGATTTTGTACTCGATTCTGCGATTTCTCGAGCGTTTGACTAAGACCTTTGTCTCTTGTCTTTTCTCTTGTTTTCCGACTCGATTGCAACTCCGCTTTTGCTATTTCTGGCCGTGCTAGCTGAAAACAAAGTGAAACAGGCGTTTCAGTTCGTATTCAGTTATGACCCATAGAACGTGTTCCGCGCGTTTCACCTGCATTTTTGGGGGCGCCTTATTTCCCGGGGAGGGGGCTCGGCATTGAAAGGTATTGTCTGGAGTACTAATAAAGTTTAGCTATAATTGAACTTAAAAATCACTTTTATATATTTTTTTGAGGTCCATCAATGACGGTAACATGATAAAGACTATTTATAGCACTGTAATCCGTTTCCTTACGTGGGACTGTTTTATTCACCCGAGGAATCCCTGTACATCAAGCAGCCATTTTCACAGTTCCATTAGACTATAAATACACTCGGAAACCCTGGTCTGCACCAACTCTTCTACGAGACACTGGCGAAGGGTATCACCAGTAGATATGCTTGTCAAATCCCTTCTTCTTCCTTCTCTGGCAGTCGCTCAGACTTTGTCAATTCCCTTCACTGTGCACAAGGGTGCCTCTGACTCCAAGTATGGTCCAGAAATCCTGAAAAGAGATGGAAGCACTTTAGATATGCCCTTAGAAGACGAAAAATTATTCTTCAAGGCTACTATTGTCGTTGATGGTATCACTTTAGAGGGTCTTCTGGACACGGGCTCATCTGACTTCTGGGTTTATGGCTCCAACAACCCTTACTGTAATGGCTATGTTGGTTCTCCAAGTAATGATTCAGAGAAAGTTTTCAAAAGAGACGACACCGCTTCTGCTTCTTCTGGTGATGATGGTACTGCTACGAGCAGTGGATCAGCTAGTTCATCCACTGTTGACTGTTCTGAGTGGGGAGTGCTTAATATGGACAACACCACTTTTGTGTCAAATGGTTCCTCATTTAATACACATTACGGTGATGATACTGTTGCCACGGGAGAATGGGGAACGTCTGATATTGAAATCAATGGAGTTAAAGTCTCTGACTTCTTTTATGCAGTTGCTAACACCTCCAACTCTACACCTGTCTTCGGTATCGGCTTAAAAGGCAATGAGGCTTCTACTCAAGCAAAACTAAGCCCAGATGGAACTTTCCAGTATGACAATCTCCCAATCGCTCTGAAAAACCAAGGAATTATCGAAAAAGTCATGTATTCAATTTACGTCGACTACAACACTTCTGAAGGAGTTGTTTTGTTTGGTGGTATTGACCAGGCCAAGTACACTGGAGATCTTGTGACCTTGCCATTGGTGAACGTTGACACCGTGAGAAGTAAGACCCCTATACAGTTCAATGTTCCTATACAAGGAATTTCGGTGACTGATGAAACTAATACGACTGACTTCTCGTCTACTATCAACTCGAACGTATCTGTTCTCCTGGACACTGGAACAACAGCTTGTATGTTGCCAAATCAGACTGTGCAAGCTATTGTCGAGTACTTGGATGCAGAGTATATTAGCGGTCACTATTACATAGAATGTCCAGCAGACGATGATACCACCACTCTCGACTTCACGTTTAACGGGGTTACGATTCACGCTCCACTTAGACAATTCGTGACCAAAAGCAATGAGTACTGCGTCATGTTGTTCCAACCTACTCCAAGTACCTTCATCCTTGGCAGTTCCTTTTTGAGATCTGCTTATGTTATATATGACTTGGAAAACTTGGAAGTTCAAATGGCTCAATATCATAGCAGTGATGAAGAAGACATCCTTGTTGTTGGCGAGAGTGGTACCTCTAGTGCAACAGCTATCCAGACGGCTTCTGCCTCGTCTAACAGTTCGTCCACCCACACAGCCTCTTCCAGTGCCAGTACTAAAACTGAAAAGGCTGGTGGTATCTCATTGGCCATTTCTTTGCCATCATTGCTGGTCCCATGGCTGTTTATGCTTTACTAAACTCCAAGAATAACTATATACTCTTTACTATATTGTCCTATAACTATTTCTTTTTTTTTTCACTTTCGTTTTCGTGGCCCTCGCTGCTTAGCCTTGCGCACAAAGATCTACAATGTGTGGAGAGGCTGGTTGTCTGTCTAATCGCGGCTCGATCTGGTGTTGATTAACCACGAACAATAGAGGATAAATAAAAGTAATTCAAGCAATACGTAACACTTTGGTGGTATGAAAAACTCATGAATAACCACATATGGCTAAATACTGGTATCATATATATGAAATATAAGTTTCTGAGCGCTAATAAGAAGCACTTCTTTAGTCCCGCTTAGCTTGCTGGTTCCTGACTCCCTTTTGGTGCCCCTGCGTCCGCAGCCGTTTGTTATACATTGTCTTCATAAAAGCCAGCACAAATCCTGTTTATCGGTCTTGCTCTGGTCTCCCTAGACTCTCCTCAAGCAATTAATCACGCATCCATGAGGCTCTTGCCACTCTTATTGACCTTGGTGAGTGCACAGACTCTGCCTCTGCGTTTCGACGTACTCACCGGGCCCTCGTTGGACACAGCTTCAAAACAGATCTCCAAGTATCATCACACTAAGAGAAATTCTGTGAGTTTGGAAATCACTGATCAAATGACTTTCTTCATGACACAGGTTAGCATTGGTGGCTCCATATTCAATTCTCTGCTGGATACAGGATCATCCGACTTCTGGGTGTACTCCTCTTCTAACCCTTACTGCTCCACACAGAAGAAATATATTAAGGCAAACATTAACTCTGAGGCCTTGCTAAGTGACAGTGAAAGGATGAAAAAGAGAGGTGATATCGACTGTTCTGAGTGGGGGACTATTGACCTCTCCTCGTCGTCATTTGAGTCTGATGACCGTTTGTTCTTGATTCAATACGGCGATGGTACATTTGCTAGAGGTATTTGGGGAACCGCTGACGTCTCTGTCGGTGAAGCGACTATCTCTGACTTTACTATGGCAGTTGCAAACTCTTCCAACTCCTCAATGTCTGTTCTTGGTATTGGTCTACAGGGGTTGGAGGCTTCAAACCAGGCTTTCATGAAAGACTATGGCGGCACGTTCACTTACGAAAACTTGCCAATGGTACTGAAAAGTCAAGGCATTATTGATAAAATGATGTATTCCTTATATGTTGACTCCAATTCCTCTGAAGGTGCTGTGTTATTTGGTGGTATTGATCACTCTAAATACTCCGGTGATTTGGCTACACTACCTTTAGTGTCCTCTTCGGGAAAGACACCAACAACGTTTGATGTGTCGCTACAAGGTGTCTCCATTACCGATCATGGTAAAACCAGTGATGATTCCTCTTTCTCCTCAATCTCAGTGCTTCTAGACTCAGGTACCTCACTTACTTATCTCCCTCAGGGTACAGTTGATTTCATTATGTCCTCGTTAGGTGCTACTTACTCAGATAAGTATGGTCTGTACGTGACCAAATGCGCCTCATTGTCTACAACTTTAACACTCAATTACAAGTTCGATGGTGTTACAATAAAAGTACCCATCAAGGATTTCATTGAAGCAGACCAGAATGAGGATGATTGTGCAGTGTTGATCGCTGCTGATGATCGATATGTTCTCGGTGATACATTTTTAAGGGCTGCTTATGTTGTGTTTGATTTAGAGGAGTATCAAGTCCAGATAGGTCAATATAGATCAAGTGACACAGAAAGCATTGAGGTTGTCGGTGCAAGCTCAAGACGTTCTTCAACGAGTTCGTCTACCTCCAGCACCTCCAGCACCTCCAGCTCTTCTAGTCACACAACTTCCTCTTCCTCTTCCTCTTCCTCTTCCTCTTCCTCTTCCTCTTCCTCTTCCTCTTCCTCTTCCTCTTCCTCTTCCTCTTCCTCTTCCTCTTCCTCTTCCTCTTCCTCTTCCTCTTCCTCTTC
>PPNU03000017.1:0-199916 GCA_003708295.3 Petasospora mycetangii | reverse complement strand
CCCCATAGTTAAGCGCGCTCGTTGCACAAAAAAGCCGTCGCAGCAGCTGTAGCAAAATGGCCGATGTTCAAAATGGCCGATGCGCAAAATGGCCAGTCGCGGGTACATAACTACACCAAAATTAAGGGGCTCTCATAACTCTTAATTTCACGGGCCCTTTTGTGCAATGGGCAGATAAATTGGTATAAAAGGTGTTCTAATAAGGCTGTACCAAGTTTTGGGCCAAACCGACTAGTCTTTATACCCGAATGCGCAAAATGGCCAAACCGATGTTCAAAATGGCCGATACACAAAATGGCCGATGCGCAAAATGGCCGATGCGCAAAATGGCCGATGTTCAAAATGGCCGATGCGCAAAATGGCCGATGCGCAAAATGGCCGATGCGCAAAATGGCCGATGCGCAAAATGGCCGATGTTCAAAATGGCCGATGCGCAAAATGGCCGATGTTCACAATGGCCGATGTTCACAATGGCCGATGCGCAAAATGGCCACTGCGCAAAATGGCCGATGTTCAAAATGGCCAGTCGCGGGTACATAACTAGACCGAAAATAAGGGGTTCCCATAACTCTTAATTTCCCGGGCCCTTTTGTGCAATGGGGAGATACATTAGTTGGAAAGGTCTTCTTCTCTGTCTGTACCAAGTTTGGTGTCTAACCAACACGCCTTTATACCCGAATGCGCAAAATGGCCAAACGGATGTTCAAAATGGCCGCCATAGTTAAGCCGATGCGCAAGATGGCCAAACCCCATAGTTAAGCGCGCTCGTTGCACAAAAAAGCCGTCGCAGCAGCTGTAGCAAAATGGCCGATGTTCAAAATGGCCGATGTTCACAATGGCCGATGTTCACAATGGCCGATGCGCAAAATGGCCGATGCGCAAAATGGCCGATGTTCAAAATGGCCAGTCGCGGGTACATAACTACACCAAAATTAAGGGACTCTCATAACTCTTAATTTCCCAGGCCATTTTGTGCATTATTTAGACAGACTGGTAGAAAAGGCCTTCTTCTATGGATATACCAAGTTTTGTGTCAAACCGACTAGTCTTTATACCCCAATGCGCAAAATGGCCAAACCGATGTTCAAAATGGCCGCCATAGTTAAGCCGATGCGCAAGATGGCCAAACCCCATACTAAACTGCGCTCGTTGCACAAAAAAGCCGTCGCAGCAGCTGTAGCAAAATGGCCGATGCGCAAAATGGCCGATGTTCAGAATGGCCGATGTTCAGAATGGCCGATGTTCACAATGGCCGATGTTCACAATGGCCGATGCGCAAAATGGCCGATGCGCAAAATGGCCGATGTTCAAAATGGCCAGTCGCGGGTACATAACTACACCAAAATTAAGGAACTCTCATAACTCTTAATTTCCCAGGCCATTTTGTGCATTATTTAGACAGACTGGTAGAAAAGGCCTTCTTCTATGGATATACCAAGTTTTGTGTCAAACAGACTAGTCTTTATACCCGAATGCGCAAAATGGCCAAACCGATGCGCAAAATGGCCGATGCGCAAGATGGCCGATGTTCAAAATGGCCGATGTTCAAAATGGCCAATGTTCAAAATGGCCGATGCGCAAAATGGCCACTGCGCAAAATGGCCAGTCGCGGGTACATAACTACACCAAAAATAAGGGGTACTCATAACTCTTAATTTCACGGGCCATTTTGTGCATTCTTGAGACACATAAGTAGGAAAGGTCTTCTTCTATGGTTGTACGAAAGTTTGTGTCTAACAGAGTGTCCTTTATACCCGAATGCGCAAAATGGCCAGACGGATGTTCAAAATGGCCGCCATAGTTAAGCCGATGCGCAAGATGGCCAAACCCCATAGTTAAGCGCGCTCGTTGCACAAAAAAGCCGTCGCAGCAGCTGTAGCGCGCTCGTTGCACAAAAAAGCCGTCGCAGCAGCTGTAGCAAAATGGCCGATGCGCAGAATGGCCGATACACAAAATGGCCGATGTTCAAAATGGCCGATGTTCAAAATGGCCGATGTTCAAAATGGCCGATGTTCAAAATGGCCAGTCGCGGGTACATAACTACACCAAAAATAAGGGGCTCTCGTAACTTTTAATTTCACGGGCCATTTTGTGCATTCTTGAGACAGATTAGTTGGAAAGGCCTTATTCTATGGATATACCAAGTTTTGTGTCAAACCGACTAGTCTTTATGCCCGAATGCGCAAAATGGCCAAACGGATGTTCAAAATGGCCGCCATAGTTAAGCCGATGCGCAAGATGGCCAAATCCCATACTAAACCGCGCTCGTTGCACAAAAAAGCCGTCGCAGCAGCTGTAGCGTTACTATGGTATTCTACAATCAATCAGTAAAAAAATAGCTGATAAAATTACAAAATTAGTTATATAGCTTGGTGATCTGCGTGCGTCAGAAAACTTTAATACGAATATTGGATGATCACAAAGGGTACACAAACTTTTTGTTTTGAAGGTCTGTGAGATCCATCATAGACACATCAACATCCTTCTCAAAAGTGTTACCTTCTTCATCATGAATCATGACGTGTCCTCTATCATCGGAGAGCTTACCCAGGTTGATATCTTCCAAATACTGGATTCTTTCCTTGTTTCTCTTATTCAAAATGAATCTGATAGTTTGTAGCACCATCGGAGAGAGTGTAAAAGTTCCAATAATGATCACGATCCAGGCTGGATAGTAACGTGGTTCATCTTTAGCTTGCCAGATCTGGGGTGCAAAAAGGTTGACGATTCCATAAGCAATGGACCAGATGACTGTTCTGACTAGTCGTTTTGTGTAACCAGCAGAAGAGGACTGTGCCCATGAGAAGGCTGCAATGTAGGTAACACCATTGGCATTGGTAAGAAAGACACCTGCCAAGATACCATAACTGTAATGTAGAGGTAAACAGACACAGATTAGACCACCAAGCAAGCCAACCATGGAAAAAGCAGTACCTACATGTGCAGTCTGTGTTTTGAAAATCGAAAGGGCAATGGCGCCCGAGACGGAACACACAGTACTCCATCCAGAGGAAGCAACAGAGACCAGGGTGGACTGGAGGTTGGAGAACCCTAAGTTCTTGTAAATGATTGAAGACTGAAAGATGATATTATTGGCGAGCATATTCAACAGCACGAACAATGCAAAGAGCCAAGTGATAGGGTCCTTTAAAGTCTCATAGATTTGTTCTTTTTTGACAGTTTTCTGCTCAATTGAAGAATTTGTGCGCGCCTTGATTCTCTTGATGACATGGACCCTTTCAACAGGGGTAAAGTACTTGTAAGTGGCAGGGTTATCGGGGTAAAAGAAGAAAGAAGTGACGGAGACAATGAAGGACAAACCTCCTATTATACCCCAGTAAACTTTCCAAGGACGAACATTTGGAATGAACTGGATACCATATGAGACCAAACCGCCAGGAATACCTTGAGCAATACAACTGATCCAAAACAATGGGGCAACAATAGCTTGCTCTGCTGGTGTGAACCACATGGCAATAGTGTGCTCAAGACACGGAGTGACACCACTTTCAAACAATCCGAGGAAAAATCTGATGGCAGCTAAACCAGAGAAGCTCTTAGCAGTAAGTTGTAACAATGTGATAAGTGCCCAGATCATTGTTGTTCCACACACGTAGTGAGATACCTTGATTCTCTGAAAGATGTAATGACTGGGGACCTGACCAAGCATGTAGCCAACATAGAAGATAGTGTTTGTATTGTTGTAACTCTGCTGATCCAAACCAGTATCCTCAAACAAACCTAGAAGGGTACCATATCCCATGGCGTTCTTGTCAAGGAAAAGCATAAAGTTCACTAGGAATACCATAGGGAAGATTCTGAGCCACAGCTTTCGTTTGAGTTTGGACTCTGACTTTCCAGTGAGTTCGCCAGCTTCTTTCTCGTACTCCTCAAAAAGTTGGAGTGCAACATCAGCCTGTTTGGTGTCGATTACTTGCTGTTTCTCTGTCTCTGAGGCAAGGTCGGATCCCTCTGCGACTTCGATGACATTATTATCCTTCTCACTCATTCTATTTCCGAGCTCGCTATCCCCAAACAAGTGTGGACTGTAACCAGATAATTGGACATTGTATGAGTTTATGTACTGATCTGGATGTGATAAGATGTTATAGCGGAGTGGTTCATTTTAGGAAATAACCGCCCTTTGGTTTTACACTATTTTCGAAAAGATCGCTACCCCCACCGAAAATGGTTATGCAAGCTGATAAGGCGATTGACACAACTGAGATGCCGGGTGCAAGTACTACGGCATACACACATCATATATATTACGGACAAAAATGAGACAAGTGATTGGCCAAAATATGTTTCTGAGACTTCGTATACTCGATTTATCACTTTATGGAAGAACTGGGGTTTCCATTAAAAGCTATTGTAACTTATACTATAAGTGTCCAAACTTGGAAATTGGTGCGCCATCTCAGCAACCAACTGTGCTTCTTGCGCGAAAACAAAATATGATAGATAATGGCCTTTTAACTGATAACTTCATTGTAGAGGACTGCGTTCTTTTGTTCTTGAAACCGTATAATGTCGGTGATTTTGCCACATTGGGGCTTATCTGCATTATTATAGCGAGATCTTTCACCATCTTCATAGATATGACGACGGTACGGGGGGGGGGGGTTCAAGGGTCTTCTCAAGAATGCAGATCTTAATGATGATTCTGCACTGGAGTATATTATCCATTACTTATCTCAGAGATACTTTTTTGATGGTATTAATCTTCAAGGGGTTTCTAATTCATCGTAAGATAGATCGATGCAGATCACTGATCAAAAGAGCATTGATTCATATATAACAAAGGAGGCAAAAGGGCCCGTTCCCCTTAAACACTAGATACTCTAAAATCAGAAAAAAACAAAACCTTCTCCCAACAATAGATTCATACCAAAGTGGTCCCCTGCTTTCCAGATCTGTTTAAATGAATGAGATGAATTCATGAACGAAGTCTTGGAACGGTATTGTAGCAATGCCATTACCTTGAGAATCAAATTTTTTGAAAATGTTTGTGCAACGTAAAAGCCAAATCAAGCTTTCAACGAACATGTCAAATCTCAATGACATTGGCTTGTTTGAATTGAACTCACCAAACTTCTGGAATACAAAGAGGACAATATCTGTCGGTAACCTGTATCCAAAACTCTCCAAAGCGCTCTGATATTCTCCAAAAGAGATTTTACCGTTTTGGTCAACGTCATGTCTCTGGAAGGCCTTCCTCCAATGTAAGATGTAAGTCCATAAGTCATAGAACTCTTTGAATTCAATGGAGCTTGAATCATCAGTATCAAATAGGCGAATCATTAATCTTAGAGTGCTCGATTTGAATTGAGAGCCATCATTATTGAGCAATGCTGTTCCTAGCTCTTCTTCCATGAGCCTTCCATCTCTGTTGCGGTCTGCCTTGTCAAAAATATCTCTCAACTGGCGCTCTAAGACCTGAGCCGCTGTTGGTTGTGGTGACTGTAGCTGTTGTGATGATGGAGGAGGAGCATGATGATGTTGCTGCTGTTGTTGTTGAGGCTGTTGTTGAGGTTGCTGAGGTTGTTGTCCATAGTAATTTTGTGGCGCATGCACATGCTGTGAGGGTTGACCTTGGTATGAACCACTAGAAGACCCTGTCATAGAGTAATCCATTGTGCTCATTGATGTCTGTCTGCTTGCAACTCTCTGGTTTTGTGGAAGCGGTGGCACGTTGTGAACTGGTTTCTGTCCATACACTATTGGCTGTTGTGGTCTAGGACCCTGTGATTGAGACTGGTACTGTGGCAGTGGAGGCAAACGTGAAGATCCGCCATTCTGGTATGTACGTGGGTTAGGCATCGTTGGCGTGTGTCTGGAATTGTAGTTGTTCTGTACCTGGGAAGGAGACGGTCTGCGTTGGTGGTTGGCCTGACCAGCTCTGCCAAAGGCTTCCGCAGGCGTCGGGAAGTTCTGGAGTATCGCCTGTTAGTAGAAGCTCAACCCACGTCTGGGAGTAGATTCCGGCTTACAATCAAGTCATCACCGGCCATCTTTATTTGTACCAATGGTTGTGGACCGTTGATTAGTATCATTAGGTTGCGCGTTAGTTGTATTTTGGCTGGCTGATTCGTACTTAAAACAAGCAGAGGCGCGATTCGGAAACTGCAGTCTGGAAAGGGACAATCTTGCTGTATACATATGGCAGGGTTTTGAAGCTTGTAATCAGTATCGTGTTTGGTAATCGCTACGGGATCATGCACATTGTTCATTTGTTTTCTTGTATTCTAATGTACACTAACGGAATGGCCCATACCACTAATCCTAACAGGAGTTTGGTCCAAAGTCACATTCAACCGGCGAGATCATCACGTTGGCAGCCCAAGCAAATACTTGTGTGTGTTGGATCAACTTGTTCTTTTTCAAAATTTCATTAACTCATTAAGCCTGTGCAGTCTTCAAAGAAGAAGCTCTTCTCTTCTTAACTTCAGCCTTCTCGGCCTTACGCTCGTGCAATCTCTGAGCCAACAACTGAGCGTACTCAGCTGCAGCATCCTTCTGAGCCTGAGCGTTCTTCACCTTCAAAGCCTTCAAAGCTCTCTTTCTCTGCAAGGTCTGTGGAGTGACAAGACGCTGAATCTTTGGAGCTTTAGTGTACTTCTTTTCGCCCTTAACGATCTCTCTTCTAATAACATATTGTCTGACATCATCATCCTTAGTCAAACCAAAGAACTTTCTGATGTTGTTAGCTCTCTTTGGACCCAATCTCTTTGGAACCTGAGTGTCAGTCAAGCCAGTAAGTTCACCTTCACCTTGCTTAACAATGACAAGGGATAAAACAGCGAGATCAGCACCAACGATAGCACCTCTAACAGACTTTCTCTTTCTCTCACCAGTTCTTCTGGCTCTGTAACAGGAAACATCTTTGGTGAGAAGGAGTTTGACACGGTTTGGCAACAAGACACCCTGTTTCATTGGGAAACCCTGTTTATCGTTACCACCAGTGATCTTAAAGACGTAGCCCTTGAACTCATCACCAACAGAATCACCATCGACCTCCTGACCGATTCTCTTGTCGTAGAACACACGGAGACGATGCTCGTCATCAATCTCGAAGGTCTTCTGAGAACCGTTAGCTGGGTAAGCAATGTTCAATTTCATCTTGTCAGTAATCTGATAACCTTCTTTAATAAACTCCTAGGGACCTGCTTAGCGTTGTTACTCTAAACGACTTTTCACTTTCAAGAGAGCGATCGCGCTTGGTGAAAACTCTCCCATATTTTTAGCCCTACATGAAAACACGTGACTACATACTAGGGTACTCTACTTGTCTTTATAATGAAGCTCAACTATAATGATCCTTATCACAACTACGTTTGAATCAATCTTATTACGAGCTGCTTTCAAGATTAGATTTCTTTTTTTCGTTTTTTACAAAATACACAATACCGTATGATGAAACTTAGTTTCTTCTCTGGAAACCACCTCTTCTAGTTGGTCTCTCTGGGGCAGACTCCTGCAATCTGGTCTGTGGCAAGATACCCTCTGGAACGTGCAAGTACTCTCTCAAGTACTCAACACCCTCATCGGTGAGGGTGTAGTAATAGTATTGCCAAGAGAACTGAGTCTTAACGAAACCCTTGGAAGTCAAAGACTGCAAAGCCTTGATGACGAACAAGTTCTTAGTGTCAATGTCCTCGTGCTTGGCCTGGTTGAAGTCCTTCTTGGCGACAACGACACCCTCTGATGGTTAATTGTTAGTATCACTGGTTTTTCATACATTCGTTGTCACTGAAGTTCACTAGATGGATTTCCGTAATTGAATAACAATCATCTCATGTTTCTTAAGTGGCCATGGATAGAATCAGAAGCATCTTGGTATAAATGGGCAAAATAACTTTGGATCTTCGTTGTGCAATGAGTGTAGCCGAAATGCGACATCTGTAGTCATAGATGAGATGCCATCTATTGTGGAGACCTTGAAGTAGAGTGATCCCAGTCTTCACGAGGTGAACATTACATATGATGATGTGGAATCTCTCAAGACACCCATAATTGTAAGGTAGGAGTGAGTCTGTTTAGTCGTTTACAAATGATGACAGCTGTTGTGAACGTGTGTGTGTGTGTATGTTCATGCCTTTGAAACTCCAGTTCTTTTAATGAGAGATGAATATGATTATGACGGCTTGGATCTAGCGAGCTTCAGAGCATAGTGAGTTGCGACATACCACTGAACAAGTACTTGTGAATCTTGTCTCTGTCCTCCTTTGGAATCAGCATATTGTTCGATGATTTGGTTAGCTAGTTAACTACTTGTGCGTGGTGAGTGTTGAACAGCTGAACTTTTACTTTTTCACTCACCGCGTCCGTGACGGCGCAATTTTTTCGAATGTGTGTCCCGTAACAAGGGGCCTTTAGCCTTAGCTGAACGGGCGCGACCAGGCTCCAGGAAGAGACGAACACCATTTCGACGATGGATTCGCGACTACAGTTATGTGATGTTCTGAAATGTACTGTGATAGGCACGGCTACCCGCGTCAAACGTGTAAACGTCAGCATGTGGGTGATACTGCCCTATAGTTATCACGTGATATGAAAAAGCCCTAACCCCACCAGCAGAGTCTTAGGGACAGATCAGCGCGATATCTGATAGGTAATCGCGAGTGTTGACACATATACGATGGTGTACGGATAATTATCAAAAGAACCCACTAAAGCTTCATTCTTTCGGACCTACAGGTTATGTCTATAAGACTTCCAGATGATGACGAGGTGCTAACGAGGCTACCGGAGTCTTCACTCGACAATGGCGACACCCAATCGATCATCTCTTTTGACTCCAAATTCCGCAAGTCTACGTTATATCGACTAATAAAATTTCAGGCCAAATACAAAGTCTTCTGTTTGCCGATTTTCAACTGGGCATTACTTATAACATTTCTATCATTGCTTTACAAGCTCATCCACTCGTACGAGTCTATGTACGAGCGCAGCGTTCTCCTTACAACAATAACTACAAACACTCTACTTTTTGGTCTTTCTGACACATTGGCACAGAGCATCTCATGTGTTGTGGATGTCATCTCACAGCAACGCACACGACGTTTGAGGTCTGTTTCGTCATCGATATCACTGGAATACTACCTTCCAAGTCCTCTCTTAGGGTCCAGAGATCAACCGGATGATTCCTTTTATTCTGATTATGGCGATACAAGAGGAACACGTCAAAGACAAAACAGCCTACAGTCATTACATTCGCAGTATCAACCACTCTCGGAGCAAACAGACAAGGACGTCTTTAACTTAAGAAGATTTCTTGGGTTTGTCTTTTGGGGCTCCGCTCTCTCATTTGTTCAAGTAGGATGGTATTGGGTCTTGAATCATTTTTTCACAACAGACCCTACGTTGGTCTCTGTATTTGAACGTGTTCTTTCAGACCAGTTGTTCTACTCACCCATATCACTGTTCTGCTTCTTCACATATTCAAACTTTGTGCTTGAAGGTGGCGATAAAGTCACGCTTTCAGAAAAAATCAGTCGCATATATTTAAGCACATTGGTCGCCAATTGGTGTGTGTGGCCTTTGGTGCAATTCATCAACTTTCTTGTCATGCCAAGAAGATTCCAAGTGCCGTTTTCCTCCTCTAGTAAGTTAAATTTGAATCTCTCATTATTCAGAGCTTCTCCTCGCTCTATTTAGCAACTTACTAACACACAATCAATAGTTGGTGTCATATGGAACTGTTTCCTGTCTATGCGGAATGCAGCTAATTGAATTGACCCGGCTTGCAACATAATGTGCATTCTTAGAGGTACTCACAAGTTGTGTTGTTGTAAATTATAGAAAATTGTACCTTTATTTTCTGTAGATTGCAAGACTGTGTGGTTTATATAGTGCAAATTTAACGCTGGTGAAACATGTTCCGGTGGTGGGGATGAGTGCGCGACTGGAGTTGGCGACAATTTTTCAACACTTCAAGAAAACGTCAAAGTTATAATCAACGAACAATTCATCAACAGATCACTACATAACTAACCAACGTTTACCATGAGCGCAAATAGACTCACAACAAAGCCAGAACAGAGACCAGAGAGTATTGAGGAGATTCTCTCAACACTGAAGAGATACGATGCTTCTGTCGTCAAGGATCTTGAGGAATACCTCCAAGTCCAGTACACTGGCGGATTTAGTGATGTCAATTCCAATTTGGCCTTACTTAAACTTTACGAGCTCAGTGACGACACCACAGATGAAAGAGAAAACTACACAATCAAGGCCTTGGTTAAAGGCCTCACTCATTTCGACGACGAGGACTTCACACTTTACCTTCATCTATTGCCATCTTATGTACTGTCCGCTAAAACTGAGTACACCACCAAGATTCAAAACCTAGTATCACTTTATGAATTGCTCGTGTCCAACAGATTTGAGGACTTTGAGTCCAGAAATAAGGAACTCGGATTCCTTGTTAATGAAGCCAACATCAAAAGCATTCGTGAGACTTTCCAGAAAAGCAAACAATCCAAGTTCTTGATTAAGGATGTTGCTACCGAGGATGTCCCAACCTCCAAGCTTTCCAAAGTCATCGGACAAATGCTTTAATTCTACTCTACTCTAACTTCCCTTTCATTCCATGATGCCATTGAGTAATGGAGTGTTGATCCATAGATACATTGATTGACGTCCAGTATGCCCTGTCGCTGGTTTGTGTAACGTTCCTATCCCGGCGGCCAAATCAAATTTGTACATTAAACATTTTTCATCTTTGTAGAAAGCAAGTCGTTTTGCGTTCTCATAGAATCTTCCTCTTACTGATATGCCCCCTGTATATAGGCAAGTGGTAGAGCTCATCTGCTATTTCCGAATCTGGACGGTTCGCGCACATCTTTTGTATAAATTTTTTAGAGAGCCTGCGCAGAGCTCTCATCTAAACGACCCCGCCAAAGCATCAAAGGCCGCCAGTTTCACCTTCCAAGTTTAATTTGCCACCATGGTTGCAAAAAGAAGAAGGTCTGATGCTGATTCTAAAAAAAAGGAGTTTCCTCTCGTCAGGGAGGACGCCACAACGGCCCCATCAAAATCCGTGCTGGAACAGAGTGAGGTCGCTTTCCCAAGAGGTGGTGCTTCTGCTCTTTCAGCACTTGAGTTGAAAGAGGTGGCAAACGAAGCTGCTAGAGATGTTCTTTTTGAGAGCGGGTCTGCTGTGGGTAAGCCTGATGCTTCCCAGAGACCAAGCAAGAAGAAGAAGATCACCAAGACACTCAAGACTACAGCTGATGATGATAAGGCTGAAGTTTCAATTGAAAGCTTGTCCTATAAGAGATTGATGACTGGTACTCTTGTACTCGGACAAATTACCGAAATAAACCGTACAGACATTGTCTTGTCTCTTTCAGATAATCTTGTCGGTTACGTACCTATCACTAGTGTCTCGCCTCTTTTGACAAAGGCTCTAGAAGCTATTGATGCTAGTGATTCCGAGTCCGATGCTGATGATTCTGATGAAGACGAGAACCCAAATAAGATTACTAAAGGTAGTTCCAAGTCATCTTCCATACCAGAATTGTCAAAAATGTTTAAAATTGGCCAGTGGTTGCGTGCTGCTGTCGTGGAATCTATTTCCACGGCTAACAAGAAAAAGAATCAAAAGAAGAGAATTCATCTTTCTATAGAACCAGAAAAGGTCAACAAAACACTTGAAGATGAAGACCTTATCTTTAACACATCACTACAAGTTTCTATCAAGTCGATTGAAGATCACGGTGCTATTCTCGAAACCGGTAAGGAAATTGGTGGCTTCATTTCGAAGAAGGAAATAAGTGCTGCCGGCTACGAGATACAGGACCTTGTTGTGGGATCGGTTTTTCTCTCCACAATTACAAACAAGAATGCTCGTACCGTGACAGTCAAATTCAACACCAACAAAAAGGTTCCTCTGTCAACAATTTCTTCTGTCGATGCAATTGTTCCTGGCAATTTTATTGAGGTCTTGGTCAGTGACGTGAAATCCGATGGTCTCTTGACTAGAGCTTATGGAATGATCGATGCCACTGTCAATCTTGCACATTGTGGTACTTACACGCTAGATGATTTAAAACATAAATATGCTATTGGGTCCAAACTTAAGGCACGTGTAACCGCAGTTCTCGTTGCTAACGACTCAAAAAAGCTTATGCTTTCCCTTTCTTCAAACGCTTTGAATATGGAGCTCACATCTTCTGAAGACGCTCTCTCTGCATTCCCGATTGGTCATATTTTCGACACTGTTGAAGTTCTAGGTCAGGATTCCAACTATATCTTCGTTTCAATAACTGGTGATAGATTCGGTCAGGTTCACTTATCTAGAATCGACAGTAAGATGTCCAACTTGTCTGTTTTCTACGCCCCAGGATCCACTCATAAGGCCAGAGTTATTGGATACTCTCAATTTGATCAACATTACACTCTCACCCTTGACCCTACTGTCATTGACCAAAAGTACCTCCGTGCCCAAGACATTCAAGTCGGAGAGCTTGTTACCGCTGAGGTTATCTCTGCATCCGAGACTGGTTTGAAAGTCAAGATCTTTGACAAGTTTGAGGCACATGTCGCACCAATTCACATGAGTGATATCAAGCTTATCTACCCAGAGAGAAAGTTTAAGATCGGTTCTAAGGTCAAAGGTCGTGTTCTTAGTGTCTCGAAATTTAAATCAGAGATCTCATTAACACTGAAGAAGTCTCTTGTGGGTGTTGAAAATGTCATCACAACTTTCGAAGATTTGAAGGTTGGAGATAGAACTTCGGCTTCTGTTTTTGCCTTCAAACCAAGTGGTGCAATCGTTTCATTCTTTGGATCTGTAAAGGCCTTTTTGCCGAAGGCTGAAATCAGTGAAACATTCGTTAGAAAACCAGAGGACCATCTTCGTCTTGGTCAAACTATAACTGTAAGAATCAGCTCTGTCGATCCATCTACCAAGAGAGCAACTGTCAGTTGCAGGTTATCCGAAGAGTCTTCTGAAGCTCAGAAGAAAGCTTTAAATGAACTTGTTATCGGAAGATCAATCGTGACCGCCCAAATTGTGGAGAAGACAAATGAATCTGTTGTTGTTGAACTTCCAGGTAACAACCTAAGAGGTGTCATATTTTCCGGTCATCTTTCCGATGGAAATTACGAACAGAATCGTGCCATTCTCAAAAGACTCTCTGTTGGTTCCACGATTGATGGTATTGTTCTTGATAAGGACGTTCGTTCTAGAATATTCAACCTTTCAGCCAAGAAGAGTCTCATTGACGCTGCAAAGTCCGAGAACTTCCCTGTGAAGTTTAAGGACATCTCAGTGAGTGATGAGCTAATTCCAGGATATGTGAAGTCGGTCACTAACAAAGGTGTTTTTGTTGCCTTTGGTGCTAAACTTGTTGGTCTCATTCTTTCCAAGTATGCAACAGAGCGCCCAGTTGATGATTTGTCTTCTATTTTCCACGTGAACCAATCGATTTCTGTTAGAGTGTTGAGAGTTGATGAAGAAAACAAAAGATTCCTTCTTACTTTGAAGGAAAAGAGGGACACATCTTCATCTACTGCTGCTTTAAACCCGGTTGACACTTCTATTAAGGGTCTTAATGACCTTGTTCCAGGAAGAATCACTGAAGCCAGAGTCAAAAGCATCAAGCAGACGCAACTAAATGTTCAACTTGCTGACAACATCCAAGGCCGTATTGACATCTCTCAAATTTTTGATTCTTTCGATGAGATTAAAGATCCTCTGTACCCACTTCATCAGTTCTCTAAGGGTGATGTAATCAAGGTGAAGGTCATCGGTTATCATGACGCTCGTAACCATAGATTCCTTCCAATTTCACACAAAAAATCTAAAGACATCATTTTGGAGCTTACGGCTAAGAATTCTGATATTAATAAAAAATCTTTCGAGCCATTGACCCTTGAGAAGGTCACTGTTGGTTCTGAACAGCTTGCATTTATTAATAACGCTACAACTGGCTTCTTCTTTGTCAGTTTGTCGCCAACTGTCAGAGGAAGGGTTTCCCTTATGGATTTAACAAATGATGCTTTGAAGTTGGAAGATCTCGATGAGAATTTCCCAATAGGGTCTGCTCTGTTAACCAGAGTCAAGGAGGTTGATACAGACCACAACTCCGTGCGTTTAACTGCTAGAAGTGACAGCATCTCATCTTTGGAGGATGTAAAGGTTGGTTCTACCCTTCCTGCTCGTGTTATCAGAGTCTCTGAGAACTTTGTTGTTGTACAACTCTCTGAGAATGTAAATGCGATCTCGTTCATCACTGACGCTCTTGATGACTACACTAAGAAGCTCGAAGATGAATTCTCAAAGAATAGCATCTGCTCTGCTACCATCTTGGACGTGGATACCAGTAACAAGAAGATCTATGTTTCCTTACGCTCGGGTTCTGTTCGTGACAGACTTATCCAGTCCTCCTCTGAAGTGAAGCGCGGTGATCTTGTCCGTGGATTTGTCAAGAATGTTACTGATAAGGGCATCTTTGTCTCTATTGGTCGTACGGTCACTGCTTATGTCAGGGTCAGTAACCTGTCCGATTCTTTCATTAAGGAATGGAAGAAGTTTTACAAAATTCACATGCCAGTGTTGGGAAAGGTAACTTCCAATGATGCTGATGATAATGTTACACTCACGTTGAAAGAGTCTGAAATCAATGGTGACTTGAACATTCTCAAACGTTTTGAGGACTTGAAAGTTGATGATATCTTCGAAGGTTCAGTAAAGAGAGTCACTGATTTTGGTGTTTTTATCAAGCTAGATGGTACTTTGAACATCAGTGGTCTTTGTCATCATTCTCAGATTTCTGACAACGCTGTCAGTGATATTAGTGCTCTTTTCGGTGAGGGTGACAGAGTGAAGGTGAAGGTCCTGGCTGTTGACCAGGATAAGAAGCAGTTGTCTTTGGGAATGAAGGCTTCCTACTTCCAGGATGATATTGACATGGATGATATATCTGATGAAGGAGATGTTCCGCAGTCTGATGAATCTGACGAAGAGGAGGAAACATTTGATGTTGAAGGCGAGAACGATGAGGATGATGAAGATGATGAAGATGAGATTGATGAGGCTGCATTTGAAGGTAATGACAACGAGAGTGACAGCGATGATGACGAGATGGAAGACGCAGACCATAAGCAAACGACATTGTCCACCTCCGGTCTGGGCACCAGCGGTTTTGACTGGACCGCGTCTATCTTGAATCAAGCTCATGATGATGAATCTAGTGATGAGGATGATTTCTCTGAGATCAGAACCAAGAAGAAGAAAAGATCCAATGATATCGTTGAGGACAGCACAGGAGATATAAACTCCAAAGCACCACAGTCGACCGCTGACTTCGAAAGATTGATTATTGGTAACCCTAATTCATCTATTGTATGGATGAACTACATGGCTTTCCAGTTACAGTTGAGTGAAGTCGATAAGGCCCGTGAAATTGCTGAACGTGCTTTAAAGTCTATCAATTACCGTGAAGAGCAAGAGAAGATGAATATCTGGATTGCTTTGCTCAACTTGGAAAACACATTCGGTACTGACGAAACTCTTGAAGAAACTTTCAAGCGTTCTAATGAGTACATGGAACCACTGATCATGCATCAGAAGATGGCCAGCATATACACCATCTCTGAAAAGTTTGATAAGGCTGATGCTCTCTTCAAGGTCATGGCCAAGAAGTTTGGTAAGTCCTCCGTCTCTGTTTGGGTATCATATGGTTCTTACTTACTTGACCGTTCTCAGAGCGAACAGGCTCGTGAGGTCTTGGCTTCTGCCTTGAACGCTCTTCCTAAACGTGATCATATTGAGACTGTCAGAAAGTTTGCTCAGCTCGAATTTGCCAAGGGTGATCCTGAACAAGGTAGAACGCTGTTCGAAGGTCTTCTTGCTGATGCTTCCAAGCGTATTGATCTTTGGAATGTCTACATCGACCAAGAAATCAAGAGTGATGACAAGCAGAAGGTCGAGGACTTGTTTGAGAGAGTATTTACGAGAAAACTTACTCGTAAGCAGGCCAAATTCTTCTTCGCAAAGTGGTTGTCATTTGAGGAGCAGAAGGATGACTCTAAGGCTGCCGACTATGTTAAAGCAAAGGCCCAGGAATACGTCCAGAACCATTCTTGATAACAATTATATCCCATCCATATTGTAAATTATAAAAGGAAATTGCATATTAGTTCAAGCTAACAAATAGCTATGTAGAGAAAACGCGAGCATTAAGGGGATTTGAGATTCACGATTATATAATTAGGGTTTTGTGTCATTTGATTGATTCCCCCTGCTTTGCCCTATTTGTGTTAATTCCATAACGTAAAGCCCGCAAAATTGCTGTGATGGAAATCAGATAGACTGTTCAATATCTAGATATCATTCTCACAATTTCAGGTCCGCAAGTTCTGGACTCTTGCCTTCCCGAGAATATGGCCATCTCTCGTACATTGATCTCACTGGGGGCAGTGTTGCCTGTTGTCGTATTAAGCTGGGGTCTTTACCTTTTGTTCTCCAATTCTCATCATACGACTTTGTCTTCTCCTGAAGAGTTCATCTGGGGGTTAAAAGGATTTCAGCAACTTTTAACATGTTCTCAGTTCTCCAGTGGCCCACAATGTTTTAGGCGCTACAGGGGTCATCTTTTGAAGGAGTTGAAGAACACTATTGAACAGAAGTCCTTTAAGACTTTGGCAGAGTGAGTGTTTTAGTTAGATTAGTGCAAGACTTTCTCCAGTATAACTTTACTAACATCATTCGCAGATGCTTTTCTGATGTGTTGAAGGAAGAAACAGACAGCGGGGTGTTTCTTCAGTTGTCCAAGTGTCTTCACAACCCCGATGTGGAGAAGCTGGTGATAGAGCTGCTCCCCTTAAACAGAGTCGCTCCAGTGTCAGGGGCTTTCAGCCTTCCACCATTGGGTTTTGGCCAAGGTGATGGACAAATATGGCTCGGGTTCATTTTTGCCACTTGTATTGTCCTGCTCTTACCACTGTTGAGCAAGTGGTCAAATGAGTTGGCCAATGATACTGAAGTTGTCCAAAAAGAAGCAACTGCTATTATGAGCGCACACAGTGATTCTAAAAGTAATTGTTCACGTGTATCAGACAATGTATTGTATCCACTCATTGTAAAGCTCCTGAATGATGAGTATGATCTATCAAACGAGATAGACCTGAAGAGATGGAGGGATAGGTTCAAGTTTCAACGCTTGAAGTGCAGCTCGCCCGTTAACAGCCTGGCGGTCGAGTCATCTAGTACTACAAGTAGCCCGCCATTTGAAAGTGTCCCCCAGTCTGAAAGTGCCTCTTCTATCACTAAAAGTGCCTGCTCCAACCGCAAAGCTCGCACTGATATCAACATCCACGATGCTACAAGACCTGTCCCGTCGGTCTTGCACTTTCCCAAGACGGATCATAGAGGCAGAGCACATCACCGTATATTTCTTCCTGGTCGTGGATGGATATCTATGGCAGAGCTGGAAAGAGAGCGCACTGAGCTTCTTGCACAGTTGCAAGTGGGTGATTGGGAGCCAAAGGCGCCAATAATCATACGTCCTCCACGCAAGAAGAAGAACGGTAACAAGAAAACTCGCTGGATCGAAGCTCAGAAAACTGTTTCCATCGGTCCACGTACTTAATTGTCTATGATACTTTAGTGCTATCTACTGTGGCTCTCAAATCCGGAGGCGTGAGGCTTTCACGGTGATGTTTACTGTATAGTTTTTTGATAACAATGGCTATTGTTTGTTTGAGCTTAAATCAAAAACAAAAGAAAGAGCGCGCAACCTATTTACCGCAATACATTCGAGAAGGTTGCAATACACACAAAACAACAGGAAAGGGTTCATTTTTCTTTATTGTTGAAGTGACTCTGGAAGTTAGCCTTCATATACTTCAACGGAAAGCAAACCAAGTGATTCCCAATAACGCCCTTTGAGAAACCTCCTGAAGAGAGACCTTGACTGAAATATTCATGGAGGCCATCCACTCCACTCCAAAACTGTCTGCTGCGGATCCTACTTATCACATCTCGATCGATCTCGAACAAGCTTTCGACTCTATTACTCCCCTGAGTGAGCTAGAAAGTACACCGTCAGTTAGTGGTGTTTTTTCAAGCCCCAAAGTCCAGAAGAAGAATGCCGCTCTGGCCGATTACAGACTCTCCAATATAACTATTATGAGTACAACAGTCACTGAACTTGAAGGAAAACCTGTTGTGGAGCCAATTAAGGCACGATATATGGGCTATGGGGTTGTGAGAATTTTCAAAGAGTATTATAACTACAAAGGCTCAAAAAAACTTAATGGCGATGAGGGTAGTGGTGAAATTGAGGTTAATTCTGATGACACAACAGTTGCTATCGTTGCCATTCCTAACTACTTTTCACCTACAGATGTTCTTGGCTTCATTGGAGAGTCAGTTATTTCACAGATTTCTCATTTTAGAATGATAAAAAGTGACAATCCCAACAGGTTTATGGTTCTCATGAAGTTTCGCTCCAACGACGCCGCTAGGTCTTTTCAAGAGGTCTACAACGGTAAACCATTCAACTCAATGGAGTCAGAATTGTGTCATGTCATATTTGTGAAGTCTGTTCTTTTCAAACCACTCAACAATCCAGATATTACGGGTATTCCATATCTTCTTGAAGATCCATTTACCATGCAAATGAAGAAGTCCAACAATCTGGATAGCTCTGGGGACACATTAGGAAGTGGCTCAATTGTAAAAGAGCTTCCAACCTGTCCGGTATGCCTGGAGAGAATGGACTCGGATATAACTGGACTTGTAACAATATCTTGCCAGCACACCTTCCATTGCAATTGTTTGAGTAAATGGAGGGACGATACTTGTCCAGTGTGTCGTTACTCCAACCTTTCCTTGGACCCTTTACGAAGAAGCGATTCAAGAGAATCTATCCAGCATTGTTCTGATTGTGGAGGAACACAAAATCTTTGGATTTGTCTAATCTGCGGAAACATTGGCTGTGGTCGTTACAATTCTAAGCATGCCATTGAACATTATGAAACAACCATGCATTGTTTCTCTATGGACATTGCCACACAAAGAGTCTGGGACTACGCTGGCGATAACTACGTCCACAGACTGCTTCAGAATGAAACCGATGGTAAACTAGTTGAACTTCCAGCTGCATCTTGCTCATCAAGTGAGTATGGTACCAATGGTGGTTCTAGCTCGGACGACTTAAAACAAAAGAACCAGGACTACAGCATCGAGTACTCCAATGTGCTTTTATCACAGTTGGAGTCTCAAAGAGACTACTATGAGTCGAGATTGGCAGAATCCGCAGACCTTGCCTCAAAGGCAATAGCTGAAAGAGCTGAAAAAGATAAAAAGTTCGAAATCTTGGAAGATCAATTCAAGAAACTCTCACTCACGGTAAGTAAGCTTCAAGACAATGTTGAGCAGGCCAATGAGGTCAAGATGGCGAAAAACCTTGCAAGAGTGTTTGAAAAGAAGTGGAAAGAGGAGCAAGCAATCACTGATAGTCTGAGTTTAAATTTGGAAAAACTCACAAATGAAAATAAAGAGCTAAAGAAGAGAAATGAGGACTTAATGGAAGAAGTGAATGACTTGGTAACTCATCTTATGTCTCAAGAGCGCTTCAAAGATGCGCCTGAAGAGATGAAAAACGGTACAATTGTCATTCAGCAGCCTCCACGGAACAAACGGCTTTCTAAGACAAGAAAGTAGATTTTTGCTGAAATACACTTCACACGACCTTGTAACCCCATTTTTTGTTGACGTTATCCTCGGGATTTCGTATTTGTAGTTATGATCTTTATCTCCCCGTAAGTAGACCGCCGGAGGCATAAAGTCCCCCGGTGGTCCGCCTTAGTTGTCGGAAATGTCCGGGTGTTCCCGAAATTTTTTTACCCTTTGATACGGTAGGATGGGCCCTGTTGATTGCTGATAAAAAGAGCTCTGGGAAGCCTCTAGACAGCCTCCTCCTCCAACGTACCATAAACTCATACACATACATACACAGTCGTTATGGCGAAAAACTCCATCAAACTTCTCACGAATGACGTGCACTGTGGTCTGGCTGAGCTTGTGGCCAAGCGTCTCGGACTCAAGCTCACGGACATACAAATCAAGCGTGACTCGTGTGGTGAGGTCTCATTTTCTATAAACGAATCAGTCCGTGATGAGGATATCTACATCATCATGCAAATCGGCTCTGGTGTCGTGAACGACCGAGTTTTGGAGCTTTTGATCATGATTAACGCATGTAAAACTGCCTCTGCTCGCCGCATCACTGCTGTGATCCCAAACTTCCCATACGCTAGACAGGACCGTAAGGACAAGTCTAGAGCTCCAATCACAGCTAAGTTGATGGCTGATATGCTCACCACTGCCGGCTGTGATCACGTTATCACAATGGATCTCCATGCCTCCCAGATTCAAGGCTTTTTTGACGTTCCCGTTGACAATTTGTATGCTGAGCCAAGTGTCGTTAGATACATCCGTGAAAATGTGGACTACAAAAATGCTATCATTGTTTCTCCAGATGCTGGTGGTGCTAAGAGAGCTGCGGGATTAGCTGACAGACTTGATCTCAACTTTGCCCTTATCCATAAAGAGCGTGCCAGAGCCAATGAGGTCTCGAGGATGGTGCTCGTTGGTGATGTTACTGACAAGATTTGTTTGATTGTCGATGACATGGCTGACACCTGTGGTACACTGGCGAAGGCTGCTGAAATATTATTAGAGAATAACGCCAAGTCTGTTATTGCGATTGTCACACATGGTATCCTCAGTGGTAATGCCATAAACAACATCAATAAGTCAAAGCTTGATCGTGTGGTCTGCACAAATACCGTTCCATTCGAAGACAAATTGGCTCTATGTCCAAAACTTGACACTATTGATATCAGCTCGGTGCTAGCTGAAGGTGTTCGTCGTTTGCACAACGGTGAGAGTATTTCTTACTTGTTCCGTAATGCTCCACTATAACATCGTTTCTCATTTATTTTTATTGTTAGATTTTCAATACATACAACACATAATTCAAAGGCCAAATTCTTTTGGGTTGAATTCCTTCAAAGACGAGTAGATGACACCTTGGTCGCCAATGTGGTTGTGTTGCTCGCCATTCATGACTTCCAAGGCTCTGTGGTCTGGAACCCAGATTACGTATGCACCAGCTGCCTTACCAGCAGTGATACCTGGTAAGGCGTCCTCGAAGACCAAGCACTGATCTGGTGTGATCTCTGGCTCTCCTACTGGAAGCTGGGAGTTTAACGACGCCAGAGCAGCAAGCCAAATATCTGGAAATGGTTTACCTCTTCCCTTTGGTACACGGGCGTCGTCGCCAGTGACAATATGCTCCCCAAAGAGTTCAAACCCTCTGGTCTGGAGATGTCCGGTCTTGCGCTCAAAGTTGATGCGGTTCGAGGAGGTAGCAAGCGCAATTGGGATCTCGTTATCGTGCAAGTACTCTAACAGTTCCTGTGCACCTGGTAAGAATGCACATTTCTTCCATTTTGTTTCTTGTTTCGCAATGTTCTTAGCAATAAGTTGCTCTGGTGTGTAAGGTAAGTCGTAGGCTTCGATAAGAAGACGAGACGCTTCTGGACCAGGGCGACCTTGCAATTGTATCTTAACGTCCCAACTCAATTGGCCTTTGCCATGCTCTGCAAGTAACTCATTGGTGACTTCGGTGTAAATATCTTCGGTGTTGATCAACAGCCCGTCCATGTCTGCCGTACTGTTAGTGCCGTCCTCTCGGAGCGCGTTACAAGATCAAAGAACTCACCAAAGAGACACGCTCTATACCTGCTCTAGATAGTTAGTATATGTAGCTTACTTTGGGAGGGGTGATTGCAAGGTCTGATACGGACTTCTTGTTAGGGGCCATGTCTGCATATGGGAGTTACGAGGGATGCTGTTCGGTGTTGAGAGGGTATTTAATTTGTGTTTTTTGCCTTATACTTGAGCCATCGCGCTAGCACTACTGGTGTTGAGGGATATTATCATAAAAATAACGTTCATTATTCATAATCCATTGAGTGAAGGAAGAAAGTCGTTTCAAAGCGGTGGTAGGGAATTTCTGCACACAGGACATTGTAGTTTGTACTTCATCCAGGCTTCAAGGCACTGAGTGTGGAAGATGTGACGACAAGGAGCAACCATGTATGTTCTTCTCTGTAAGAACGATGTAGCCTGATCTAAGTTAGTCTTCGAAATTGGAACATCCACACTTGTCATACAGATCGCACAATCCACTGTGCAGTGCCCATTTACGTGTTGCTTGAGACTATGTGCAGATTCGATGTCATGATCCGATGGATTCAATGGAGTCTCCTCAGAGACATCAACATGACTGACACCAAATCCTGCTTCCAGATCTTCCTCTGTGAGTGCTGGGTGATAATTATACGTCTGTGGGAGCCATTTCTTTGGTAAGAAAAATCTAGCACCAAATATACTCTGGAGGCCAAGAATCGACAATTGAACGATCAACCAGCCGATGATTATAAAGAAGAAATAAGGGTCATAGTGATGGTTAAAAACGTTATTCTTTATGACAAGGATGTAGAATAATGGCAAAACTCTCACAGTTGTGGTTCCGATGATGAACCACCATTTGAAAGAGCGATGTGAGCCTCTGATGACGTTTCTGTAAGCTTGAGGTAACCAATAAGAATTTGCAACAAAGAATACAAGGTATTCGAACCTCATTCTGGACTGTCTCGACCACATGATCGAGTTAATAGATATGAAGGTAAAAATGATCAAAGTGAAGAAAAACCGTGTGTATATAACACCGCTCACCTGAGATTCATCCTGCGAGTCCGCCGATGCAGGAACTGGTGCTGGGGGTTCTTGTCTTGATGTTGGCAGTCCAGCTTCGTTTCCATTCACATTGTCTGTATCATCCATTGGTCTTCCTTGAAGAGCAGTGAACAGATTTAATGTTCTCTCATTAATCTGTGACATATAGATACTAATCATATATCTCATTTCAAACATTGAAGTCAAAATAAACGCTAAGAGTGCACTGACTACCAATGGCAAGTAGAGCTGATTCAAAACAGCGGAACTCAACAAATAGATCATGGAAAGGGAGCCATCTATCAATGAGATCATGCAAACTGTCCAAAAGGAAATCCTTGAGATAGTGGAGGGCGTATTTGTGTAGTTCATTTGCTTGACTGTCAATACAATTTGTGTACAGAGGAGTACAATACCATAAATGACTGCAGTATGGTACTTTTTCAGCTTTATTTCTCTCCTAACCCCTGTTACCGATGGAACTTCTAACTGAACACCACAGTTTGGGGAGTAAAGGAATCCGCTGAAGTTCAGCTGAGGCACTTTGTCGAAATCGATTGGGCGTCCAATTGGAGAAGTCAATTCTTTGTCGATCTCCGAGAGTTCTTCTTTTGTCAGATTTACTGTATTCAAGTGAAAGTAAGCAACATATTCACAATGCATCGACGTTCTTTCCATGATCTGTGACAAGAAATTGAAGCTGATGTCGACGTTCTCATCCTCTGGGCTTGTGAAGTATGAATGATCAAAGTACTCTAATGACAAGTTCTTTGCAAGGGCAAAACTCTTCTCTGATAGCGTCATATGCTGAATACCACCATAAAAACTCATAAATTTAGCACTGCTGGTCATTGAAATGATATTACCAGTCTCTGGATAATAGAAGCCCTTTGTCTCAAGGTAATGCTTATCTGTTTCATCGTCATCTGAAAGATCGATGTCAATGGTAACCAATTTGATCTCGGAGTCTAAAGCATTAAAGTGCTGTCTATTGATAGTTTCGATGACAGAGATCTCCATGGAAACTTTACCTTCTTGCGAAGTGACATTTCCAACGAGCTTTTGTGGACTACTTGTAAGGTCTTCATCAGATGACGGCACATTAAGGTCCTCATTGAAATGTTGAAGATATTCTGGAGGCTGAAGTGGAACAATAGCGTAAGTGTTGTTTGTGGCCTGGAACTTCCCTGAAGCGGATGAGGAGATATTTGTGTAGAAGTTGCGATTAGTATCTGTTTCCCCAGCCTCCAACTCCCAAATGTCTAGTGCCTTGTGTGTCAACTCGTCAGGAAGTATAGAGTATGACTGATTGTTAAACCAGTGAGCATAGTCCTTGCCCTCGATGGGGTATGTCTGGTTGACCTCGCCACGAAGTACATCATCATAGCTTAGCATGAATCCCGTGAGGTTTCCAATGTTCTGATCGTACGTCGCATTGCGTAGTAGATAGTAGTTGTGATATAGTTGAGAACGGAACTGGTGTAGTTTGCTATACTGTTCGTCTGAATTGACAGAGCCCGCAGGCGGGCCGGGCAGAATGAATGTCAAGAAGATGATGAGGAAGATTATGTTATATCTACCACTCATTTTCCCTTGTACTCGTTGGTTGCCCAGTAATTGTCTTCTGCGTGGAGGGCGGCTAAGTAATCACCATCATCAAAGGTCATTTTTGGTGGCGGTGTGCCTATACAAAGCAAGGGCATCGAGCGAGTTCGCGGTAAGCTGTCGCACTATCGCGCTTTTTGAACAATACGATATAAGAAATGCGCGAACCTTGATTATTTAGTGATTATGTCAGCTAGCTGTCATGTGGCTCTAACCAGGGAAAACAGCCCACCTCTTCAACAGGGACCACATACTCGTCATCACCAGGTGATTCTTCCGCTGATAGCCTGTATTGTACTGTTTTGATAACTCGCATTAGTGTCCAGGACTCTTAGTGGAGTGATATGAAGATCGGCTGACAGCAGGCAGCTGTTTGAAGAAAACCGATGATCAGACTTCTGGGCGCGAGTAGTGGGGCCTCCCTCCTAACTATAAAAAAGTCTGGGGTCGATCAGTGCGGGCAGGTAGTGCTTGATGATCCCCGGCCCCGCAACTGAATAAACTTCCGCAAACTACGATACTGGCTGCTCAATATGATGATAACACGTTTTGTGCGTAGTGAAAACATCAGAGGAGCAAGTCAGTCCATATTGGCTGGAGCGCTCTCAGACTTGTAACAGATGATAACGTGGCGTGCTTTCTTCACATATTGGCACATTGCGTTCAAATCTGAAAGCTCTCAATCTGGTAGCCCACATGATAATTGTGTAAATCCCATGTCTTAGCACTCGACTACTTCCGACCGCGTTCCAAGTGAACTCACACACTGTTTGCTTCAAGCGTTTCAACTCCGGCCGCAATTTCCCCAGAAAGTATCGGCCTCCACCAGAACCTCTCGGGTAGCGGTTGCCCCTCCTCCGTCAACGACCAAAGAGACTCCGGATTTCGGAACCAGTAATGATCGAGAGACTTCTGCTATGTCAATAACTACGAACTATCTCTTCTGCGCAAGTAGCTTCCTTTCTATCTCACGTCGCTGCTCCTTAGTGTACGGCTGGTTTCCTCGTCGAGTGTTTGGCCGTGCCCGGCTGAAGCTCGTGTTTGTGTTGTGGGCCTAACGCCGCGCGTAGTATCTGGCGGCCTCCGTTGAAAAGCTCGGAAGCCAATGCCTCTCTGGGCTCCGACTCTAGCTGTGGCCTCCTAACTAGGCGCTTAATCGAACCAGCTAGTGTACATTGGCTCAAGGTGCCTGTTTGTGGTGTTTTCAGGGGATTCAGGGGTCGATGAAGCTTAGTCTTCACTCTGGAGAGAGCTCAACGCCAGACGCTAAGACCGATGTACTATCTGCTGTTGACTGCAGTGCTCTCTTCTCTGCAGCTCACGTTACTGTTTAGGGCTCCCGTCTAGTGTCCCAGACACGCTTTCAAAACGGTTCCACCAGGTGTAAACACACAACAAAGGTTCCATTTTATTGGTGTTCGTAGTCCGGCAGTGCCATAACGACCCCTGCCCCACCTTCCCAGACGCACGTCTATTTTATGGCGTAGCACGGGAGTCCGACTTCGCTGTAGTGAGCTTGCCCCGCTGTGGATGCAAGGTATCCAGACTCTCTGCCCCTCATATGCCCATCGTGCATGGCTTTATGTGAAAACTCCTCTGTTGGGCCACACTATACGGTCATCTGGCCTTCCGAGCCCCCTCTGGTTTCTGAGCAGATATAAAGGCTTGGTGCCCTGCCCACATGCCTGTGTTCACTCCGCTATGTTGCTTCAACATTGAAAGTAGCAGAAAATTCTATAATGAGTGACACACTTCCACAGGACCTCGAGAAAGGGGTCGCACAAGCAGACTACTCTTCCACTGAGTACGACGCTCCACAAGGCATTCGTACAAAAGATACTGCCTACACAACCCAGGACCCAGAGAATCCTATCTTGAGGGTTACAACCTCATCCAACGGTGATGTCGTCTATTTGGGTAACGTCGCTTATAACAGAAAAGAGCTTATTAATGCATTCGCCGGTGACTTGAACCCGGGTATTCATGCTCCATCCTACAGACCTATGGGAAACCCAGTGCCTCTTGGCCTCTCCGGTTTCTGTATTTGTTGCTTCGTTGTTTCATTGGTGAACTGTCAAGCTCGTGGTGTTACCAATGTCAACGTTATTGCCGCTTGTGCCTTGTTCTTTGGTGGTATCGTTGAAAGTGTTGCGGGTCTTTGGTGTTTGGCTATTGAAAACACTTTCGCTGCCACTGCTCTTGGATCATTTGGTGGTTTCTGGATGGGATATGCAGGAATTTTAATTGACGCTTTTGGTATTGCTTCGAGTTACACCACCGCCGAGGAATTGGGTAACGCTATTGGCTTCTACTTGACTGCCTGGGTGATATTTGCCTTCCTGATGTGGCTGTGTACATTCAAGGCTACTTGGCCATTCTTCATTCTGTTCCTACTGTTGTGGGTGTTTATCATGTGTCTTGCCATTGGTAATTTCACTGGAAACGTTCATGCTACTAAGGCAGGTGGTGTACTAGGCCTAATTGCCACATTTGTCGGTTTCTATATTGTCTACGCCGGTGTTGCTACTGGTCAGAACTCTTACCTTACAATCCCAGCTACTCCAATGCCAGGTGCTCCAACTGTTTAAGTTTCACTCGCTCATATGACCTCTTTTATGACATACAACCATTCTCCCTTCTGATCTTTGCTAAGTTAAAGTTTTAAAAATTCTGATTTATAATAATTCAACGACACTTATATTCAACAAGTAAACATCATAACTGTAACCGAATAGTCGCCTTACGTTTTCAAAGCAGGTACGTTGCATGGAATGTTTTCCAACTACATTTAATTTATCAGATTCAACTAGACAAGAGAAAGCCAAGAACTCAGAAACTTACAACTTTACAAAAGGTAAAATGAATAACTTGTCTTAGATGTAGTATGATTATATAAAGCTCATAATGACTGGACAGCTTTTGAGATGATAGGAGCTTTTGACTTCACTTCTCGCTTGTGTCAACAGAGTGAATCTCTTGGAAATAATTAGACAACGTTTCCCATGAGCCTGGTGCAAGGTCCTGGTTCAATGGAGCTCTTCCTAGATAAGTTTCACCAAAACCCTGAGAGTGGATGCACTTCTTGATGCCGATAACACCAAATTTAGAGACAATCTCCTCTCCTCTAGAACAAGTCAATTGAAGCTTCTTGGCAGTTTCCAAATCTCCCTTTTGGAAAGCGTTGAATAGTTCAACAAATATTTTTGGGAAAGCACCACACAGTGCATCGATTGCACCTTTTCCACCAATGGTAAGAGTTGGGAGAAGAATTTGGCCGAGACCTGTGTACATTGAAAACTTGTTTTTTCCAGAAAGGATATCCTCGTTGAGACCAACTAGAGTGTGGTGTGCAACATCACCGTGAGAGATCTTGCAACCAACAATATTTGAGTGAGCAGATAGTTTGATGATAGTCTCTGGAGCGAAAGTGATACCGTTAGAGACACCAGGATAAATGTACAGCAGTACAGGTAGTGATGCTTTGTCTGCAAGCTCGGTGTACCAGTCAATGATTCCCTGTTGTGTAATACTGGCACCAAAGTATGAGGATGGTAGCACAAGAACATACGACGCACCTGAGGATTTAGCAGATGAAATCTGATCCAATGCGTCCTCCAGGGCGTTTGCAGCGACACCAACCATGATAGTGAAGTCTGGAATAGCCTTGTGTAGGTTGGATATGATCGAAGCACGTTCCTTTTGCGTCAAGTGTGCATTCTCACCGGTAGATCCCATCAAAACCACGCCACTTATCCCATTCTTCTTGAGGAACTTAGCGTGTGCAACCTGTGCATCGTAGTCAATGGTCTTGAGATCTTTTTTGAAGAACGTTGGGGCTGGGGTGTAAACACCAGGAACTGGAGCTTCGGACATTTCAGTCGAGATCTATTTCGGAAAGAAAAGAAAGAAAATAATGTCAATATCGTAGGAATCCAAGGTCTTATATAGAGGTCTAAGGTTGATTTCAATTGGGGCTTAATGGGGGAAGTTCCCCGAGTCATTTTAAAAGGAACATAAATGGCTCTCCCCGATTCGGGAAAACATGGGTCAATGATGACCCGATTGGCGGAACATTGCCCCGCTCCCGAAGTCCGGGGTAAAGCGACTTTGCGGGGTTCGTTATGAGTTAGCTGCGTTCAGCAAGCACTTATGGTCTTTTATTCGTGTTCAAAGTGGTTTTAAAGTCATCTATAAGTAAACTGTATTACACAAGAGATAATAAACGCCATAAGAGTCATCACCCTTGCTTTTACCGCACTTATTGATACGGTCGTATACTCATCAAGTGTTTTTTTCACCTGGTTGTCCCCTCGAGTGACCCGAAAATTTCAGCGGCCGGCCAGGAGGAAAAACTCTCTGCAACAATCCCCAGGAATCGATGAGTGCAAACACAAACAAAGTGCTAAAAGCTAATAAGTGTGAGTCGGTTGTCTGTTAGCAGAAATCACTTATTTGTACCTTCAAATCGCTCCCAGACCAGTCCCCCGGTACACTATGCTGGCAAACTCCCCTCGCAAACGAACGCGTCAAGATTCGGATGAGAGATCACTTCTCGAGACAGACGAATCTATGAAGCTCTCAAAAAGCTGTGATACTTGCAAATCAAAGAAGACTAAGTGTGATGGGCTCAAGCCAAGGTGTAGCTTTTGTCAAAAGAACGGTTTTGGCGAATGTGTTTACTCCAAAGTCAAGAAACCAGGTCTAAAGCCCGGTTATGGTAAGGGAATGGTACAACGCATGGACTTCATGGAGAACGAGCTACGGATACTCCACTCAGAAGTGCAAGCCCTCAAGTCTGCAGCAGCTCAGTCATCATCAAATCAATTGCAACAACAGAGCCCTTCTTCTGCAACAGGTCTACCTTTACGAGGCTCGGTATTGGGCTCAGAGCAGCAGGGCACACCAACAGACTTTACAATACCAGCCAGGCCACGAAACCCTCCTCTTCAGATACCTACCCTGCTAAATCCAGATCGGGAACATCGCTTTGCCCTTCCTTCAGAGTCTCACTGTCTTCTCTTGATTGAGCTATTCTTTTCAAGGGTCGCTCCAATATTACCTCTACTCCATCCTTCTATGGCCAAAGAACTCTCGAATAGTGTCAAAGGCCTGCAAAAAGGAACAGAGCCACCACTAATACTGCATGCAATTGTGTTAATCTCATTGAAGTTCCTGAACTCGGATCAAATGAGTGCTGAACACAAGCGCTCTTGTTACAATGCTTGCAAGGAAACAATTATTTCATCTGCTTTGAAAAGAGTTAACATTGAAAGTCTTCAGTCCATGATTCTTCTTGCATATGAGTCTTTATCCGGTTCTGTGAAAGTTCCTGAAGCTTGGAACTATGTAAGCATCGCCGCCGACTATGCTGCTTACTTAAAGCTGGCTACCGAGAAGACATTGAGAGTGTCTCTTGTCACTGGTGACTCTCCAGAAAGTAATACTTCCGTGCACTCTACCGGAGAGATTGCCCGTCGAAAGTCTAAATCTATTTCCAATAGATCTCTGAACCTGTTGAGACGTCCAAAAGACTGGATAGATGAAGAGTCTCGTCGTCATTGTTTCTGGTGTATCTATATACTAGACAAAATATTTGCTATTTCGTCGTCACATGAGATGAAACTCAAGTCTTACAAAATTACCTCTCTCTTGCCATTGAGGTTAAGCTATTGGAACTCAAGCCTTGTTCAGTCCGGTAATACTATCCTCCATGCTGCCACCCAACAGAACCGTACATTGAGAAGCGTTGAACCAACACCAAAAAGTGATCATTATAATGATAGTCCCCAAAATGTCTCCTCCGAAGTCACCCCACCTGTATTGCACCCCGAAAGCATATATGATTCATTTGCTTACTATATTGAGTTGAGTAAAGTTGTTGGTGATATTCACACTTTTCTGATTGAGGATTTCAACATTTATAACAGTTCAGAGGTAATGAATTGGAGGATGAGATTTAAGAGTTTGGAAAATCAACTATTTACATGGGTTGCTTCATTGCCTCAATTGTATCACTATTTTTTAGATACTGGCTCATTCCCCGGACCACAAGCTTCTTCACCTGAAGGACCAGCTGTTCTTCAGCCGTATGATTGCTTGCTTTATGTTTACTACTACACCACTTTGATCAAGCTTCATTCGTCCTTCGGATACCCACATGGCGAATCTGAATATTTCAAGGCATCTGAGGATTCTAAGATCCAATGTCTTGACTCAGTCACTAAGGTGTTTAGGTTCGTGCATTCATTGCCTACTGTTACTGAGGATCCATTGATCTACGAGAAGCTTGGCCCACATTTTGGTTTCTTCATATGGGTCAACTCTCGAATAATGTTTGTGAACGTAATATATCAATCAAGCTATAACACCTTGGACTCCAAACAGTTAGGTCAGTACCAAAAGATTCTGGACACATTCTCTGATGTTTTGTTCAAAATTGGCTGTTTTTGGGAGAGTTCCATGGTGTATTACAAAATCCTACAGTTTTTGAATATCTCTGATCTGACATATGTTTCTAGGTTCAGCAAAGGAATAGGACACACACTGAAGGATCATGAAGAAGGGGATTCTAACTCTGATGAGGAGGATAATATTACAGGTGAGACACGTGCTCCTGCGAAAGTCTTTTCTGACATGCGTATTGGTTCTCATTCTTTGCTTTTCTGGTTCAATAAACTTGCTAGCAAGGACAGTCTTCCTCATCAACACCCAATTGCTACACCTGGTGACGTGAATTCTGCTACTGCTGCTGATTCGTCGCGAGCAGCTCCAAAACAAAACTCTTTGTTTGAAACTCAAGGAAATATCGGGCAGGCTCTCTCAAACTTTCAGACGACTAGTGCATTAAACTTTGATGAGTTTCAACTGACACATGACGACTTCTTCAACTTTCTTGCCATGGATATAAACGGATCCGGCTCATTTCAAGCTGACTTGAGGTAACTTTTAATAGAAATAGACGACCGCCTGATTGTTTGATTGTTTGGCATAAGTGTTGCTTGAAAGTATGGGAATGTAGTCTCTTTACGAGTTTGATTTCGTAACCTCTTTAGTCTGGATTGTTTTCCTAGTATGTGCCAATTTATGGGGATTTTCAGAGGTGTAAAATCCGGGGTAAATCGGCGCGCGATCTTTGGCCCGATTACTTTTCGGATCAAAGATACACCGGGCACGGTCTCTCATCGCTGGTGACCCTCTGGAAAATTTATATAAAAGCTTCAGCTCTGTCTCCACTACAGTCATGATTCGGTTGTATCCTTTGTTAGAACGACAACCTTAACTTCAAGTAGTACAATGGCTACTCCAGAATTTCCAAAGATCAAGAAGGTCAGAACCTTCCTCCTTCCAGGTCCAGGTATCGGTGGTGACTACCACGACGTCAAGAAGGGGCATTGGCTCGTAGATTCCGACATCTCCAACCCGATGTCTAAGTTTCCAGAGTACAGAAAATCGAGAACATCGTGGGGTATCAACGTTTTGGGTTCTTTCTGTGTCGAGATTGAGTCTACTGATGGAACTAAGGGCTTTGCTACTGGCTTCGGTGGTCCAATTGCCTGTTGGATCGTCCACAACCACTTCACAAGATTCCTTGAAGGAGAAGATCCAAGAGACTTGAATTTGATGTGGGACAAGATGTTCAGAGCGTCCATGTTTTATGGAAGAAAAGGTATTACCATTGCTGTAATCTCTGTCGTTGACTTGGCCCTTTGGGATTTACTCGGTAAAATCAGAAATGAGCCTGTCTACAAGATGATTGGTGGTGCTACCAGAGACCGTTTGAACTTCTATTGCACTGGCTCTAAGCCAGAAGCTGCAAAGGAGATGGGTTTCTGGGGTGGTAAGGTTGCTTTGCCATTCGGTCCTGATGAGGGTCATGTTGGACTGAAGAAAAATGTTGAGTTCCTCACTAAGCACCGTAACAA
The DNA here is from genome assembly GCA_003708295.3 of Petasospora mycetangii. NCBI lineage: Eukaryota > Fungi > Ascomycota > Saccharomycetes > Phaffomycetales > Wickerhamomycetaceae > Petasospora > Petasospora mycetangii. The sequence goes on along the minus strand of PPNU03000017.1, from coordinate 167,624 downwards.
TGTTGGCCCTGATTTCCCACTTATGGTTGATTGCTACATGTCTCTGAATGTTCCATACACAATTGACTTGGTGAGTGCCACTAAACACTTGAATATCAACTGGTGGGAAGAAGTTCTTCACCCAGATGACTTCGATGGCTTTGCTCAATTGAAAAGAGCACACCCTGATGTTAAATTCACCACTGGTGAGCACGAGTACACCAAGTACGGCTTCAGAAAGCTTATTGAAGGTAGAAACCTGGACATTGTTCAGCCAGATGTTATGTGGGTTGGCGGTATGACTGAACTTGTCAAGATTGCAGCACAGGCGGCTGCATATGACATTCCAGTTGTGCCACACGCTTCTGGTCCATACTCTTACCATTTCGTGGTTTCTCAGCAGAATACACCATTCCAGGAGTATTTGGCCAACTCGCCGGACTCAACTGCTGTACTCCCAGTGTTCGGTGGTTTGTTCATTGACGAGCCTATTCCTTACAAGGGATACTTAGATGTCAGTGTCTTGGACAAGCCCGGTTTTGGTCTGACTTTGAACCCAGAGGTCCAGTTGCTCGATGCTGAATTTGTTCTCAACCCTTCTCCACAGAAGGCCCTTTCTGCTCCAAAAGAGGACGAAAACTGAAGAGCTGATTTCCTTTCTGCATTAACTGTTACGAGAACTCTTTTAATATACATGTATATCTCTAAATAGTCTAGCCATATATGGAAACTCCTGCGTGGTACATCTTACGCCCTATCGCTCAATTATACATACACTTCTATAACAATGCTGTAGAGTACCATATTTTCGCCCTTGTAGCTGTCCGGGGCGAAGATTCCCCACTGATCACGAAATGAGGGGGGAAAGCGGAGGAGCGGAGCTCCGCTCTTCAACCACCGTATAATTCCCCACATTCAGCAGAGCCGGATCTAAGCGAGGATCTCTAAGCTGCTGTGGCCTCAATGAAGTGTCCCTTCTTCTGGGATATTAATGTTCCGGAGCTCTAAAGTTAGGCAGGGAACTGCTTATTCCCGCCCTCTATCTCTCTTACATCGCTGTTGTTGGGGTCACATGTCCTCATCTGCTACGACGTAGGTTTTACAGAATCTCCACCCCATAACACCCTATATAATACTGTAACACCCATCCTTACTTCCGTATCTCCCTGAGTTTACGTAATAGACTTAGCTCTTTACAGGCCTATTTGACCTTGCTTAACCAGTCGTTACAGTCTGCTCATTATGAAGTTTTCCATACACAACCCTTTCAAGGTGATTGAAGATAGGCCAACTCCGCCACAAGTGTACAACTGGAAGGTTTATTTATCTGGTATCGTACTTGCTTCGGCTGCTCTGGAGATTGGTTATGACTCTGGCTTCATTGGTGGGACTCTTGCACTTGACTCTTTCCACCATGAGTTCGGTCTCGATAAGATGACCTCCACACACGCTGCGTTTATTGTTTCCAACATCATTTCTGTGTTCCACGCTGGGTGCTTTTTCGGTTCTGCATTCTCATATATCTTTACATACTACTGGGGAAGACGCTTTGGTCTGTTGTTCTCTTGTGCTACGATGGCCATTGGTGCTGTTCTTATGATGCTCCCTTCGCAATCTAGAGGGTTGGTTCCTCTCTATCTTGGAAGAGTCTTCGCTGGTCTCGGTGTTGGGTGTTCTACCTCAATTGTACCTGTGTATTTAGCAGAAATTAGTCCACCAGGTATCCGTGGAAGAGTTTCCTCGATGTATGAGATTGGTTGGCGTATTGGTGACACCACTGGGTTCTTCATTGCATATGGTGTCTCCAACACTCTTCCATCCTCTTTCAAGCAGTGGTATATCCCATTCGCTGTTCAAATGATTCCAGCGGGTCTGTATATCATGGGAGTCTTCTTTCTCATCGAGTCCCCTCGTTGGTTGATCGGCAAAGGGAGAGATACTGAAGCCATTAAAAATCTATGTTGGATGAGAAACTTGGAAGAGGACGATGAATACATTCAATGGGAATTCCACAATATGAAAAATGAGATCGAACTCCAGAAACAGACAGTAGGTCTTGGATTCACGGACCCTTTTATCGAGTTGGTCAAAAAACCTAGTATCCTAAAACGTCTCTTCATTGCTTCGGGCCTTTACATATTCCAGGATCTCTATGGTATCCAATCCATCAACTACTACTCTCCATCTATATTCAAGCAGATCGGTGTCAAATCTACAAATGCAAGTCTTTTCTCTTCCGGTCTCTTCGGTGTGTGCAAATTAATCTCCACACTCATCTGGTCTGCGTTCATTGTGGAACAGTTTGGTAGAAGAACTACCCTTTTATTCACTTCTCCGATATGTGCTATATGCTTTTTCTACATCGGTGGCTATGTCAAGTACAGTACCAGCGGTCCAGAAGCTAAAGCCGCTCTAGGACTCGTTTATGTGTGGTGTTTCTTCTTCATTATGGGCTGGTCGGGTACACCATACATTGTTGGTGCAGAAATCTTTGATAACAACATCAGAGGTGCCTGTCAAGCCATCAACTCTATGTTCCTTTGGCTAGGTGTCTTCCTTATGACACGATTTACTACCGACATGATCAATTCAATGAAATATGGGTTATTCTTCTTCTTTGCTGCGTTTGCTGTTCTTTCAATTCCAGTTGTTTACTTTATGCTTCCAGAGACTAAAGGTGTTTCTTTGGAGTATATGGACAGACTCTTCGCCAAGCCAGCTTGGAAGGCTCATAAAGAGCTCTTTGAAGAACTTAGAGAAGAAAGATTTGGCCGTGAAAGAGAAGATGGTTTCGGAGAACAAATGACCCCCGCACTTACCTCTGATGATTTAGACGATAAGGGATCGGCCCAGTACGTCGAAGAAATCTCTTCCAAACGGCCAAACGTTTGAGTTTGCGGAATTTCAGACTTTTCCGTACTCTAACCTATTGTGTGGTACCTTTCCAATTGTACAAGTGTTGCTCTTATTGAATATGAGTATTTTCTGCTAGTTTAAACATTGCGGGTCAGTAAACCGACTCTCTGCTCTATATCGGAGATGGATGAGAGCTCGATCTATTTCCTATATTGTAGTTAAACCTAACGAAACAGTAGCTCTTTGTGCATTATTAAACTGGATAAAGGATACTTATATGCTAAACTCATCAAGCTTCGATGGTTTTGGGATGAGGAAGAGCTTGTATCTTCTCAGCATCTGTCGAAGAATTGTCAACGGAATCTGTTCCTTCAATAACGTCTGGTGTTCCACTTACAATTGCTTTGTAAAGAGCGTAAAGATCATGTCTACCTTGATAAAGAGGGAAGATGATGATGTACGCAGCTGCCAAAAACAAGAATATCATCATTATGATAACCCACTGTGTAAAGTACTTTTTCGAGAAAGTGTAATCCGTACCATAGAAACAAAGAGGGACAATCAAGTAACCACCACCCATCAAGAGAACGTTCAACACAAAAGCCGTCTTAGAAGCCCTCTTCAAGTTCTTCTCCTCCTCTTCAGTGATCTCCATTGCCTTCAGCTCTTCCTCGTCAGCGTCATCACCGGCAGTGAACGCAGTACGGAAGATTCTAAAGTCGAATGGTTCAGATGGCTTCAATAGAGTGAGAACTGGGATTAAAATAATAGCTGCACCTAGAGAACTGAAATTACCAATGATAGATGGCTCAGCTGTCATCAATGTATTCTTATCAACAGCACCACCATAAGCGTATGCAGAACCAATCCAGCAGGCAATACCAATCAATGTAGATAGTGGAGGACCATAAGTGCATGCAAAACTGGTAGTTTTGCTCCAATATAAGGTATAAATGAGGACACAAATTGATGGGACGAGAATAATACCGTAGAAACCAATAAGCCAACCAACTGACACACCAACATAGTTGAAGATAATAGAGACACAAGCAACAAGCAAACTGAAGCCCATAGTAGAGAAATGACTGAATCTGACAAGTTGGGAGCCTGTTGCAGCTGGATTAATGTACCCTCTATAAACATCGTAAGTTGCAATGGAGGAGAATGCAATAAGCTCAGCTGACATGGCAGACGTGACACTCATAAACAAGGTCAAAACAGCAGCAGCAGCTCCACTTTTACCAAGAAGGGTACCATAAGCATAGATCACAGCCAAACCTGCACTTGCTTCGTCGGCTGAAAGTGGGTTAGGATAAGTTGGGAATCCTGGATAGAGCAAAAGAGCTCTAGCAGCAAGACCACCGGCAGTACCGAGAGCCCAAGGCACAACAAGCCAGCAAACACCACCCAAGATATAACCGTAAAGAATAGAATCAGACTTTGAGGCAATTGCCTTTTGGCCATAAGAAGGATCGGAGAGCACGGAACCGAATCCGCCAACACACACGGACCAAGTCGTCATAAACATCTCTGGGTTTCTGAAACTGAGGTAGTTTGTTCCTGTTGTAGAAGGGAACTTTTCTTGTACTTCTTGGAGCATATCCCACATCTTACCTGGTGATCCGATGATGTCAGAGGTACAGAAAACAGTAAAGCACAAGATGAGGACAACAACATAGATAATGACAGTGTGAATCCAGTCAGAAATGAAAGTAGATTTGAGACCACCGGTTGCTGTATAAATACAGACACCAAGAGGTAGAAGGAAATTTGCTGCAATGATGTTGATTCCAGTAGAAGCATGAATACCTTGAGAAGCACCCAGGAGAAGACATGATGCGACCATAGTATTGGTAGCGGTGACGTAGAAGAGGTAAACCCAATGTGTGCTCTGGTCATATCTGGTCTTGATAATCTCAGCAATAGTGTGGCAAGCAGGAGCAAGTCTTTTGATCTCCACAGCAAGTGCAGCGAACCCGAAGATCTGCGTCGTACCAGAAACACCATAGAGGTAACCACCAGAAATACCATAAGTATAACCCCACAGACCCGAAGTAAGCAGTGAAGCAGGCCAAATCCAGGAGCTCACAACTGCCGAGGCAATAAGACCACTGTTGACCGATCTAGCAGCAGTGGCAAAACGCTCAGAATTCTGAATCTGTCCCATATACTTTGAGAGGATCATGGTGATACACACCATGATGAGCGCGAAGGCAGAGCCCAAGCCGACAATGTAACCGTAGCCAATTCCCTGGGATAAAATGTATTCCGTCATTGGGTGTTGAAAATGAAACAGCTGAGGTCAGTTGATCTAAAGGCTCGAGAAATTTCTCTCATTCGGGCATTCACAGTGCGCCGATGGTTGGCTATATAAGGGCGATGTGTCACTTATCCTTATCCCTTATCAGTAGCTAAGCCATCTGATGCAATGCGTGGGCCCCTGACCGGCGGAAGTGTCTTAAAAAAAACGCCAGAGACCAGGGGGACAGAGTAGATACAGGTTCTCAAGGCCACAGTAAAAGACCAACGGATAATCTACTGGCTGACATGGGTGCTTCAACACGCTTCTAGTGATATCATGCGAATTTTTTCAATAATAAAATAGAATCTACGGCCAATCAAAGAAAAAATCGAGATCGACGTAGTTGAGCTGTCGGCGCACTTTCCGAATCGGGTAATTGGATTAACAAATCAGTCGCATATAAAGAGCGCCCTTGAGTCAGGGATCTACTATCTTTTTACATTATTCTTCCTTCTAACTGTATTTATATCTTGCTGAAACTGTACATAGGGCGCTCTTCCAGATATAGCGGAACGGCGCTGGTAAGACATGCTGGAGTCTTTAACTCTGTGCACCAGGACGGCGATGTTTGCAGATGGTGAATTTCAGCGATGGTTGAGCGCCACAGTAGAAACACATCATCAACAGCACTGACCATTCTCTCTTTGAGCACTTCTTGGTGTCCCTCTCTAGCTAAATAGGTACCGCTCGCTATATGAGCGTGTGGGATGCGAAATCCGCTTTTGTGGAACCTCTAGTTGGGGCTGTTCAAGCAGCTTCTCCAGGACACAATAACTGATCAATTTCAATTCAGTCGTTTTCAAATAAAGCCACATAATACCCGATGAATTCTCTGATAGTCATGCCACCCCTCACATATCTGCCCAATGGGCATGCCTTATCTTCGTATGCCTACTATCTCCGTCAGTTCGTTGACCGCATTCCTGAGGCAAAACACAAGACAGATGCTAATTCAGGTAACTTGGGTCTCGAATCACACGGTAAGCAAGCATACCAAGTTGGTCTTGATCGACTCCCACAACAGATTGAAGATGTCAAGCACAAAAAAGGTGCGAAGTTCAATTTACTACTCATCGGGGAGCAAGGATGCGGAAAAACCACCTTCTTCAACACTTTGTTTGGGACAAAGGTGATGCCTACGATCTGGGATTCGTTTGAGAATATCAAACCGTATACCCATTTTGAAAAGCAGGATGCTATTTCTACACATAGAGTGAACTTCATTGAGGGAGGTTTCAACTTGGACCTAACATTAATTGAGACACCTGCTTTTGGTGACTACATTGACAACATGTTTGCGTACATTCCAATTACTGACTACATTGACGAGCATTTGAGAAGATACATGTTTCAAGACGAGCAGCCAGATAGAACCAAGAAAGTTGATAACAGAGTGCATGCGTGCCTTTTCTTCATTACTCCAAGCTCCCGTGGTCTCTCTACTTCTGAGATTGAGTGCATGAAGCACATCTCTTCTAGAGTCAACTTGATTCCAGTTATCGCAAAGGCTGACACATTGACCACACACGAAATTGAGGAGATCAAGGACTTGGTAAAACGAATCGTCAAGCGTCATGGTATCAAGATCTGTGAATTTATTGAAGACGAAGAGGTGAGACTGTCTATTTTTAAAGACTGTCCTTTTACTTTGATTGGATCAGAAAGCTTCTTCACTGTTGAACGAGATGGTGGAAAGTCGGAAACAGTACGCGGAAGAAACTACCCATGGGGAGTTGCAGAGGTTATGAATCCGCAGCATTGTGATTTCATCAAATTAAGGGATGTTTTGATGGGTGATAATATGGCAGATTTGATTTCCACAACAGAGGCCTACTACGAGAAGTGTCGTAGAAGATTGATTGAGACGAGGGTGAAGGGAGCCTCAACGCTTTTTCATAAGTTAGCAGATGAAGAATTCAACACTGGAACTCATGGTGATAATTTAAAGAGGGAGGGTAGCTTAAATAAAGAGCTTATTGGTTCATCAAACGCTAATATTTCTCGAATGAATCTTTTGACAGAGTTGCAGCAGTTGGACTTGAACTTTGATGATGTTGGTGGAATATCTGGAATTACAATTGCCAAGGCACTTTGTGTATTTGGCAAGGCTAATGTTGACAAGCTTGTTGCTGAATGGAGTCCGATATATCTTCACAACCAGCTTCGTTTGAAAAAAATTCTCAAAGAAGAAGCAAAATTCCATGAGCAAAAGCAGAAGGCTTGGAAGCAAAGCTTGGCCTACAAACAGCTCAAGTACAATGAAGAGCTGGCTGAGTTGAGGGCTATCATCCAGAAATTGAAGGCCGAAATCAATATGTTGGAAGGGAACAAGCGCAAGTCCAATCCTAAGAAGAAGAAATCCAAAGAGAGCGATTCAATTGATTATGAATCCATTCATGCAGATGCTGCAGATGCTGCTACTGCTGCTCAAATCTTAGATGACTCGACTTTTTCCAACGTTCAGCTCGTTCTGGAGAAGTTATCTACGATGAGACCATCAACCAGCTGTGAGAATGAAACGCAGTCTATGGTCGGAGGCGTCAAAACTACGATTGGCGCATCCATCTCAACGGCCTGATGATTTCTTGGGATAGTTGTCTTATACTGACTTCCTCTTTTACTAATTTCTTCCTGGATGTTTCATAAAACCATAGCTTACGACTACAAATATCCTTCGAGAGACGTTATATTGTAGTGTTATCGAAGACGCACTGGGGGTCGATCTGCCATCTGTACACGGGCAAAGGGCTGGTTGCCCTAACAAAGCTTTTTTGATCCGGGCTTACAGGCTCGCGCAAAAGCGAAGTTTTGAAAATTTTACTCTTTTGTTCTCTCTCTCTCCTTCTCTCTCTGGCTGACTCTTCATTGCCCTTTTTGAAAGTGTCGACTAGAACAAGCGAACACCGACACAGTGGGCAGATGCTGGCTGTGGCTGTGTGCGCTGCTCTGTTTAGTCGTTAAGAGGTAAGTTTGCCAGTTACCGAATCGATCAAAGGTTCGAGACTTTGGGCGATGAAAGATTTTGCTTCGGAGGGTTCTTTATGTGATGATTGTCTTTTTTCTAAGTATGTTTTTTCTGGCATCTCTAATGTTAGGGGCTTGTTTAATTACCGGTCTCGATGAGTACAACCATTGACTAAATATCTGATAAAAGAACCTTTTGAAGTTTGAAATTGTTCTTTATTTCGTGTCCTCCTCTTACCTTTAGCTTTAAACTGGAAGCAGCCTATTAACGCTACTTTTGAAGTACAAATGTGCTAATGAATGAAGACTTTTGAAAATACTAAAGTAGATACGATTTATATATGATCTGCAAGCTCATGTAGTTCAACATGAATAGAATAATAGCACATTGGAGGTACTAGTGTAGTTCCAATGTCAGACAGAGAGCAAAGGATCAAGCACAGAAGTATCCATTATGTCTTTATAGCCCAACATCACTGTTATTAGCAGTTTCAGGAGAGAAGCCACGCGGGTCACTTATACGCCCAGTAAAAATAAACCGGGCATGAAAGATTCAACTGCCATTGGCAGTGGTTAGCAGCATGGATATGAGGTATAGCTGTTGTCCTGTTTCTTTCTTTTGTGTAATGTGTCTTTTTTCTTAGAAACAAGCAAATCATGGAACCCACAAGTCACCTTTTCCTCTGGGAACAAACTCAATCTCGTCGAGACTCTCAATCTTGACATTCTGATTAGCTTTCTGATGGAGAGGAATTGTATTAACATTAGCACCAATACCAACAGCTTGAGAAGATTTCTTTTTGGTTTTTTTTTTGGTTTTGCTCTTTTCTGATTTAAAAGAATCACTGTTAAAATCATCGGCAAAATTCAGTCTGCTGAAATCACGGTCAATAGCATTGATCGTAGCATCATCACAAGCTGAGCTATAATCTTCTCTTGCCACTTTAGCGCGTGACAAAAAAGCATCAGCTTGTAAGACATTGACACACTTGATTCTGAAGCTTTCACACCAAATACGAGTAGAGTTATCCTCGGTAACGAAAATCCAGTTTTCTGGATCAATATGTGTCTTTTGAATCAATGCTCTGAGCAAAGAACGGAGTCTTCCTGGTAGTTCAGCTCTCTCATTGTCCTTTCCTTGATCCTTTGCATTAGCAGACAATTGTACAGCTTCGGACTCAGTCATTGTCACAGGTACAGAATTGGAGATTGACTTCTGGATCCTGGTAAACTCTCCCACACGAGGAGCGCGTACCTTGTAACGTAAGCAGTTCTTCCAGATTGGTCCAACTTCCGCGGGCTTTTCAATCAACACTTTTTCCACCGTATCAGAGTGTGTGTTCGAATATTTCTTCTCAATAAGTCTCAATCCTTCACGGGCGTTGGTGGCGGTCATAGAGGCACCTTTCTTAAAGAAGTCAAGCTCATGAAGGGTGTACGAAGGGATCCACAGTAACACGTCTGTATCCGTCTCGAGCCAGCGGCGGATGTTTCCAAGGCCCTTTGTGAAGGCAGATACATCCAAGATGAAGTAAGCCGTGGAGACACCCAGCTGCTCCGGCATAAAGGTCGCTAGTCGGGTTAATTGGGTCTGCTTTCAGCATGTCTATTGATGAGAAGGTACTTGCTGTGGGTGTTGGTCTTTTCCCGCGCCCCATCGCGCGCTCTCTCTGTCTCTCTCCACACAAAGCACACATACTCTCGCTTCCACTACTATAAAAGAAACTTATGTACATGTTATTGGTCAATGCTGTAGATGCAGTCGTTGAGTTTATGCTAAGAGATCACAAAACATCTTCACTCACAAGGTCTAGCGTGTAGTCTGGTTTGAAAGGCCACAGATCAAAGTGTTTCGTGATGACAACAAAGTCGTCTGCAACGAGGTCCTTGACACGCTTCGACATCATCTCTGGGGATAACTTGGTTGAGAAGTACTCCTTAGCTCCTGGTCCAATGTTGTCGATTGCCTCTGATACCTTCTTAGTTCGTAGAATAAGCATGCCCTTCGTCACGTAGTCCCACGAGAAAACGTCTTTGAGATCATGGTCCTTGGGTGTGATATCCAACAGCGACATTGGTCCACCAGTTAGACTCTCAGGGTCCACAATTAGTGTCTGGCCATCTTCCAGTGTCTTGGTATCAAAGGGACTCTTCGTTTGAAACCTCTCGGAGTTCGTCGTGGCCAAGAGTCGAGCATCGGAAAACGTTTCTCTCACCAGTGAACACTTGTTTCTTGGACTGGACCCTGGAGTGGCCATCACCTTAATCGCCGATGCCTCAGGCACCCATAAAAGCATTCTCACGTTACCAAATCTCTGGACCCAGTTCTTGTGTCCCATGCACGCTAACCATTGCATCAGTAAACTTTCTTCCGCCAGATTGGCGGTCAGCATGAGCGTGGAGTGAGCGTGATCTCGTGCCTCAAACTGTGGTTGGAGAATTCCTGTTTTGGTATCTGTGATATCCATAAACGTCTTCCAGTTGTATGGGTTCTGCTTTACAAACTGAAACGAGTTTTGTTCTGTCTTCGGGTTTTGCTTGAGCTCGATGAGGTAGTTCTCGATGAGCTTTGCGAACTTGAGCCTTGACTCCATTAATATATGCTGTTTCGGTTGTAATTTGTTATGCAATGCTGCTGAGAACTCCATATTACCGGGGTATGCATCAAGAAGACAGAGGTCTTCACTCTTGTATGTGTGTTGGATTTTGTCAGCGATCTTGGCCGCTAATGCATGGTTCTTGATGAAAGAAGTGTTGAGGTGTTTCCTCACAGCTGCAAACGCGGGTACGGGTACTTGGACCATTGTACTAGTATGATTCTGTAGTCAGGATTCAGCTCCTGGAAGTGAACCTCAAAGATTTGATATATTAACCCTTTAATAAGCCGTATTATATTGAAGAGTGCAGGATCCCCGGAGCGGTCCAAAATTTTCTCGCGAACAATAGTTTTGTTTTCGTTATAGATCTTTCATCAACATCAACAGCTCACACCAGGGAATAGAAGCTTACGGATATCAAACTCGACCCGTTTTCAAACAATACCATGAAGATCACAATTAAACCTCCTGCTGCAATTCCCAAGGAGGAGCCTGTCACATCAGAGACCAAAATCAAGCTGCGGCTACCTTCGGCCCAGCGTCATAAGGCCTCTCCACCAGCCACAATAGAAATGAAGACTCCCAATATTAAGATCAAGCTTGGTGGGAACAAGCCATCGAAACAGCAGAACAAACCACTACAGGTTAAACGAGCCCCTACAATCAGAATCAAGCCAACGCGTATACCTGGTGAGGGCTACGACTCTGAAGACTCTGATATCGAAGATGACCCTTTGGTGGAGCAGGCGATCATCTTCAGAATGCTACCAGATGCTGAACTCGACTATGTACGTCATTGCGTTGAAAGTGGGGATCTCAGCGGTATTACCATAAAATGGAAAGATCCTCGACGCTGTTGGATCCAAGTGAACAGTACCCTCTACGTCGGTAAACTTATGAGACTGCCAAACATCATTGAAGCGAACAAGACGGTTGATAAAAAGAACTTGTTCAAGACAGTTGACATAAGCGAAGTTCTTGTGGTTCTAAAACGTATACAGGACCAATCAGAGATCAACGACGTTTCTCCGGAAGAGGAAGAGTATCATAGTGGTATCACACCACCAATGAACAATATCGCAAAGAGTCAATACCGTCGCAAACTTACCAAATCACGCATTGAATCCATTGAGGCTCGTGTTGATGAATTACTTAGAATGGACGAAGAAGCCATGAGTACCACGTACGAGTTAGTCGATCCAGAAAGTATCGGTAAGGTTGAAGACCAAGACTCGCATATCTCATCTTCCCATCCCGTGTACGTGCCTCCACGTGTCATTGACGAAGAAGAGTCTGCTAAGAATATGTTCAAAGCCTCTAGAGAGAGAGAACAAGAGGCAAACAGTGCAGAAGCCCAAGCCGCAGAAGAGGAAGAAATTGCAGACGGTATCGATGACTTGGAGATGGAATTGGAACAGGCCTTGGAAGGTGGAGAAATCATGGGAGAAGATGAAGATGATGACGACGATGACGACGATGATGATGATGACGATGATAATAGTGATGATGAAGGAGGCATGCACCGCAAGGTGGAAGTTGATGAAGATGAGCAACACAATGCTCTATTACGTGATGAAATCAGTGAATTGGAAGCTACAATTAAACAAAACCAAGCCAGACTGGATAAGACTAGTAATGCTCTTCTCCGCGGCAGATTCATTGGCAGTATCAATAAGCTCGAAAAAGAGCTCGACAACAAGAAGAGACAGCTCAAGATCAGTGAAGATAAGACTAACACGAAGAAACTACAACAGCAGGGTGATGACATCGACAATGCTGAGGACACTGCCAATGCTGGTTCCAACAGATCCGCAATGGGTCAAGACTTGGACGATGAAGAAGAAGGCGAAGAGGAAGACGTCGACATGAGTGATATGGAAGAAGCCGATTCTGAACCCCAAGGCCAAGATAAAGCAAGTATTGAGGTTGATGAAGACGACTTTGAAGACTTGTTTGGTTGAACCCGTTAGAAAAATGGAGAAATCAGTATTATACCATTTATCCGGTGGTTTGCATGCGCGCACTGGTGGCTTGCCTAGATCCTGGATAGAGAAAAAGTAATGGAGGAATCTGATCGCTTATCTGTTGTAGTTGCTGTTGTAAAAGAAAACAACAAGACAGCACAGCCATGTCGCTGAACTGGGTGACTAGACAAGATAACATACAAGAACCCTTTGTACCCCTCCCAGAAGAAATTATCCAACACAGGCAGGCCGAACCTGTGATAATAGAACTGACACCGATCAACCAGCCCAAGCCAGAGACAATCACGCTGGATGGTACGATATACTTGACGTCACACAGAGTCGTTCTGCTCTCATCAAACAAAAAGCAATCACCACACAATGACAACTTCTCCCTACTATACAAGGATATTGTCTCATACAAACTTGACATGCCTTGGTTTGGCAGTAACAAGTACAAGATACTCTTCCGTATATCCAACGCTGACGGAGGCTTGAATTACCTATACCAATGGGAGATGCGCATAGTATTCAACTCTGGAGGTGCTGTAGCATTCTCTGACAAGTTTTCCGCACTCAAGACACGCTGCGACAACGATCAAGTGGACGAGTTGCCTGCCTACACCAGCTGAGAGGTGGCGCTCTGCTGAGGTGCTGGTGGGACGAGTATTTAATAATACATAGTGATTAATCGTACTTTCCTAATTGGGAAGTCTAGGTTCACGAACGTCCGGTCCGCGCCGGAAATTGCTGTTTGGTCGAGTGGCCGGGGTGCGCGGGCGGACCCACTTTCCCGCGCCGGCAAGAATTATGAAGGGGCCAACCCTTAACGGGCTTCTCTCCACAGGCAGACCGCCCATCTACAGCCCCACTGCTTCTTGCTCCAGCAACCATGGACTCTAATCGAAGTATTCCTAAGGAGGAGATCCAGAAGCTCTATTACGTGAGTTCCTCCCACCACCACCCAATGGCCCCCCATGACTGCCCAGCACTCGCCACTTGCCCACGGCGGCAACAACGACAACAGTCAAGAGACGCGTTGTTTACATCCACTACGCGTGTGGTTCCGAGTGCCAAAACATCTCATCACAGGCACAGTTTGAGACCGCACATACTGTTGTGTTCCCACGCAATCACAGGATAGTGCACTTGACCATCTTTGCTTGCCGCCATGTTTTCTGTAAAGGGCCTTTTCCTGTCTTCCTGAAACTGCTCGCGCAGCGTTAGAGACCAGGGGTTGGTGATGCCAACCTCTTGAGTCAATTGAGTTATATGGGGGACCATTCTGCCATGGGTTAAAGCACTACTAACATCATCGAACAGCGCTGGCAGCAACTGAAACAGCAGCTTGGTGACAATGCCCAACAGAACGCTGAGTTCATTCAGTTGTCAAAGGTGTTGAAGCACATATCCAAGCAGCAAGAGCTTGCAAGACAACAACAACAACACAGTCGTATATCTTCACAAAACGGCTCTCCCATGGTGCAGCAGCAATCGTCACAGCTACCAATGCATCAGATGCAACAGCAGCAGCAACAACAACAACAACTACAAGGAGTTAATGGCAACGGCTTCAACCAAGGTATGAGCGGGTCTCCTGCCATACAGCCATCTTCAATAACGACCCCTCAACAGGGACAGATGCATACGCCTTCAATGGCTCAACAGCAGCAGCAAGCTATCGGTGGTCAGCAGAGTAAGAACCAGATCAACCCAGGCCTCTTTGCCCCTTATCAATCCATTCTTCTCAAAGCACAGATAGCTGCTTTCAAATGCCTCGTCAAGAATATGCCAATTCCACCAGAGGTCAATAACATCTTGCTTTCCTCTGTCAAGAATAGCTTTAACAAAAACGGTACCACGTCTAACTCTGCCCCTGGTATCAGTGCAGGAGCCACGCCACGACAACCCTCCATCTCACAACCCCCACTTCAACCACCGTCTGCCCAACAATTAATGAATACACCACAGATTAGCTCAAATATGTCCCCACAGCAATCAGGTATCACATCCCTTTCAAACGGTGCATCTCCGGGTCTTTCTTTACAGCAATCACAAATTCCAACACCGACAATGCCAGAGAAGACTGCTTCCGGTACGCCGACAATAAATCCATCAGTTCATGTCCCTGATGCAGAGATTGAAAGACCAATTCCCCTAGAAAAACTCAAGGCTGAGCATCCAGAGATCACAACTATCGTTCCTATTAATGATCCAAAACTACAGGTCCAAAGTTATACAAAACCAATACAACAAGTTGATATTCCTTATGAATTGCTCAGTCATCCAAAGTCCAGAATCATAACACCAGGTGTTTTCCCACCTGGCTTAGATGTCCCAGGTGCTGCTGAAATACGAGAAGCCACAATTAAATTGGAAATCGATGCTACACTTGAGAAGTTTAGCTTTGAACTTCAAAATGTTGATGACAACGACACAAAGAAGTTGGATGATATGATTGATTACTACGCTTTGAAACTTCTTCCGCTACAAAAGGCCATGAGGGGACATGTTTTAAGCTTCAATTACTTCAAAAACTCCCTTCTGACAAACACACATCCAAACTTCTTGGCCAAGATCCGTAAAATTAACTTGATGGATGCTTCAACAACAACACACCTCTACATGCAACAACTAAGTTTGAAGCGCAAAATTGAACACAAAAAGAAGTACGACCAGATCGAAAAGATCACTGCTGACTCAAGTTCCATTCTGAAGAAAAGATCTGAAAAGAAGGATCATATTGCTAAGTTCGGTAAAACGGTGATCAATGCACATATCAACATTGAGAAGGAAGAACAGAAGAGAATGGAAAGAAATGCCAAACAGCGTTTACAGGCCTTGAAAGCTAACGATGAAGAGGCTTATATCAAATTGTTAGATCAGACCAAGGACACAAGAATTACGCACTTGTTAAAACAAACAAACACTTTCCTGGATTCGCTGGCGCAGGCTGTTAAAGAGCAACAAAAGGAGACTCATGAGCAAGCTAAGGCGGTTGGAAGAGAAGTCAATGAGGAGTTTGATAACATGGACGAAGAAGAAACAGTTGACTATTACTCTGTTGCTCATAGAATAAAGGAAGAAGTCAAAACTCAACCGTCTATTCTTGTTGGTGGTGAATTGAAGGAGTATCAATTGAAGGGTTTGCAATGGATGGTATCATTATACAATAACCATTTGAATGGTATCTTGGCCGATGAAATGGGTTTAGGTAAAACCATTCAAAGTATCTCTTTGATCACCCATCTCATTGAAGTAAAAAAGGTTTCAGGTCCATTCCTAGTCATTGTTCCATTATCCACATTGACAAATTGGAATCTGGAGTTTGAAAAATGGGCTCCTTCCGTAAAGAAGATCACTTATAAAGGTAATCCAACTGCTAGAAAAATTATGCAGCATGATATCAGAACAGGAAACTTCCAAGTGTTGTTGACCACGTTTGAGTATATTATCAAGGACCGTCCATTGCTGGCTAAAACTAATTGGGCCCACATGATCATTGATGAAGGTCACAGAATGAAAAACAGTAACTCCAAGTTATCTTTCACTTTGACAACGTACTATCATACTGAATACCGTCTCATTTTGACGGGTACTCCACTCCAGAACAACTTACCAGAATTGTGGGCGCTGTTGAATTTTGTTCTTCCGAAGATTTTCAACTCTGTGAAGTCCTTCGATGAATGGTTCAATACTCCATTTGCTAATACTGGTGGCCAAGACAAGATTGAACTTTCTGAAGAAGAAACTCTTTTGGTTATCAGAAGATTACACAAAGTGTTGAGACCTTTCTTGCTACGTCGTTTGAAAAAGGATGTTGAAAAGGACTTGCCCGACAAAGTTGAGAAGGTGATCAAGTGTAAAATGAGTGCTTTGCAGAGAACACTTTACCAGCAAATGTTGAAATTCCATCAGATATTCATTGCAGATGAGACCGGTCAAAACTACATTCCGCTCAAAGGTTTGAACAATCCTGTAATGCAGCTAAGAAAGATTTGTAATCATCCATTCGTGTTTGAAGACATTGAGAATATGGTGAACCCAGCACACGATACCAACAACAATATTTGGAGAGTCGCTGGTAAGTTTGAGTTGTTAGAAAGGATTTTGCCCAAATTCAAGGCCACTGGCCACAGGGTGTTGATCTTCTTCCAGATGACTCAGATCATGGACATCATGGAAGATTTTTTAAGACTCATGGGCTTGAAGTACATGAGACTTGATGGTTCTACCAAACCCGATGACCGTACTGAACTGTTGAAAGAATTCAATGCACCAGACTCGGAATACTTTGCCTTCTTATTGTCCACAAGAGCTGGTGGTTTGGGTTTAAATTTGCAGACTGCAGACACAGTTATTATCTTTGACACAGATTGGAACCCTCATCAAGATCTTCAGGCGCAAGATAGAGCTCATAGAATTGGCCAAAAGAATGAGGTTCGTATTTTAAGACTGATCACCGAAGACTCTGTTGAAGAAGTGATTCTGGAACGTGCACACCAAAAGTTGGATATCGATGGTAAGGTCATTCAAGCTGGTAAATTCGATAACAAGTCTACTGCTGAAGAACAAGAGGCACTTCTGAGGGCACTTTTGGAAGCTGAAGAGAACAAGAAGGCTGACGATAATGATGACTTGGATGACGACGACTTGAACGAGATATTATCCAGAAATGAAAATGAACTCGATGTTTTCAGAAAGTTGGATGAAGAGAACAGAATGAGAAAGATGAATGGTCGTTTGATCACTGAAGGTGAACTTCCTCCTGTGTATGGCACTGACCCAAGTATCTACTTGGCAAGTAAGGAAGAGACTGGTGAGCTTGGTCGTGGTGCAAGAGAGCGTAAACAGACGTTGTATGATGACAACATGACTGAAGAGCAATGGCTGAGGGAGATTGATGGTCTAGATGAATCTGCACCTGAAGAAGAAGAGGAAGACTATGACGATGCTCCAAAGGCTAAGAAAAAGAGATCCAGAAAGAAGAGACAGGACTATGAGAATGATGAAGAAGATGATGAATTTGTCGGAGCCAAAAAGCGGAGAAGTGTCCCACCTGTTGACGACGAGATCAACTCTACAGCTTCTACACCAATTACAACTGGTCTTCCTCGTGCCCGTGGCAAGAAGGCTGCTGCTCCAAGAGGCCGTAAAGGTGCTGCTGCTAATCGTGGGCAGACACCGGCTTCTCGTCTTCCAAGAGACGAATCTCTATCTTCTGATCAACGTGATACTTTGAACCTTCAATGCGAGAACATTTGTGAAGATTTAATCGACTATCTCAATGAGGACGGTCGCCGTTTAAGCGATATCTTCATGGTGAAGCCGGCCAAACGGTTCTATCCCGACTACTATATGCTAATTAAGTATCCTATTGCCTTTGATGTGATCAAAAAGAGAATTCACAGTAACATATATCACAGTCTCCGTGAATTCATTGAGGACATCCATCTTATGTTTGCAAATGCCAGGATATACAATGAAGAAGGATCGATGGTTTATGACGATGCCGCAACACTGGAGCAGTTAGCTTTGGCTAAGTATAAGGATCTGGTTGAGGATGCTGACGTTGATTTTACTCAGTTTGATGACGAGCACTTGACCAAAGTACAGCCTAAGAAGCCTCCAGCAGCTGTGACGTCTGTGTCTGGTGTGTCTGCTGAATTTTGATTATTTTACTATGGGAAGGTCCCTAGGCGTTTATGATTTATAGAAACTACCCCCTGAATTGTTACGTGTATTATACAATCCCCTCCCACACGTGTAGAACCAACTGTGGCACGTCCCACATGTCTACCCTTCCCACCAGATCAGGCATACGCAGCTTAGCAAGTCACATGCATCTCGGCCACGCCATTGTTGACTCGAGCACATGCCAATTTCCCGAGTCGGGCCGGGATCACATGTGAAGAAATTTCGTGCGCGCACGTGAGCTCGAATCGGTCTGCGCCGCACTCGCTGAGATTTTACGCTTCGTTCCCCCGTCGTTTATAAGAAAAAAAAATTCCATATCCAACTCTCGCTCCGTTCACCACCACCAAGGAAGTCCCATCACCAAAGCTCCGCTCTTTCTAGTCATGTCTGCTCCATCCAACACCTTCCTTTTCACCTCCGAGTCCGTTGGTGAGGGTCACCCAGATAAGATCTGTGACCAGGTCTCCGACGCTATCCTCGACGCTTGTTTGGCCGTCGACCCATTGTCCAAGGTTGCCTGTGAGACCGCTGCTAAGACCGGTATGATCATGGTCTTCGGTGAGATCACCACTAAGGCTCAGTTGGACTACCAGAAGATCATCAGAGACACCATCAAGCACATTGGTTACGATGACTCCGCTAAGGGTTTCGACTACAAGACCTGTAACGTTCTCGTTGCGATCGAGCAGCAGTCTCCAGATATCGCCCAGGGTTTGCACTACGAGAAGGCCCTTGAGGACCTCGGTGCCGGTGACCAGGGTATCATGTTTGGTTATGCCACTGATGAGACCGACGAGAAGTTGCCATTGACCATCTTGTTGGCCCACAAGCTCAACAAGGCCCTTGCTGACGCTAGAAGATCTGGTGCTTTGCCATGGTTGAGAGCCGACACCAAGACCCAGGTCACTGTTGAGTACAAGAACGACAACGGTGCTGTCATCCCATTGAGAGTTGACACCGTCGTTATTTCCACCCAGCACGCTGAGGAGATCTCCACTGAGGATTTGAGATCTGAGATCTTGAAGCACATTGTCAAGAAGGTCATCCCAGAACACTTGTTGGACGACAAGACTATTTACCACATTCAGCCATCTGGTAGATTTGTCATTGGTGGCCCACAGGGTGATGCCGGTTTGACCGGTAGAAAGATCATCGTCGACACATACGGTGGTTGGGGTGCTCACGGTGGTGGTGCCTTCTCTGGTAAGGACTTCTCCAAGGTCGACAGATCTGCTGCTTATGCCGCTAGATGGATTGCCAAGTCCCTTGTCCACGCTAAGTTGGCCAAGAGAGCTTTGGTCCAGTTGTCTTACGCCATTGGTGTTGCTGAGCCATTGTCCATCTTCGTTGAGACCTACGGTACTTCCAAGCACACTTCTGATGAGTTGGTTGCCATCATCAGAAAGAACTTCGACTTGAGACCAGGTGTTGTTGTCAAGGAGTTGGACTTGGCCAGACCAATCTACTTCAAGACTGCTTCTTACGGTCACTTCACCGACCAGTCCAACCCATGGGAGCAGCCAAAGCCATTGAAGTTCTAAAGTGGTTTTTAAAAGAAACAATGGGCAACACACCACTGCGTGGTTTGGGTCCTTGAACTTCACTTCCCATTCACCATAATAATGATGCTTATGACCGTATCCAACGCTCAACTCGTTGGTACACACTTTTGTTTTGGAATTCTTTCATTGTACTGCTTTTCCTCATTTCATTTTACTCCTTTCACTATAACTTCTTCACGTTTTCACGGTTTTAATATCTGCTATATAGAACTAAATGTCCCTCAACAGGCATACATAAATGGTCATCTCATGAGTTATTGTCCCATGTAGTTTTCGTCTTGTGTGCTCATCCGCGGTCGATGCGACAATTTCTGTTGTGAGGTTTCTCCGCCTCGGCTAATGAGGCCCTCACTCGTTTTGACCTGTTGTACACGCACAAGAGACTATGGTGGGTGTTGCCCATTCCCTTCGAGGACACCTAATTAGATTCTGGCGTTTTTCTCGGGTTGATGGAGTACAGATCGGTTGTCCGCGGGTTTAAGCCACTTTGGGTTATCGTACACTGTGCGGGTTGTGTCAAAGAGGGGTTGGGACAAATGAACAATGTGAGCTGTGAACCGCTCTTGACTCTTGGGACACCAGACATGGGACAAGAGAGGGGACAGTCGCAGTCTCGTCCTTCAATCCGCTCGGTATAAATACAAGATGTGCCTCCCGGGTTTCACTCGTCAAGTAAGCCACGTAGAGAACCAGTGCACACATCTAAACTACCATGTTGAGACAGCAAGTAGGCCGCTCAGTGCGCCGCTTCGCCACCCAACCAGACATCAAGGCCACGCTCAAGAGTGTCATTCCCCAAAGAGTAGAGCTCTACAATCAAGTTAAAAAGGATCAGGGTTCCAAAAAAATTGGAGACGTTACCGTCGGCGGTACAATTGGTGGAATGCGTGGTTACTCTGCTCTGCTATGGGAAGCCTCGTCGGTTGATCCTGAGAAAGGTGTCACTTTCCACGGCCACACAATTCAGGAGTGTCAGGATTTTTTACCAAAGCAGCACGATGAATCTGGTGATCACAAGTCCGAGTTCTTGCCGGAGTCTATGTTTTGGTTCTTGCTCACTGGTGAAAAGCCAACACAGCAGCAGATTGACACGTTCAGTGCTGAGTTAGTTTCCCAATCTGAGCTGCCAGGTCACTTGGTCAAAGTCATCGACTCGCTTCCTTCCAAGACTCTGCACCCAATGACTCAGTTGTCTATAGCTGTCAGTGCTCTGAACCACGATTCCAAATTTGCCAAAGCCTATGCTAAGGGAATTCCGAAAACGGAGTATTGGGAATACGTATTGGACGATTCTTTGAACCTCATTTCCAAGCTGCCGACCATCATTGGTCGTATCTACGCTAATACTTATCACAATGGAGAACAGCTTGGTCATATTGATTACCGCAAGGATTGGAGCTATAACATGGCTCAGTTGATGGGATTCACCAAAGACTCTAGAAATGTGAACGACTTGTCATCTCAACAATCCAGTGACTTTGTCAACCTCATAAGACTATACTGTGCTCTGCATGGTGATCACGAAGGTGGTAATGTCAGTGCACATGCTACGCATCTCGTTGGCTCTGCATTAAGTGATCCATACTTGAGTTATAGTGCAGGTATACAAGGTCTTGCTGGTCCATTGCACGGTTTGGCCGCCCAGGAAGTTGTCAGATTCATCTTGGAAATGAAAGAAGCCATTGGCGGTGATATCAACGATCAAAAGAAGATCGAAAGCCACTTATGGAGTTTGCTCAATTCTAAGAGAGTCATTCCAGGGTATGGCCACGGTGTTTTGAGAAAACCAGACCCACGTTTTCAAGCTATGATCGAGTTTGGTACCAAAAGACCTGAAGAGTTTTCTAATGATGATAACTTCCAATTGGTCAAGAACCTCAGTGCGATTGCTCCAGGGGTGCTGACCCAACATGGTAAAACTAAGAACCCTTTCCCTAACGTTGACTCATCCTCGGGCGTGTTGTTCTTGCACTACGGCCTCAAGGAGCTATTGTTCATTACTGTGATATTCGGTGGTTCTAGATCGCTTGGCCCTCTGGCTCAGTTGGTATGGGACAGAATCTACGGTTTACCAATTGAACGGCCAAAGAGTGTCACATTAGAGATGTTGACGGGCCAGAAATGATTCCTCCCTACGCGTGTGCGGAAAGTTATTTATTATTCTCTATTTATATAAATTTATAAAAGTATTTTTATATATATATTTGTCTTACGTGTCTTGTAGTATCATATGTTTTGCTTTCCCCAGATTTTGGACATGTCCGCACTTGCATCCCCCACTCCCCTGCGGGTCCCCCATGCCCCACACTTGTCCAGACAAACGCGTGGCCCTCTACTGCGGTAAATACCAAACTAAACGAGATCGCTCATTGAACGGGTGGAGGCAGCTGTGATCTGGACAAACTGCTCCGAGACTCGGAAAAGGTTCTCTTTCTCCTCTTATAAGCAGGGTGTCCCACCCGCTTTATAAGCTGATTGCCTCAACTGTCTCCCTGCACACAAACAACAGGTCTCAGTGCCAGTCTTTCCTCTCCCTGTCTCACATCCAATGCTCAGAAGAAGTCTCTCCACCACTGCCAGAAGAATGTCCGCCATTGTCACAGAGAACACACGTCCAGAGGCGGACAAAGTTCTCAAGGACATTGCCAGCTACGTGCACGACTACAAAGTGGATTCCACTCTCGCTTTCGATACTGCCAGGCTCTGCTTCCTCGACACCTTAGGGTGTGGTCTTGCTGCACTGAAGTACGACCAGCCAAAACGACTCATTGGCCCTGTCGTTCCAGGAATGGTTGTACCAAACGGTACAAAGGTCATTGGTACTTCTCACCAACTTGACCCCATCCGTGGTGCTTGGTCCATCGGTACCATCATCAGATGGCTTGACTACAACGACTGCTGGCTCGCTGCTGAGTGGGGACATCCATCTGATAACCTCGGTGGTATTCTTGCTGTTGCTGATTACTTGACAAGAGCTTCAAAAGCTGGTGGTGAAGGTAAAGTCTTCAAAGTTAAAGATGTATTGGAAGGTATGATAAAAGCGCACGAGATACAAGGCTGCTTAGCACTGGAGAACTCTTTCAATAAGGTCGGCTTGGACCACGTTCTTCTCGTGAAGGTGGCCACCACTACTGTTGTGTCTAAGATGCTTGGTTTATCTGAAGAACAAACAATTGATGCATTATCGCAGGCCTTCGTCGATGGTCAGTCAATGAGAACATACAGACACGCACCAAATACGATGTCGAGAAAGTCTTGGGCTGCTGGTGATGCTGTTTCTCGTGCTGTCAACTTGGCCTACCACGTTAAAAACGGTGAGTCTGGTATGCCATCAGTATTGACTGCTAAGACCTGGGGCTTCTACGACGTTTTGTTCAAGGGGCAGGAGTTTAAGTTCCAAAGACCTTACGGCTCCTACGTCATGGAGAACGTTTTGTTCAAGATCTCTTTCCCAGCTGAATTCCATGCTCAGACTGCCGTTGAAGCAGCATTGACTTGTCAAGAGAAGTTGAAGTCATTGGGTAAAACACACAAGGATATCAAATCTGTGAGAATCAGAACTCAGGAGGCCGCTATGAGAATCATTGACAAGAAGGGACCATTGTACAACTACGCTGACAGAGACCATTGTATACAATACATGGTTGCCATCCCGTTGATTCACGGTCGCTTGACTGCAGACGACTACAGTGATTCTATTGCTTCTAATCCTGATATTGATGCCTTGAGAGACAAGATGTACTGTGTTGAGGATAAGCAGTTCACCGTGGATTACCACGCTCCAGACAAGAGATACATCGGCAACGCCCTGCAAGTTGAGTTGAACGATGGCACTGTGCTGGATGAAGTGGTCGTTGAGTACCCTATCGGTCACAGAAAGAGAAGAGACGAAGGCAAGCCGGTACTTTTGAAGAAGTTTGAGAGACACGTCTCAGAGCACTTCGATGACAAGGCCCAGGTTGGTGCAATCCTCAAGGCCAGTTACGCAAAGGAACTGGACGAGATGGATATCGACGAGTACGTAGACCTCTACGCTCTTAAATAGATTTGTGCGGTCTAATTAAAGTTTTGTATCTTCCCTGTAAATGTATTTCCAATTTCTGTACTACTGTGTACTATCTTAGTCAGCCCTTGTATGATCAATTGATCATAAATCACCATCATTACTACCGCACTCAGCTTGAGACAGGTTACCCGGCCTTCGCGCTCTACCAGATTTGGTGGCGAATACAACAACGCCACCGGAGACCATCAAACGAGAACAAAACAAGTACCAGATTTGTGGAGACACGAAACCTGCACAGAGTCGCTCATTGATCTGTTAGCAAATGTCAACGCTTGAAGAGCTCGCTAACGATGGCCTCGACGAGGAGATCCTCGCCATGTCTACCGAGGACATTAACAACCGTACAAAACTGTTAGAGAATGATATCAAGGTGATGAAGTCGGAGATGCAAAGACTATCGCACGATAAACAGGTGATGCTCGAGAAGATAAAAGATAACAAGGAGAAAATTGAAAACAACAAACAGCTCCCATACCTCGTGGGTAACATTGTGGAGCTGCTTGACGTTGAGGCAGAGGAAGCGGCACAGAGCGAAGGCGCCAACGTCGACTTGGACTCAACGAGACAAGGAAAATCCGCAGTTGTCAAGACCTCCACGAGACAGACAGTATTTCTACCGATGGTGGGACTTGTGGATCCTGAAACACTCAAGCCAAACGATCTCGTTGGTGTCAATAAGGACTCGTATCTTGTGTTGGACACGCTCCCAGCAGAGTATGACTCCAGAGTCAAGACTATGGAGGTTGATGAGAAGCCACAAGAGACATATTCCGACATTGGTGGTCTCGATAAGCAAATTGAAGAGCTGGTGGAAGCCATCGTGCTGCCTATGAAACAAGCTGAGAAGTTCAAAAAGCTCGGAATCAAGGCACCAAAAGGTGCTCTCATGTATGGTCCTCCAGGTACTGGTAAGACGTTATTGGCCCGTGCATGTGCTGCTCAGTCAGAGGCCACATTCTTGAAACTGGCTGCCCCTCAACTAGTGCAAATGTTTATCGGTGATGGTGCTAAATTGATCCGTGATGCCTTTGCCTTGGCTAAAGAGAAGGCACCAACTATCATTTTCATTGACGAACTGGATGCCATTGGTACAAAAAGATTCGACTCTGATAAGTCCGGTGACAGAGAAGTTCAGAGAACAATGTTGGAATTGTTGAATCAGCTGGATGGTTTCGGCTCTGACGACCGTGTTAAGGTTCTTGCAGCTACAAATAGAGTTGATGTGCTCGATCCAGCTTTGCTCAGATCTGGTAGATTGGACAGAAAGATCGAGTTCCCATTGCCTTCCGAAGAAGCTAGAGCTTCCATTTTACAAATCCACTCGAGAAAGATGACTGTTGATGGTTCAATCAACTGGCAAGAGCTGGCAAGATCCACCGATGAATTCAATGGTGCTCAATTGAAAGCCGTTGTTGTTGAGGCTGGTATGATTGCTTTGAGAAATGGTCAATCAAGTGTTAAGCACGAAGACTTCATTGATGCTATTGGTGAAGTTCAGGCTAGAAAGTCCAAGTCTGTTTCCTTCTACGCTTAAGTTCCGTGTCAGTGTGTGGGGTGGATTTTATGAAGGCTCTATTGGATATTAGCTTGTATGGCACTGGTTTAGTATACGGCCTGGAGCTCATTCCTACATTGTATACTAGATGATTGTTCGACGATATCATGAAGCATTAAAGGTTATAAGATGTTGTAGAATCATGGCGCGTTGTTGTCTTTAACCGTAGTAATAAATAGCACCACTGGCACCCGTTAAGACCACTTTGCTTACCTCCTTAGTATTCCAACAGATCTGTGTGATGGCCTGACGGTCCACTTTCAGTTTTGTAACTATCTTTGCTGTTTTCCAGTCCCAAAAGAAGGCATTTCCAGCGGAGTCTCCACTAACGAGGATCTTTCCATCTGAAGAGAAGTCGATACCAACACCAAAGCCAGCACAGTTGTGACCTTCGAAGAGTTTTTTCCTGTTCGTTTTATAACGTCCACTGGCACCAAACACCATCACAGTGTTATCCATTGACTGAGCAGCAAAGTGTTTGCCACTAGGATGTACTTTTACCACTGGCATGGAGTGTAATGTTGGATCAGAGATCAGTTTAACCGGGATGTTGACCTTAATGTCCCAAACACGAGCCGTCTTATCTTCAGAGGTGGAGATGAATCTTCTGTTCTCGTCCCCGATATTAAGCATGGTGATGCTATTTATAGAGCCCAAGTGGTGGTCGTACGTCTGGATAATGGCCCTCTTCTCAATGTCGTAGTGTTCGATCTTGTGGTTCGACAAACCAACAAGAAACTCATTGTCATTCCATGGATTGAACTTGACAACGTTGGGCACAGATGAGACCTTAAAACGACAGAGGCACTCTCCGGACTCGGTGCTCCAAACCTTGATGCTCTTGTCATAACTAGCACTAAGGAACTTGGAACCATCGTTGTTGAAAGTGACATCACGCACTGGCTTGGTGTGGCCATAGAATCCTCTCAATAGCTCACGTTTGTGGTAAACGTTCCAGAGGAAGATCTTAGAGTCGTTACCACAGGATAGCAGTAGATGATTGCTCTTCGGAAACAGCTCAATCTTAGTAGTTCCACGATGATGGCCTTTCCATTTGTGTATCTGCTTCTTGGGCACAAAACACTCCTGTGGTCCTTGGTCGCTGGACAAGTTGATCCCAACGTCGAGTGGAGGGTGCAAATATGTTCTTCCTTGGTAGTCGCGTTCAGATGCTCCAAAGAACTCTGTTGACTCTTCTTCTTCGTCATTCTCTGACTCGTCTGACTGGTGGGTTGTTTGTCGGTCCGGCTCTTCCTCAGACTGCTCCTCGACCTCTTCCTCGTCCTCATCTTCGCTCGATGACTTGAACTTGGCCCACGGTCCTTGGTAAGCAGCATCTCCGTCCACTTGCGACGCATCGCCTTTGTTTGCTCTGCGCTTCTTCATCATCCTAGAGTCCTTTTTCGTGTGCCTTAGCTCGGTGATATCCCTCTTGTTGTGTTTAAGAGCGTTCTGCTGGTCACCGATGATGGTCCCATCGTTGTGGATCGACCGTGCGTATCCTAGCTGCTCAAACGTCTTCCTCTGTGTTTCAAAAGCGTTCTCGTCAAACGACTCCTCCACTGCGAAACCAGCAGTACCAATAGCAAATTCTTGTGTGTTTGGAGTGCTCGCTAGTGCTTGTTGATGGTGATGAATAGTATCTACTGCAACCTCTGGCGCTGCGACAACCAGCTGGCGCTTTTGAGCCACTCGAAGGGCACTCGTTTGCTCGTCGTCATCAGAAGACGAGTAGCCTGTGACAAGAGCCATCACCTCAAATGAGCGTCAATTGGGTTGGTGGTGCTTGGTGTCGCTATTGGGGCTGTTTACTCAACTCTTTATAGCGCGAAGGCTAAAAAATTTGAGCCCCATCGCAACCTCTTCTCCTTGTGAAGCTTCTACGGAAACAAACCATACAATTCAATGTCCAAGAGAAAAATCCAGGAAGAAGACGAGTCTGACATCGACATCTCATCGACTGACTCCGAGAACGAGCAGGAGGAGGAGCAGGAGGAGATCATCAACATTGATTTTGACTTCTTCGATGTTGACAAGGACGTGGACTTCCACGCGGTCAAGAACCTCATGAGACAGCTTATTGGTGAGGAGTCTAAGAAGCTCAACCTCTCTGGTTTGGCTGACTTGGTTCTCAGTGCCCCAACGACGACCATCAAGACAGACGGAAAGGAATCTGACCCATACGCCTTCTTAGCTCCAATATCCATGAAGGAGGCCAAGGGCTCAGACTACCTCAAATTCATTCACAAGAGTGACCCAGAGTTGTCTAACGCTCTGAACAAAATCTCCAACAAGCGTGTTGCTCTTCTTATCTCTGAGCGTCTCATCAACATGCCAATCCAGGTCGTACCCGCCATGTATAAGATTGTACTTGAAGAAGTGGCAAAGGCTGAAGGTGAGCACTACGACTACTATGTTATCCCATCGAGAAAGTACCAAGTCAACGACGAGACTGATGATAATTCCAACAAGCGTGTCAAGACTGTTGAAGTGGACTTCTACCACCACGAAGACAAGTTCCTCGAAGACAACGCATACCATTACACCCAACTTGATCCAAAGAATGGTCTCATCCAAACCTTCATCGTGATTGGTCACGATGCCCTAAACAAGGCCATCTCCCAGTTGGAAGATGCCATTGCAGCCGCTTTTTGAATAACCCAATCTATATATCTCATGTAAATGTAATGCTATGTTTTCTATTTGTATTTGTGTCTATAGAAGACGCTCACTTGGACCAAGGATCAATTGCAATAACTGAACCATAAGGACCATTGCCACTCCCATACAATTGCCACCTGTAACCCTCATGATCTAACCATAACGATATTGGTTTTGTGGTTTTTTTAAACTCATTGTAGTCATGACTAGTTGAAGGTACCACAAGGTAAACAACTTTACTCTGGTTTTTAGTCTTATCCTTCAGTTCTTTCAATGAAGAGCTTAGTTGTTCGACAGCTTCGTTGAATTCCAAACCGTGAAATTCAAACCACACCTCATCATCAACAGATTCCGAATAGTTATATAATTCGTCGTCTGCCAATTTTAAAGCATCAAAGCATTTTTGTTCACATTTGTTAGCCTTATCACTCATTTGTTTAGAACGAGCACCATCATTAGATTTCCAAGCATCTGTTGAGATTTGTGCAAATTTCTTTCTCTGGTTTTCAAATTTGATAGCGTTATTTCTATAGGTTATATAGTTCTTCAAATGTTCGTTGTTTGGGGCCTCCCAGGGTAACGACTTTGGTTTGCGAAGGGGTTTAACAATAGAAACTGCTGTTCTTGATTTAGAAGCTGGTGGGCTGGCGTATGTCTCTATCATTGGTGACTCTTCCGATGGAGCAAATGCTGGAACTGAATGAACACTTGATGGTGAATACGATGATGGTGTGAATGAAGGTGCTAATGCGGCATTGAATTTTTTGGTCTTCAAAGTGGTAGTAACGGACTTCGGTGTCACTGACGACGGCAGTGGAGGGAACTGTTCCTCAGAACCCAAAGGTGGGAATCGCTCGTCGGGCTGTTGTTGACGCAAAGGAATCATTGCAGAGAAGTCTTCGTTTCTGCTGTATCCTGACAGGTCATCCAAGCTGTGTTTGAAAGGACAATCATCACCAGAAATGCAACGACCATTCAACCAAAACGCACATACCCTTTGCTCAATGTCATGACTAAACTGGCAATCTGCACGTAGACATTTACCAGATCTCAGTAAAAATGTACATATGGCTTTGTTCTTTTTTCCAGGGTCAAAGAAAGGCTGTGGTTCTCTGTATTTTTTGTGTGAAACAGCAGAATCTGGAGTGTATGAAGTTGGGGTATACGACGTTTGAGAGGGTAATACTTCCTGCTGTTGTGGTGATTCCAGGCTTTGTTCCTGCTTCAACTGGCCTATTAGAAGTTGTACAGCACTAAGCACACTGTACCCTGTGCTCTTGAGTGCCTGGTTGATCCTTGTTCTAGGTACGGAACCATTGAAGAAAGAACTAATATAATCGATGGGAGATGTGTTTTCCGCGACAAGAGGTCTCTCGCTCTCACCGTAGAGCTCTTGTTTGAGTTCATTCGTCTTGGTGAGAAGCTCCTGGTACTTGCCTTGGTCAGTCTTTAGTTGGCTTTGCTTATCCACCCTAGATGCTTGGTTCAAAGCGTCCAGCTCTAAGAACTGGTGCTCCAACTGTAGTCTCCTCTCCAGATCCGGGATATCAATCTTAGTTTCCACCTCTCGCACGTTGACGATGTGCACAGCAGGCTTATATTGTCTCTTGGGATCTTTGTGCTTCCACATGATGTCCATAGCGATCTTCTGGCGCTGCTTTGGTGCCATGTTCGGGTATCGCTCTCGTACAAGGTCCTCTACCATATCCACACGGTCGTCCTCGTCGAGCGTCTCATCGCCTAAAACTGCAAAGCAGCGCTCCTCAAGCTCCGAAAGTGCCATTCTCTCCTCCTTGTACTGCACCCCTGCTTTTTTGGCCCTGTTTCTTGATCAGGGTTACAAGAGAAGGCTTACTATTAGCCTCCTTTAACCGCTGCTGACATGACATGAAGAGAGCCTTTCGGTTGCAAATCCGTAAACAAAGAGGTGCGCGTACCACTTTATATGGTAGGGGACACGCGTCTCGGAAACTATGCTCCGTGCTGAAGGGCCGTCTTCTTCAACCTCCTGGATCCGGATCCTTATTTGCAGGTGCCTTCCCCATACAGAGAGACCCCACACTATGAGCATAGAGCCTTTCCAGGCCCTCAAAGGTCCCCACTATGTGTACAAGAGCCTCCGCTGAGCGCCCCTGGTAACTATCTCGACCCCAGGATTATCGCCTTTGCCCTCGGAATATCGCCCTCGGATCTACAAGTGTCGTCTCTTTTTCTTTAAAAAAAAAAATACCCGCCCAACGCGCCCAGGGCGGCGCTGGCGGAGCACTAAAACAGCCTCAAACCCAGCGAAGAAGCCGTTATTACAACGCGTTATTGCGTGTTGTCTCAGTGTCTCGTTCTCGCGCATTTCTTCCGCTTTTCTCCAGCGCAGCTTCCCGCCCCAGTCGCCCGCCAGCTCGCCTTCCACACTTTCACCCGTTGCCATCGCTTTTGCTGGGCGTGCGCTCTACCAACAACAACAGCGCAGCACAGCACGGTGCAACAAGACAAGTGCAACACCGGCGCAGAGCGCTTAGCAATAGCATTTGGCGCAAGAACCGGACCGAAGGTCACTGTGGTATCCAATGGTCACCAATATTGATAGGGTGCGCCTCGAAGCCATTGAAAAGCGCCGAGGAGAGGCAGAGGAGCTCGTCAAGAGCCGTAAGAGAAAGCTCGCAGAGCTCTACACAGTCTCAACGCTCTCACGGATAAGGACCACCACGGACGATGCCTCGCTCAAAAACATAAAGGACTCTCTGCTCTCGTTCCTGGAGAAGAATGATGTTCAGCGCGGACGCATGTTCGATGCCTCTACGCTGCCACCGCTTGAGTACGACTTTGATGATACTCTCTCGGTGCCGTCGTCCTCCTCGCAGGCCACGACATCTCAGCACGACTCCCAAAGACAGCTATCACTACGAACACGAAAACAGAACGACGATGAGTCATTATTGGATGGACTGAAGTCAGATACAGAACAACGGCAGTCTCCACATAGCCCCACACGAACAACAACACAACCAGATCCTTCATCACAACATCCCGTTTTACAGAAGGCAGATGTGTCTGTACAACAGTTAAGTGCTACTCCATCTGTTGCTATTGAATCAACACAATCACAAGCATCTTCAGTCAAAAATGATCCCCAACCACAGCCCAACCCTTCAGCTTCACAAGTATCATCAACATCACCTACCATATCTGAGTCGCTGTCTACTTCAGTTGTAACAAGCTCTGGGAGAGTTGCCTCTGTATCGCAGCCACAATCGAGCTCAAAGTCGCAGACACAAACACAAACCCCTGTTCCGCATCTACAACAACTACCTCTCGAGCCTTACAAGAAGAAAGCAAAGCTTAAAAATCCGGAAGATAGACAACAGCTGTTTGACCCTGAGAACAAGGATGCCGTTGAAACGTTGGTTGTGCTATTGAAAAGTCAACTTCCCCCAAAGATCGCCGAAGTCACTCCTTTATCAGAGTTGTACTATCTGGCTCAAACTCTCCCCTTGGTCAAACTGATGCCATCAACGCATAAGGCTGTCACATCTACAATGTTTGAAACCGCTCTGACGGAAGGAAAGATCAATGTCATTTATAACAGAATTGAGGAGTTGAAGAGGCAGTCGAAATGGAGTTTGAAACAACCATCAAAATTCATCGATCCCTATAGAGCAACTCAAAAGTCTCATTGGGACAATTTGTTATCAGAAATGAACTGGATGGCAGTTGACTTCAAAGAAGAAAGGAAGTTGAGAATTGCTACGTGTGCTTTTATAGCTGAGTCCATTGATGAATATTGGACGTACGGTAAAGTATGTTGTGTCAAAAGAAGACCGATCAAGTTCTTAGAGCCATCTTCTACGGTACAAGAGACATCTAATACCACTACAGAGGGTACTTCTGCTCAAGATCTTGATGAAGTACAAATGTCACAAGAAGAGGTTGATACAATTGACATCGATAAACTGCTTCAAAGACCAGACCCATCATCCGAATTTGTTCCCCCGGCGCTCCCTGAAACCGCATCCGAAGATTTCAAAAGATACAAGAAAGAACAAGAAAACAATTCACCATTCAAGTTGTTCATCGACACCAATGACCTTAAACAACAAGATAAGACTCTGTTGGATTCCATGCCTTCTTTCTCGAGTTTCCAGTATTTTGGTAATCAATACGAGAAGGCTCCTCTTATACCAGTTTCTAAGTCCTTGGTAAAGGATGACGACGAGACATGGTTCAGCATGTACCTGAAGCAGGTTGAAAATGAAGATGATATGGTTCCATCTCAACAGAAGGGTCTATTTGGGTTCTCTTCACAAAGGAGACTTACTTCCTCTATCAAGCCACCACCTCCACCTAGTCTTAAATATTTGAATTTGAGGACCCCAACAATATGGCTCCCTGAAGATGATCAGGATCTCATCGAGTATGTTAACTTGTTCTCCTTTAACTGGGGTGTTGTTTCAGCTCACCTGTCTAAAAGACCTACAAGAAATTATCAGTCAAACATTGAAAGAAGAACACCATGGCAGTGTTTTGAAAGATACATCCAGCTAAATGATACCTTCCAAATCAATGACATGAGAGGTCAAAACTATGTGAGCTCTATGAAGTGGCTGGAGCATGCTCATCACATCCAAGCCACAACAAAGAGACGTATTTCTCCTTTGGGCGTTGGTCCAGACTCTATTCAACGTGGTCACAAACGACTTCGTTGGGCTTCTATGTTTGAGGCTGTGAGAAAATGTATGAGAAAACGAGAAAGTGTTACGAGACCAAATCCAAACCAACAGAGAAAGAATGTGGATGAGAAGAAGGTTGTTGCATTGACACCAGCTGAATTGTCTAAGATCAAGTTCGAAAGAGAAAAAGCCATTCAGGAAGCTTATATGCAAAACAACTCCGCCAATCAAGCCAGAGCAAGGGCACCTGCTGGTACAAACTCTTCTGCTGCTTCAGGCTCCGCATCTGGCAATCGTGTAGTAGGCCCAGCTTCTCGTACAGGTCCTCAACCAACGCCAATTCCAGCAGTTCCAGGACAGCAAAGAGTTGATGCTACTAAACGACCAAGTTCTGTCCCAGCTCAAGCTGTTCCAAAAGTTGGGAGTGCCGCTGTTGCTATTTCACAAGCTGTCCTACCACAATTGAGAGGAGTGAATGGACAGCAACAGTACACTCAAGAACAACTCGCTATTCTCTTAAGGAAACAACAGCAGCAGCAGCAACAACTTCAGCAGCAACAACAACAGTCTCAAAGCGGTTCAGCACAAGGCACTCCTTCTCCAAGTAATGGGAATGTTCAGCTTGCTCCTCAAATGAGATCTAACAGTAACCCTGTTTCTGGTATTCAGGGTACTGGAGGTACAGTTCCAATGTCTAGAGCTATTAATGGCATGAAACCAAATTCTGCGGGTGCAGTGAATGCCTCTAACAATTCCAATGTCGTCCCCAAAAGTGGTCTTGCACCAGAGCAAATTCAAAATGTGATCAATCAGATTCATCGCCAACATCCAGATATGTCAAAGACTGAAGTTACAAAGATTGCTGTTCAATATTTGGGAAACCTTTCAAGGAACCGTGCAAATGCTAATGGTAATGGTAGTATAAATAACAGCACTAAGCC
Source organism: Petasospora mycetangii (assembly GCA_003708295.3). Lineage (NCBI taxonomy): Eukaryota > Fungi > Ascomycota > Saccharomycetes > Phaffomycetales > Wickerhamomycetaceae > Petasospora > Petasospora mycetangii. The sequence goes on along the minus strand of PPNU03000017.1, from coordinate 133,816 downwards.
TAAATCTGTTGTCAATTCTCCAAGACCATCTTCATCTCCAATTGTTCAAAGCAAGTCAACATTAGTCTCAGTTCCAGCTTCAACTCCAACGCCACAACAAATTCTGCAGCAACAGCAGCAGCAACAGCAACAACAAGGAGCTGCTTTGTCTAGTGGTGTAGGAGTTGTTGGCAGTTCTGCTCAACAAAGAGTTGTCAACGGTAGCGGCCAACAAAATTTAGTATCAGTTTCTGTATCTCCAATTCAGCAATTAACACCTCAACAAAAGGCTCAATTATCTGCAATTCAAGGTGAACAAAGAAGACAACAGAGTGGTAATGGTATGAATGGAAATTAACAAGAGCCCTTCAGGTCCTTGAGAATGTATGTGTAACGAATTTAAGAATTTTTTTTCCTATGGACATATTGCGAAAAGCTATAGATTCTAGATGTGAGCCCAATTGAAAAGAGAGATATATATTATCGAAGATAAAAAGTCCTGGAGATAAACCTATAGTAAATATAGCCAAAAAAAAATTATAGAAAGAATTATACAGAGAGAGGAATGTAGGGCACTCAGAAACTTTAAAGAGTTGGTAAAGTGTATGTGGAAGTTTCTTCAACTGGAGAACCATTGACGTTATAATTGATTTTCCATTTGATCTTCAGGGGGGTACCTTGAGACGCACCATCAAGTCTAAAGACTTGTGTTACTGAATCTTTGGCAAAGCTTGGAATGAAAGAACCAGACTGAGGTTCCAATCTAAGCTGAAGAGATTTTGGAACAGCAAGTAAGAAGGTCAAATTAGAAATTGATGAGGCCGAAGTGTTGGAGAAAAGAGCTTGTGCACGGACCGTTGTTGGAGATTCACGGACACAAGTAATATCGAATTTAAGATGCTGAGACTCATTAATAGTAACACGAGATTGAGATGTAGTTGACGAAGTAGGAGCCGTAGTATTGTTACCGAAAGAGTTGAAATCACCCAAAAGGTCAATGGATGGTGATGTTGTAGTGGTAGATGGAGTTGGAGTTGGAATCGAAGTTGCAATTGACGGAGCTTGTTTTGATGTGTTACTGTTATTGTTGTTCATGAGTGAGTTAAAGATATCATAGTTTGGACCAGATGTACTAGGCTGCTGTGGTAGTGGTGGTTGCTGTGGAGCTGGAGAGCCTGCAATTGATCCACCAAGTGCAATATCACCACCAGAGCCATAGTTTGTCGTGTTGTTGAACGATAAGGAACCCAGATCACCAAGTAAGTCATCAACTCCACCAGAGGACCCTCCAACTGGAGCAGAAGAAGTGTTTGTGTCATCACCGAAATCAATCAAAGAAAGAGATTCAAGAGCACCAGAACCTGTTGATGCCACTTTAACATTAGCAGCCTGTGCAACGTCACCTTGCTTCAAAAATTGGTATTTCTGTATAAGACCATTAAGCGTATCGTTCAATTTGAGTAAATCCTGAACAGCAGATTCATCATCAGCTTCTTCGGAGATGATGGTCTGGATTTTCGGTTGGGATACTTTGATGGCACTGTAAAGTTCGACAATTGTTTCATCATTTGTATCCAAAGATCCTTGTCTCTCTGATGCAGCAAGCATTTCAGCAAAGATATCAGCTTTTCTTTTCAATCTATCCAAATCTTCGGCGACTCTTGCCTTAGACTCAACCACTGTGTCATCTTTGAAGCCTGCCATGATCTTCATGATCTTATTCGCCTCTTTCAAGTCCGATGGACGGCCACGACGAACAAGTTCTTGGAGTTTAGCAGATAGGGCAATCTGTTCCTCTTTTTGGATCTCTTCAGCACTCTTCAAGTTCTCTGATGGGTTCAAAACGGAGGCATCCTCCGGTTTGACCTCTGGGAAAGTGTAGCCTTTGTAGGACAGCAGTCTATGCATATCACGAATGAAGCCGAGATCGTCCTTGTGACGAGATGTCTTACAAATGGTCTGGTTCCATTCCTCAATGGCACCGAGGATAAGTCTCTGAACACGCGAGTAACGCATTGGCGGGCGTTCTGGGAATCTCTTGACAAGTTCGTTCAAGAACTCTTTACGGGAGATCTGTAACTGGAACGGGTAGCCACAATTCTTGACCAGAACGTCAAGCAAAGCCAATGCGAAGATAGCAGTATGGGAATCTTTAGAGTTGATCAAGTTGACAATCGTGACGGCAGCCTCACGTGGAGCACCACCCTGTTTCTCATTGATGTAATCCGCCACGGCCAAGTTCAAAGAGATGTCTGGCTCAGCCAGAGAGGCCCTACAAGCACGGTCTAGAGTCGCTGTTAGAACCTTTCCCAGAGAGTAGAGAGTAAGAGGTGTTGAGGGACACTATTTTGTCCCCATACAGCCCTTCAATTAAGCAGCAAAAAAGCAATAAACTCACAGATCTTTCTCACAAGAGAGGACGCACCCGATGGATTGTACTTGTCAGCGTATGACATCTCGGTTTAGCTCCTTTTTGCGCCTTTCCGAGCAGCCAATCTGGAGCGTTAGAGGCCCAATGGTGTTTTTTCTGTTTAAAGCGAAATCTCCAGGGAATTGGGCTGTGTTCCGGGGGTCTTGTGAGTTCCGGGGACTGCTACTACATACTACTATTACCAATACCACTACTAACACCACAACTACAACCACCAACTACAACTCCAGCATATACTCCAACACAAACTAAAATTATGTCAGGGACGCTCTCCACAGACTCGCTGCCGTCGTCTGTCTCGCTGACGAGCCGGCTCAGGCACTCAGATAGTGGCACTGACGGCACTGATGGTAGCGATGACACTGATGACACTGTTAATGATACCGGCAACGACGACAATGGGCAGTACGATGAGGAGGAGGACGATCCATTAGGTGTTAAGAAGCTTGCACTGTCGTATGACTACCTGTTATACAAGATCAGCACTAAGATGGAATCATTAGCAGAACAAACAGAATTGGTTGTTACCGAACAAAGCAATGCCACAGATTCACAATTGGGGGACGTTGATGCTTCAATGAATAACCTCAAGAGTCTCATCCGTTGCTGTGATGAGCTAGATTTGGAGTTCGTCAAATTACAGCAAATTGGTGTTATTGTTCAGGAATTCAAGCAGAGGATTGAGCGACTGGAGAGCTATTTCTGATGTGTAAGTGGAAGCGCGTGGCCACACAACGCCTGGTGCGTGTATTATATGTCGTGTGCTTCTACGTCTATATGGATGTCTATGTGTCTATGATATTTATGTTTATATCTATGTCTACGTCTAGTCTACGTGCCTAAATGTCCACACAGGGTAACTACACAGATGCAGTAATTACCTGTTATGTCTATTTACCTGTGTTTTCGCGAACACGTTTAGCCCACTGACGCGTCAGCCTGGGCAAAATTCGCGTCCAAAGGGGAATTCCTGAGGAAACGCCAAAAATTCAGTGTTGAGACAACAACAGACACAGTCCAGTTACTGACTGTTTCCTGCCTAGAAGGTCTTTATCCCCAGTCGCAGCCCTTTAATAACTAGGAACCATGGTCGAACCAATTGGAATCTCCTCTCTTCCAAATCAAAGGTACGGTCTTTTGCTCTTCCCAGCCCGCTGTGTGTGCGTGATCTGGATGCAAAGAATGTAATAACTAACTTAATCTCCCAGATACAAGCTCGTGTCCAAGCAAGGTGCCCACTTCACCATGATGGTCGCAGGTGAGACCGGTCTGGGAAAGTCCACGTTTGTCAACACCTTGTTTCAGACCTTGCTCAAGCAGCCATTGGATAACAGATCACGTCACAAGCGTGGTATCAAATCGACTACGGAGATCGAGATTATCCGTGCTGAGCTTGAGGAGAAGAACTTCAAGATACGTCTGAGTATCATTGACACTCCTGGTTTCGGTGACAACATCGATAATAAGAACTCATGGCAGCCTATTATCGACTTCATCGATGATCAGCACGATTCCTTCATGCGTCAAGAACAACAACCACATCGTCAATCTAAGCATGACTTAAGGGTTCACGCGTGTCTCTACTTCATCAGACCAACAGGTCACTCTTTGAAACCTTTGGACATTGAAACTATGAAGAAGTTGTCCACTAGGGTCAATTTGATCCCAGTTATCGCTAAGAGTGATACACTATCGCCAACCGAGATCTCCGAGTTCAAGAACAGAATCAGAGCTGTTATCGAGGCACAGGAGATCAGAATTTACACCCCACCTATTGAAATTGATGATTCTGCTGCGGCTGATCATGCTAAACAACTGATTGAAAGCATGCCATTTGCCATTATTGGTTCTGAGTATGAGTACGATAATGGCAGTGGTGAACTGGTTAGAGGTAGAAAATACCCATGGGGTATTGCCGAAGTTGAGAATGAGACCCACTCTGACTTTAGAAAGCTGAGATCATTGTTATTAAGAACTAACTTGCTTGATCTAGTTTTGAGCACTGAAGAATTACACTATGAAACTTATAGAACCCTAAGAATGGAAAATGGTGAAAACAATGAGACACAAGGTGGTATCACAACAACAAGAAAATTACATAACCCTAAATTCAAAGAAGAAGAAAACGCTTTAAAGAAGTTCTTCACTGACCAAGTTAAAGCCGAGGAACAAAGATTCAGACAATGGGAACAGAACATCGTTAATGAAAGAAACAGACTGAATGCTGATTTGGACGAAATTCAACAGAAGGTTAAAGCATTGGATGAGCAGGTTAGAAGTTTGCAATTGAAGAACAAGCGTTGATATAGAGCGGCTGTCACCTTCTTCTGGTTACATCCTCTATTGACATCTCTTGATATATTTGACATCTCTTCTGTTTAAGTGTTCTGAATTTTATGTACTGTCTTTTAATTTTGGTAACTACCTAGCAACTACAATGTTAAACAAATGAAATACAAATGTATAATCTAATCCTGCTCAGACAAGAACTTCTCAGCGTCCAAAGCAGCCATACAACCTGTACCGGCAGAGGTGATTGCTTGTCTATATCTATGATCTTGGACATCACCGGCTGCAAAGAACCCATCAACAGAGGTGTGAGTAGTGCCTGGGATTGTCTTTATGTAACCATTCTCATCAGTGTTTACTTGGCCTGCTACGATCTTAGTAGCAGGTGTGTGGCCAATGGCGTAGAACAAACCATTGACAGGTAAATCTTCAGTCTTACCAGTGGAGACATTCTTGATTGCCAATGCATTGAGTAGCTTACCGTCACCCTTGGCTTCTAAGGAAACGGTGTTGTAGAGGACCTCCAACTTGTCGTTGTTGAGAACTCTCTTTTGCATGATGGTAGATGCTCTGAGGTGATCCTTTCTAACAATGAGGTAGACCTTGGAGCCGTATTTGGTCAAGAAGAGTGCTTCTTCGCACGCAGAGTCACCACCTCCAATGACAGCTAATGGCTTGTTTCTGAAGATTGGAACTGCACCATCGCACACAGCGCAGGCAGAGATACCTTGCTGCCAGTATGTTTCCTCGCCAGGCAGGTTAAGTCTCTTAGCAGAAGCACCAGTGGCCAAGATAATGGCATCTGTGGTGATAGGCTCACTGTCCTCGTTCCACTCCGTCCAGAACTTGAATGGGCGCTGGGACAAGTCGACCTTCGACACGGTCTCGGTCTCAACGACGGTACCAAACTTGACAGCCTGAGCACGCATTCTCTCGACGAGCTCCGAGCCCGTGAGTCCATCTGGGAAACCAGGGAAGTTCTCAATCTCTGTTGTCGTCGTCAGCTGACCACCAGCAGCGATGCCGTTTGCCAACATACCTTCGTACACGGTAGGCTTGATCTCGGCTCTCGCAAGGTAGAGAGCTGCTGTCAAGGCAGCTGGACCACCTCCAATGATAGTAACTTTCTGGTGCACCATTCTTTTACTCTTGATAGTTTGTGTGAGTGTATTCGAAGATCTCAGTGTCCTTAGTGGTCTGTTGAGCGTCTTTAGCATACAATCCTCAACACCCCCAACACCCCCTCGTAGACAAAAGGGGTGGCGCCAGTGCGTCTTATATACCTGAAAATCCGCGGCCTAAACCGTTGTTCTGGCCCCCGACTGGAATAGTAAGCCATGGGGCGAGCGCGCGCTCGCTTATTAACAGTGCAAAACACCCGGCCACCGTTACCCTGGCCAGCGCCTCATGGCCTACACCCTCATAAACGGTGCTACGAAGCTAGAGCTAGTGGTGCTACCATGATGGTCTACTAGTGTAATACTATCGTGGCTCGTGGGCTCGTAGATGATACATACACTACCAATGTATACACAGACGACACTGCCAATGCGAACGCACTCACCGAGACCTAAAGATCTCAACAGCCTTCTCGAACCCCTGATCCCACTCCCACACGAAGCCACTGTTGCCTCGGTAGTTCAGGTGCTCTTGCAACCGTGCCTTCTTCCATGTCTGAACTCTGCCAATTAGCGAGCCGTCAAACTTGCCAAACTCAAGACAATCAGACCACCCGGTGGTGAAGCCTTCTTGGAATCTCCAGTGCTCGAAGTTCTTTTCGTTCGGTGATTCCTTGGTCCAGTAGTCTGTGTGTGCTTTCGCTTCGTTTGCGATTATCTGGTTGCTCTCTTCCTGCGATGGTAGCTCACTGAGCACCTTTCTCTTGGGGATACATCCTCTTGTCACCATCGGTACTAATCCCCACTCTCCACCGTCTCCGTGCTCAAATTTGAAAGTCCAGAAGTATGAACCCATCGATGCTCTCTGATGAATCAGCTCCTGTTCCCTTTGGCCGTACTGCTTAACAAGCTCATCACGATTATCGTGCGTTTTATCCCATGATGATCCATCCAGCACACATGAGTACTCACCAACAACAATGTCACACTGATAACTCAAATTGTTTAACAGATCATCGTTTAAACACTTTATAATGGCTTCTGGGGATTTGCTCTTATCATCATCACTGAAGCATCTGTAAATATGAGCATCAATTACCAATCCGGTACCAAATTTCATATCTTTGTCCATGGAATGGACCCAGTTGACCCATTGGTCAGGGTACCATCCATCAGATATGATGACCGGCAGAGTAGGGTCAACTTTTCTAATCGTTTTCAATGCCTTGCTGTAGTAAGCTTGTTGCTGCTTTGGGTCGTTATTGAACTCACTCTCATTAACTATCTGCAATCCAACAATGTTATCATATTGCTGGATATCTTTGGCTATGAACTCCAATATCGAATAGGCAATCTGTTGGTATTTCGAAGAATGCCAGAAATCTGCCTTTTCGTTATGAATTCCGCTATGCTCTGCGCAATTAGCACCTCCAGGCAGTGCGTGTAGATCGATCAAAATACCAATATTGTACTCATTTGCCCTTGATATAATCTTCTTGATTGAGTCCCATGCTTTCGAGTAAACACGAGCTATCTTTTCAAATGGAGTTCCTTTGGTGTAATTACCGTTATCAATGTGCCAATAACCAACTGGAACTCTGATTGAAGTTATTCCAATGGATTTAAGCCACTTCCATTCATCATCACTAATGTAGTTGCTCCAATGACTCTCCAGATCGTTTTGTGTCTGTTCTGAACCATGCTGTTCAATATAGCTTGATATACCATCAAATTCTGTACTGGTGTCTCCTGGGAAGAACTTGTCAAAAATGAACTTCTCTTGTACAAACAACCCTCCGAAATTAACACCAAAGTTGAACCTGTTCCGATAGATCGATCTGACACTTGGTGGCTGGCCAACTGGTGCCACTGGTGAGTCTGAGGCCCCGAGTTTTTTCAGCTTGTCGAAGAACATGGCGGTATGGTCTTATGGAACTGAGTTTGAGGCAACTTGTATAAATATAACCGGTTGATCTGGGGCCTCCACTCTCGAAGCGGTTAAAAAGGTAATTCCACCTTCTTATACTACTCAGCCGCAAATCCCCACAGCAATCGATTAAAAAAGAAAAATAAACCATTAAAAAAGAAAAAAAGCGAAACCGAGACGGAGTTACCCGGACTTAAACCAGAAGTACAGTTTGAAGATACACTACAGTTCCCTTTCTATGGCTCTTCAGTGTACCCGATGTTCAGGCAGAGTGGCGAAGAGACCATCGGACAAAGGGGATGGGACAGAGATCTACAGAAGACAAAGGCAAAAACAAAGACAAGCACACAATGCAGGTACTTCAGCTGTCCAGAGAACCAAAGAAACGACAGAGGCTCTCTTTGGTCTGTTCTTACTGTAAACGGCGTAAGATCAAATGTGACAAGCTACGTCCAAGTTGTTCGAGTTGTAAGAAGCTGGGCATTGAATGCTCTTACAAGGCTCCGAACTGGGTCAATTCGAGTCTTTTGAACGATTCAACAACAATCACATCTATCACTAAAGGCTCGGAATTTGATGAGAAATCAAGAGAAGAGCTCTATCAGCTGATCATGGACTTGAAGAGCCAACTCGGCTCTGCCTCTGTTGCTTCTTCTACTGCTGCCAATAATACCCTTGCTACTTCGATAGTGAGCACTGCATTAAGCACAGACCAGACTTGCCGCATAGGTCATGCCTCAAGCACAGACCATTTTGTAAACTTCTATCAACCATACAACTCGTTGTCGTTGAAGAACTCAAGTCATGAAGACCATAAGCCTCTTTGTGCGCTGTCTATTCATAAAAAAGATCACTACCAAGCTTTTTTCACTTGTTATCTGTTGCTTATGCTAAAACTAAACAATCTCTATACAGCTGATCGGGACAAAGATAACTACAAGTCAAAGCAGTCGGATGGTAAAAGCAAATGGCTGCTGCTATTGGATACCAAAGGTGAGGATCACGTCTTGGATGAAGCTATCGAAAGACTTGTTCTAGATAGGTGTGAATTGTTCAGGGTATCATATTTCCCTTTTAAGACCTTGAATGATTCGTTTGATTATAACATTGATGAATTGAAATCAATGGTTGTTTCTCATCTACCATCAAAACAGATAATGACACGGCTATTGGAGTTCTACTATCAATACATGTGGAATCATAGACCCTATGTTGATAAAGACATCTTTAATGAAGATATTGAAAGAATCATAAAGTGGTCTAGTGGTGATGATAAGCCATGCTTATCGTTGACACAGAGAGCAGATTTCGCTATATTGGCAAGTTTACTGATTATCCTCAGAACTTCATATATATCCATTTGTTTGTCGGATGACATTGAAGACAAGTACTTGCGACTACAGCAGATTAAGATACCTGTTACATTAGTGACAACAGCAGAGACGTGTTTATGCTTCTATAGAATCTCTAGAAAGACAACATTACATATTGTTCAAGCGTTGCTGTTTCTAAGAGCTTACCACAGAGATGCCCCAGAAGATGGTGATGGAATATCATTGTTTCAGTCCCAGAACTTATTCGGTTATATCTTACAATCTGCACTACAAATGGGACTAAACAGAGATCCAGCCAACTATGCTCAAATTGGCAACAACATCAAATTGGCTAATTTGAGAAGAAGAATATGGCATTCAATAGTAGCCATTGATGCTTATCAGACAGTTGTCTCAGGCACGATCTCTATTCTTCCAGACCAATCGCTAGTTGATGTCCATTTCCCAATGATAAATACGGTTGACCCTTTAGAGCATTCTGAAAGGGATGCGTTGATTAAAGACTCAGGTTTAAATGAACTATACTTGAGACTGGGTAAACTGGTCAATAACGTGAAGTACAGTTGTAAACTTCATGATTTGTTGGCACTACTACATCAAACGAGGTCCTACGTTGATACAAACTATAACTTGGATAAAATGATTAAACTTGAGATCTACTCAAAAGGTTCTAAGTCTTATCTTGCAACAATGGCTAACAATGGTCGTTGCATTTCCCATCAGGTCATTCAATCAGCATTAGAGTTACAAATTTTCTTTGCGCTGTGTATCAATTATGAGTCAAACTGTAACTTGAATGTTCCATTGTATAAGCAATTCTTTGAAGAAACTACTCATAGATTGGCAAGTATCTTCGATTTATGTTCTGCTTATCTACTGGGTGATCTCTCCAATTATACAACGTCGGGCTATAACTTTGAGATTTTGCCATTGGTCAACCAAGCACTTTATCGTGCCTTGGCAACGTCTATGAGCTGGCTTCTAAGGTGTTATCATGCTCAAGAATTGATAGAGACATCAATGTATTCCAATAATGAAAAAGGAATCAATGCTCAATCATATGATTACTTCATTAAGGCATCAGCTATACATGCTGAGTACATGATTTGGCTAATGAAAGAAAAAATTGCAACCAAGTATTATGTTGGTCTCAAGACTACTGCTTTCTACCAGTATTCTTTCTCTTCTTTAAAGAAGCACAAGTTCAAGCCAATGAACACAATAATTAAATTCTTAGAATCAAATGAGAAGAATGAGCTCGCGCAAGATAGTGATATATCATTCTCTACGAATAAGAGGGATGAAATCAAGAAGAAATTACAAATGGACAAGAGTATTATTCAAATATATACAGAGTGGATGCAAGTATCTAATTTCAAGGTCACTGACAAAGGTGAAACTGACCAAACCTCACAAATTGTTAATATTAATAACAGTAATATGTTCTTGGAATTTACTGAAGAGGAACTGTTCAAGCATATCAGTAACATTACAGTTTTCAAATGGACAAAGCAATTATCAGACTTGAATCATATTGATGGAATCACCCCTCTTTCCAAGAATATTCCAACATTTGACTGTCCCAGTCAAGACCAGTTGAAGGATTTCAATGCTAATGGCGGTTTGAAATCTTTTGGAAATCTTGATTTCTTTACAGACGATGACTTCTTTGATAAATTACTAGATACAATTGATGGTCCTAACACGTTGTCTACCGATGCTTCTGATTCTTTACCACCTGATACTTCACTTCATGGCAACCCGCAATTTACGTATCAACAACACCAACACCAGCAACACCAGCAACACCAATACCAACCACCAAATCCTTTCATTCAACAAAACCAATCGGGTCCTCCACAATATCGTGGAAACTTCTACTAGATCTTTTACATTGCTATAACATATTAATAGTAATCATCCCCACCATCTACTAATCCTAATAAATAATGTTCATATTCATCTGAAGGTAATAAAAATCATGCTTTAAATGGTTCACTTGTAACCCTGTGATCAAATATTATCTTTGTAATTTGTAACATAATATGTGTGGTTTCTGGTATCGTTGACATCGATGCATCAAAGCAATATAATATCAAAAAGCTTGGTGATATATATGGAAAACCCAAAAAAAATCAAAGATTTACTCCGCGACGGGGAATCGAACCCCGGTCTACCGCGCGACAAGCGGTAATTCTAGCCACTAAACTATCACGGACTTCTTCGGAGAATTATACACTCCGATGCATGTGGTTCATGATGGATTATGTGGTAATTATGTGATAAATAGAAATCAATATTCTCCACTCGGATACAGTGAATAAGGACCTTCAAAGCTATTTTGGATATCTCTAACTCACTAGTACATAGCAATGGAAGTTTTTGCACTCATATTCTTAACAAGGATAGCTGATGGTGTCTAAACACAATCACTTTATAAATTGAACGAGTGGGTTTTTGCATGGCCCTTGGAGAAAGAAGCATAAGGGCTTAGATAGAATGGACAAGAGTTGTACTACACACAAATTGCAACTGAAATTAGTCGTTTTACATATATCAGAACTTATACTCAGAATAGTAGAGTATACTTTTCATTTTAGACAGTTTAAAATCTATACGTATATTTTAAGGTATATATAACTTTTAAATCTTATTTTCAAGGTCCTTAACAGTATCACCAAATACAATCACGAGAATTAAAACCTTCATAACTAGTTATTACTGTTTTATCTCTTCTCATTACTGAAATACTAAATTTTAGATTATCGATTAGATGTCTGGGTGTTAGTGTCTGATGTCTGGGTGTTAAACATGGTGTCTGGGTGTTTTCTTTTATGGGAGGTGATGGTGCTCTTCTAATCGTGAAACCACCGAATAAACGGGCCAGAAGAACTTTTACCATGTGGTCAAACAAAAGCGAAAGTGGTCAATTATGAGCTGTAGACTTACAACCGTGTGTAGTGTTTAGAAGGTTTCCTGTTCGTCGTATCAGCTGAGCATTGTAGTGGGTTAACTGGTGCGCGCCGCGCAATGGAAACAACAGCATTCCGAGCCTTTGTTTTGATCCAGACAATTAATGGCCGACGAGAGCCAAGAAGAAACAGACTCGTCACTGGTTGAGGAAGAACACACCGAGCATACACACTGAGGTAGATGGTGGAGTTTGGAAGTGAGTCTGATTGGGAAGATCGAATTGATACCTGGTCGAGAGGGAAAGAAAGAGGGACTAACAATGACAAGCCAGCGCAGACTTGGACGAGTGCATAGAGCAACTCTATAAGAGACAGCTCTTACCAGAGATCACAGTCAAGGCTCTGTGCTTCAAAGTGAAAGAGATCCTGATGCAAGAGAGCAACGTTGTATATTTGCAGTCACCTATCACAGTTGTTGGGGACATTCACGGGCAGTTCTATGATTTGATCGAGATATTCAAGATCGGTGGTTACTGTCCCGATACAAACTACCTATTTCTTGGAGATTATGTTGACCGTGGATTGTTTAGTGTTGAGACGATAACGCTTCTTATATGCTTGAAGGTACGATATCCAACAAGAGTATTCTTGGTGAGGGGAAACCATGAATCAAGGCAAATCACACAAAACTACGGGTTTTACTCCGAGTGTATGAGAAAATACGGTAGTGCTGCAACGTGGCACTATTTTACTGATATGTTCGACTATCTAACACTAAGTGCTGTGATTGATGACTCCATCTTCTGCGTTCATGGTGGTTTATCGCCAAATGTCCACACAATTGATCAGTTGAAAGTTGTTGATAGATATCGTGAGATCCCACATGAGGGTGCAATGGCAGATCTGGTTTGGTCTGATCCAGATGACGATAATCCAGGATTCGCTCTATCTCCTAGAGGTGCGGGTTACACGTTTGGCATCGACGTTGTGAAGAAGTTCTTACAAATGAATGGTATGGACAAGATATTGAGAGCCCACCAACTGTGTAATGAAGGATACCAAGAATATTTCAAAGGACTTGTTACGACGGTGTGGTCTGCTCCAAACTACTGCTATAGATGTGGGAACAAGGCCTCTGTGATGGAAATATACAACAAACATGAACATTATTTCAACGTGTTTGAAGAGGCACCAGAGAACAGCGACCAATGGCCCAAAGAGGATATCTTTGGAGATCTGGAGTCAAACCCAAGCAGTAACGGTAAAGGGCAGCATGTGGATTACTTCCTATGAGACGAAAAGAAAACAAAAGAGTCGTTCAGTTAATGCGTTATAAATGATCATGATTCATGAGTAATAAAGTTCAAGGTTGGTGCCATTGTGCACCTCGTAGTCACCAAGGGAGATGTGATCCTTCAAAGTGGTGTTGCCTTTTTTCAGAACAATCTTGGTGGCAGCTGTCCCGATTTGCACGGCTAGCAGTTTCTTGAAATCGCCAACGAGATCGTCCTCGAGCGCCTTGACACGCACTTTTTTGCCAACCCTTTACATGTTAGTGGACTGCACTGGCATGGCTTACGCAATAGCGTTGCAAACGAGCAACTCCCAATAAAAGACACTCACCTATCGTTCACAAGAACTTCAATCATTGGTGCGCAGTGACTGGTAGGCACTTCTGAAATGTGTCTCAAAAGTTGTTGTCTGCTTTGTTTGTTACTTGTGTATGTTTTTTTTTATTTTTCTGATTTTTTTATTGTACTCGCACACTTCCGATGGCCTCAACGCACAGTTCTCTCTCTTTCAACTGAGTGTTCTTCCGCTATAAAGGGGGATCTAGCGTTATAAGCAGACCTTAGCATAGAAAGAGACACAGGTGAGAGATGACAGTGCTGCTGATCGACTCTTATGACTCCTTTACCTTCAATTTGCGGAGCCTGATTGAGTCTACGGGCCAACATGTGATTACAGTGCACAACGATGCCCTTTCAAGGCACGACCTTGAGCGATTCTTACCTCTTTTCGATGCTGTTGTTGTTGGCCCAGGTCCAGGAAGCCCTGCTAATGCTTCTGATGTTGGTGTTATACCTTTGGTCTTTTCGTCCAGCACACCGGTGGTGCCTGTGTTGGGAATATGTTTGGGCTTTCAGTCTCTATGTCTCTCAGGGGGCTCTCCAGTGGAGCGTATTGGGGCAATAAAGCATGGACAGGTATATCAAATCACACACACAGAGTCCAAACTATTCGACAACGTTCCACAGGGATTTAACGCTGTCAGATACCACTCGCTCTGTGTCCCCAAGCTGACAGGAAGCCTTGTTGAGACTGCGCACACGACTGAGACGGATGGCACACGCGTAATTATGGCAGTTCAACACATGGAAAACCCTTGGTTCGGTGTTCAGTACCACCCAGAGTCCATCTGCTCTGAATATGGAGACATACTGATCAAGAATTTCATGAATGAGGCTCACTTGTTTAACGCCACAAGAGACATCCTCCGTGATGAAGCTCTCTTGAACGAGCTCATTTCAACCGTCGAGATGCACCCACTCATTAAAAACAACATGCATACACAGTCTAATTATACCCTTGAAAAGGAAATGATCACGTGCAGTCGCTCGTCCATCGATATATGTGATCTTCTATTTAAAGAAGGGAAAGAGTTCATTCTTCTCAACTCAGCATCAGCACCAGGACAATGGTCTATTATTGGCATTCCATCTGAGTCTTCTCTCAGAGTGACCCACTCCACAGAGTCTCCCAACACTGTTAGACTGACTCAGAGTGGTAAGACCACCACTGAAAGTATTGCGAGCATATGGGAGTATATCTCCAAACACATGAGTCAAGTTCTCCAAGAAAACAAGTCTGGGCTTCCTTTCATTGGTGGCTTCATGGGAATATTCTCTTATGAGGAAGGTCACCACATTTCATATAACAAGCTTCCTAAGATCACCAATAACTTAGTACCAGACACGAAGCTTGTCTTCATTGAGCATTGCATTCTTGTGGATAACTTTACACAAACAGCATTTATCACTTCTTTGACAGGAGATGCATTTATAAAGCAGATTAAACCTTTTGTCATCACTTCAGAATATCATCATTCTTTAGAAGTGCCAACTTTCATCAAGACCCACTGCATTAAGAGACCAGACGAGAAAGATTACATTGATCTATTCAACAGGTGCCAGTCTTTCTTGGAGTCTGGAGACTCGTACGAACTTTGTCTCACAGTTCCAACCAAGATCGAGATCTCTTCACAGTTGGAACCTTGGACCATCTACAAGACGCTAACTTCTCAGAACCCATCACCATACTCTGCTTATTTCAATTTTGACGATTGTGTCCTCCTCAGCTCTTCGCCAGAGCGATTTGTCTCCTGGGACAAGGAGCATTGCCAACTACGTCCTATAAAAGGTACAGTTAAAAAGAGCCCAGAAATGACGAAAGAGGCAGCAACAGAGATCCTCAATACCCCTAAAGAGCTGGGAGAAAACTTAATGATCGTCGATCTGATTCGTCATGACCTGTTTGAACTTTTGAATAAGGTTGAGGTGACAAAACTAATGTCAGTTGAAGAGTACAAAACTGTTTATCAGTTAGTTTCTGTCATTGAAGGTCATTTCAAAGACACACCGTTTACTGGTATTGACGTCCTTTCAAGATCTCTGCCCCCTGGATCGATGACTGGAGCTCCAAAAAAGAGATCCGTGGAGATATTACAAGATCTGGAAAGCAATAGAAGAGGTCTTTACAGTGGTATATGTGGTTATTGGTCTATTGAGGACAAAGCTGACTGGAGCGTCATAATCCGTTCTCTATTCCATTACAAGCAGGATATTGAAAATACCAAGGAAATAAACTTGTGGAGGATTGGTGCTGGTGGTGCTATAACCGTTCTCAGTGATTCCCAGGGAGAATGGCAAGAGATGTTGACAAAACTTGATAGTGCATTGAAGATATTCCTTTCCTCAGAGTAGAGGGAATCCTACATATTATAAAGAGTTATTATCAATTGGCATAATCAGCCACTGTAGATTACAAAATTTTCGTACTGGGACCTTTCAAAACTCAGCCCACGGACATGGAGAACCTGTGGGGATCTCAAAGTTGCAAGGAAATCAATTCATCAGCTGACAATAGACGGAAAGAACAACAACAGTTTCACTTCAATTCAACAATCTCTTCACCGTTAGCGTGCAAGCCAATAATGTTCAAAAACAAGTTCAAGTTAGTGATTATCTGTGCCTTAGTGTTTGGATCACTTTCCTTAGCCTTGGTCATAGAACCAAAGATCTCATCTCTGATTTCATCAACGATAATTCTCTGATGGTTCAGCTTACCACTGAGGGCCAAAGTGGCAAAGAATTGCCAAATGTAAGCATCGTCATACTTGGTCTTAATTGTTGGGAACACAAGGGGCAATTTAGTTTCCAAAGAAGAGAACAGCTTGTCGTATGCAGTGGCCCAGTGTTGTAAGTCCTCCGAGGAAACGTTCTGCTCTTGCTTGATGATCTCAGCACGAGACAACAATATGGTGATTAAAGAAGTACCCAATCTGGAGGTGGTTAGGAAGGCAACGTTGTTGTGCTCAATCAAGATGGTCAACAGACCAATGATTTCGGTGATAACAGCCTCACGTGTGAGGAAAGAGATGATTGGCTTCAAAACTACTAACTGGAAAAGCTCAATAGTCTTCTGAACATCAGATGGTATCTCATCATTTGGATGATTCTTGAAAGAGGACTTGGAAATGATCTTGATCAAGGACAAGTTAGCAAATATTAAAGTGATGATGGTCAACTGCTGTTGTCTATCCAAGAAGTGATAAACTCTTGGGAAAATCTTCAAACCTTTCTCATAGGACAAGACCTGAATGAATGGGTTCAACGTCTCAGTTTCATCAAACAACTTCAAGGAGTCCCAGAGCTCTACTGTATCGAGTTCTTTTCTTTCTCTCTCAGCACTTTCCAAGTTCAAAACATTCTGATAGATAGACTCAATCTGTAAGAGAATAGCCTTTCTACCACCTTTGGAAATCTCTGGCAAGTTTGGCTTAACAATCTCCAGAGCTTTTCTAGGCATCTTACCATATGAGAAACTGATTTTACCCAAAGCACCTTCCTTAGCCAATGAGCTGGATCTCGGACGTTCCTTAGCAACTGTAACAGCCTTCTGAACCTGTTGTTGCATTCTTTGTAAGGCCAACTCAGCCTTCTGGTAACGACCACCGAGTCTGTGACCAGAGAAGTCAAGGTAAGCTTGGGCAATTGTGTTGTTGTTCACCTCGGAGTTACCAGTCTTCAAAAGTCTGTAAACCTGGAAATAAAAGTCTTCGTTGTATGGATCGTCAGTAACAATGTGTGACAGCTGAATTCTAGTGACAAAGTCCTTGTCACGAGGATTCATGATACCACAGAATTGTAAGATACGTTGAACCTTTTGCTGACGTTTGATAAGACGCTGCTTCTCCTCCTCTGGCAAGTCACTAAAGTTCTCATGGTGCTGAGAACCATACTGGTGACGATGACGCTGTTGCTGGTTCTGGAAGTGCTGATACTGTTGTCTCTGCTGTTGGCTTTGCTGTTGATTTTGGTGTTGGGAAAACTGCTGTTGTTGTGGTGGAAGAGCTTGTCTAACGGATTCAGTAGAACCAAGAACAGGGAAGTCAGACAAGTCTTGATTCACAGCAGACTGAGACTGTGGCAATGACTGTTGCTGCTGCTGTTTCTGTTGCTGGGGTTCTGGAAGAGGCTGACTTTGTACCGATTGCTCAGGTTGCTGCTGTTGAGGAATCTGTTGCTGCTGTTGCTGCTGAGGTATTGGCTGATTCACTGGTGGGATCTGCTGACCCGGTGGGAACTGACCTGGAGGTGGGAACTGGCCCTGGATCAATCTCGGGTCAATAGGAGGGAACCCTGGGAACTGACCTGGAGGCATCTGGCCCATGTTGAACTGCGGGTAGCCAGTTGGTGGCATGAATCCTGGGGGATAGAAATACTGCGGCTGCATCGGGATCTGGCCTGGAGCAGAGCCTGAAATTGGCGGCATTGGAGCAGATTGTGGAGCAGTGCCCATTTGAGACTCGATCTCATCGAGTGACATTACTGGCTGGGACTCCAATTGCTGCTGTTGTTGTGGAGCACCACCCCACAGAGAGTCCATTGGCTTTAAAGCATCGTCCAAGTCCACAGGCTGTGGCTTAGCTCTAGCGGCGTCAGCGTAGTTGATCGTTGGCTGAGTGGTAGAAGAGCTTTTGCTGCCGAAGACAAAGTCCTGGCCAACAGCGACAGAGGCACCGAAGGTCTCATCGTTGAAAGCATCTTCGTCCTCATCACTGAGACCAGCGTATGTGTCCTCGAAGTTGTGCACTTCTCTTCTATTACGCGACATTTTCTGACTGTTTCAAATATCTATTTTGTTGTTAGTTGACTTAGTGGGCGGTTAATCTCGTCTTTTCTCCGTCGACGTCGAAAGGAGTTTGATGTCCGGGTTTTCTAAAATTGGTTGGGGACACATAGACATAAACCTCGTTGGTGAATGTATGGGGGAGGTTTCTACTGCTGACACAGAGATGCAGGACCTACAAATTGTTGAAAAAATGAGGGAGAATTATTGAAATAAATTCAAAACTGAAAAACTGGGGGACTCATTAGACTTGCTCAACATGTTCACTGGAGTGTTTATCGACTCTTCCCGTGTCTTTCTCCATCTGTGCTCTGATATGGGCGTACTCCTGCTTGTCATTGAAGGCCTCATGATCATTGAAAACCTCATCCATCTCTTCAAGTGTTCTCTTTCTTGTCTCTGGGAGGAAAAACCACACGAAGAAAATGGAGAACAGCGATACAGCAGCAAAGAAGATGTATGTACCCCATTTCATCGTATCAAGCATGTGGGGAGTGACAAGACCAATGATGAAGTTGTTCATCCAGGTAGAAGACGTGGTGATGGAAATAGCCTTGGAACGTATTCCAATTGAGAAGATCTCAGATGGATAGATCCAGCCAATTGGTGCGTAAGAGTATGAGAAATTGATGTCATAAATGTAGATGAAAGCCATGGCAGCGTAACCAGCGGATTTGTGTTCTCCAATTTTGTCGCCATACTTACCCAAGATAGCACCAACGATAACTAAACAAGAAAATGTACCCATAGCACCAACAATCAGAAGGGGTCTTCTACCGACCTTGTCCATCAGAAGCACTGCAGGAATTGTACTGAAGAAGTTGACAATACCATATACACCAGTAGCAAGTAATGTAGTAGTGTTGCTGCTCAGGCCAAGCATACCAAAGATAGTTGGTGCATAGTAGATTAAAGCGTTGCATCCTTGGAACTGCTGGGTCCACATCAACCAGGAACCCAAGAAAACTCTCTTGAAGTTCGAAGGTGTGAAGAACAAATTCTTGTACTCCTTACAGAACAATGAGAATCCGCTAGAAGAGCCGAAGTGCTTCTCTTTGTAATGTCTTTCAAAGAGGACCTCACCTTTGATTTCATCAAATTCAGCCTCGATTTCTGGATGTGTCTTTTCCAATCTCCGGAGGTAAGAGAGAACTTCCAGGGCCTTCTCATCCTTGTCAATATAAACCAAATAACGAGGGGTTTCAGGCATGAAGATCATTCCAATACCAAGAACAAAAGCCGGAATAATTTGCAAAGCGAATGGGACTCTCCAAGAAGAAGATCTTTGACCATTACACCCACCTTCAGGAACGTCAACATATGGGTTAAAAGAGCTACCGTTGGAGTACGGAACATCAGGAGCACATCTTGTACCACCGATGTGGTTTGTACCGTAGTCGAACCAGAATGAAATCAAGATACCAAAAGTAATCGAAAGCTGTTGTAAAGCGACAAGGGAACCTCTGATAGTTGGATGACCAACTTCAGCCATGTACAACGGAGCACACATTGTAAGAATACCAACAGCAAAACCAGCAGTACAACGACCACCGAATAGCATAGATATGGAATGTCCAGCACATTGGAAAATTGAACCGATAACAAAGATACCTGAGGCAGTGATCAAAGTCTTTCTTCTACCGTATTTATCTACGAATGGACCAGCCACCAGTGAGCCAAACCATGCAGCAAGCAATAGAGACGAGACAAACCAGCCTTTGTAATCAGAGTCCATGTAGATTCTAGGAAAATGGGAGCCAAAGTTTTCCATAGTTAAGATACCAGAGATAACACCCTGATCATAACCGAACAATACACCTGCCAGACTTGCAAAAACGACTATGAGGACAACGAGGGTGTTCTCTTTAGCAACAGTGAAGACGCCCTTGTCCTGGGGCTTGAAAGCCGACAACACGATCTCATCCGCGGAGCTGTTTGCTTCAGTTGTAGAGGACATTGGATTCATGTGTGAGTGTTGTAACGCGAACGTCCGGGGTAAGTTTGGCTGAGAGGCAGAGGGTCTTATATGTGTACGGAGCTAAAATGCGGAGACGTGGGGGAACCAGCTTGGGAGTCAACGCAGAGGAGAAATTTAGCTAGATGAATGAATCAAAGGTTCGTCGCAAGACACCTGTCCGAGACCTGAGAGTTAGAAGGATCTTGAGACTGGAACTGACTAACGTGCCAGAATGCTGATCAGCGGTGATAGGCAAGGCCTGCAGAGTGTACGCACTTAGTTCAGAGTCTCCGCTGAGCCGGTTGAAAAGACAAGTGCACAGATTGAAAGAAGCAGGCAAATGGACCACTCTGAACCGATCGGACTGTGTTTCTCCGAAGACAATACCCCTGGAACATCTCTTTACTGACTGGGGTACGTCTTTTCTTGCTGTCGCGAGCATCAAAGCGGGGGTTAAGAACAGACGTTTTGAAAAAACAGATAGTTGGGGGAGGTGGGGATTCAGAAAGAAATCTAGTTGATAGAGCACTATATTCAGCTTATATTATTACCTTCTGGTGTTATTCATTTAAAGCGAAAAGTCCAAATGTTCTAAAATCCGCTGCGGAGGTTAAAGCCATGCGCTTTTACGCCGTGCATATGTAAAACAGCTACCCCAGAAAGTAACGTGAAAATGGTGCTAAAGGAAGACACCTTTCCGTCGGGCAAGCGGGAAAAACTTACAGTTACCGAGTATCACTAGTGTAGGTAGCTGTACACGGAACTGTGAATTGCACTTAGAAAGTCAGGGGATATGCCATTCGATGTTGGATATAATGCCACTCTGCGGGGCTACCTCAACTGTATAGATGGATGGGTATGATCCGGCTTCCCAATTAAGGATAAAGATAGCAGGAGATATGCATGCACCACTTTTCCAAATCCTCGTTACCTTACTGTGTCGGCCATCACTGGTCCATGCCATCCGGTTTTCCACACCCTCAAGCTAGTAAGAGGGGGGACCAGTTTCGGTTTTCACTATGTCTTATCACCATGATCGGCTTCAGACCATTGAGCTTGCATACGGATGTAGAGTTCCAAAGTCCGACTCAAAGTTAACATTAACTTTTTGAATTGTTTTTTTTCAAATTGTCGTGCTCATTTCTTATTTAGAAGTCCCTCTTTCGTGGTGTTGCCCCAAGTTTGGCTACGAGTAAACGTTGTGTCTTTCCGGTTTCCTGTTTCACACAATCGCCACATCCATTTAGCTACAGTGTATTTATATCGATATGGAAGAAGTTGAAAACTCACTAGCACATAGAGCACTCAAGCTTCTGGAGCAAATTCCGGATTCGCAGCGACTTCTTATTGCTCTGGCTGGGTCTCCTGGTTCTGGTAAGTCGACTGTATCGAGTCACTTGGTTTCTAAAATCAACAATTTTTACGGTAGCGAGATTGCACAAGTTGTAACGCAAGATGGGTTTCACTTCTACCGCTCAGAGCTTGAGAAGATGCCTAACAGGGACGAAGCATTCAAACGCCGTGGTGCCCCATTTACATTCGACTCTGAAAAGTTCTTATCGTTGGTTAAATGTTTAAGAGAGCCTATCGAGGATCTTGTTCTCATTGAAGCACCAGATTTCGATCATTGCTTGAAAGATCCAAGTCCAGGAGCAATAAAAGTTGAACCCAAACACAGAGTAATTATTATTGAGGGGAACTACGTGCTTCTGAACGACCACTATTGGAGCGACATTGCATCGTTGGTGGATGATCGCTGGAAGATTGTCGTCGATAAAGAGGTCGCTAGGGCAAGAATTGCTAAAAGACATGTTGCTGCTGGTATTTCTAAGACGCTTGAGGAAGCATATAAACGGTGTGATGATAATGATATGGTAAATGCTGAATATATCAGATTGAATTCCTGTGTGCCAGATGTTACTGTTGAGAGTATTCCAGAGAAGTAAACTCGGGATTCAAGACATTTTTACTTTTAAACATAGAAATAGTACGATTAAATAGTCCAAACGCAGACTTGCTAGCCAAATCGTCTTCATATATAGATAGCATTAAAAGAGCGATTTCTACAAGAATCTAAGTACTGCCAGTTAAGAAACTCCGCGCCCCGCGCTCCACTTTCGGAGTTGAGCATTTTATTGAAGAGTCCCCTCCTCTCTTGTCTGCCTCCACTCCTCCATATCACTCAATTGCTGCAAATTGTCCATGAACAGAATGTCAAATTGTATCTTTTGTAAGATCATCAAGGGTATGTGTCTATTTAACTTGATATGGTAGTTCATGTTTCTCTGTGATGGGGAGCATCTTCCACAAATCTTCTTGAACATTTACTAACATCATGATTAAAGGAGAGATCCCATCGTTCAAGCTTTTTGAGACTGAGAAGACTTACTCTTTCCTTGACATCCAGCCAACTGCTCGTGGTCATGCACTTGTGATTCCAAAGGAGTGCGGAGCCAAGTTACACAATTTGTCCGACGACTCACTGGCAGACCTGCTTCCAGTAGCTAAGAAGGTCGCCAAGTTGTTGGAGGTCAACGTTGATGGTCCTGAGGCCCCAGTTGGTTACAACATCTTACAGAACAACGGTCGTATTGCCCACCAAGAGGTTGACCACGTCCATTTCCATGTGATTCCAAAGACCGATGAGGCTACCGGATTGGGTGTCGGCTGGCCTGCTCAGCCAACCGACTTTGAGGCCCTGGGAAAGTTGCACGCCGAATTGAAGGAGAAGATGGAAAAGGGAAACTTCTAGGATCTCGTGCTCAAGTTGTGAGGACCTTGACAGAGGTTGTCTGTCTGCCTACGACTTATATGGATGATGATATGCTAACTATATTTGTGCCCTTCACTTTGCACTTCTGTAGATATAGTAGACAACAAAACCTTGTTGTAAATCGTCGGTTAGCGTCTCTCTTGTATGCCTGTAGACATGGAAGTTCCGGTTCAACATTGTTTCGATGAACAATTCAATGTTCTCTGGAAGCCTTACCTGAAGTCCAATGAGCATTACCGTCTGATCGCCACATAAAAGATCCAATGCGTTGGCCAGATGTGGAACCAGATAGTCATTATAAACAACATCACAGCCAATTATATAGTCAGGTCTCTCCTCTGATCTAGTTAAATCTCGAAGGTTGTACACTCCTTGCTCTGGATCTTCCCAATCAAACTCAAGAACATCAACAATGCTACTGCTTCTGTTCTCTCTTTTTCTTCGTTGTGTCACTATTCCATCGATGGTAGAGCTCTCAACGTTTTGTAGATTTTCACTGATGTTGGATTTCAGGAGTTTCAAAAGATGATGCTGATCAGTTGCAATATACCTCCCGCATCGAGGCCCAAGTACACACGAGAACAGGCCAGTAACGCCAGCTCCAACTTCAACAACGTATTTTCCCCGTAGATCGTAAAGGCCACAGTCCATTAGCCACTTTGCAAAGGGAACACTCACTCTCCATAGAACAAAGCCTGTAGTAGAGCCCTTCGTATTCAGGGAGGACAGCGATTGTGAGAAGTTGTAGTCTGTATTGTCGATTGTAATGTTGAGCGAGGCACTTCGCTGCTGGATACCGAGGTCCTGTGCTGAGCTGGTAGAGTGGAGCTCATAGATATGTGATGAGACGTCCTCTAATGTGATTTCTTCAAAGTCTGGATGTGGTGACATCGCACTGGGGTGTCATTGGAAGACTTTGTCTGGGACCATCGTAACGGTGCCTAAGTTTTTCAATGCGATGCGTCTTTCCTTACGAATGGGTACTTTTTGGTGTCTGTACAGAACTACTACTAGTGGCACACAACAAATCATTTTTTAATGCTATTGACAATCAATTTAGATCAAACCCTTCTTCAGCAGGATCTCGGCGATCAAGACACCAGCACCAGCGGCACCAATGACTGTGTTATGAGAAAGGACAACCATCTTGAAGTCCAAGATTGGGTCCTCTCTAACTCTACCAACAGAGACACCGAAACCAGCATCCCTATCACGGTCCAATCTTGGTTGTGGACGGTTCTGTTCCTCGAGGACGTGAATGGTCTGCTTTGGAGCGGAGTGACAACCGAGCTTGTAAGCATCGCAGACGTATTCTCTCAAGGACTGCTTCACTTGTTCAACGGATGGGGCTGGTCTGTTTTTGAATCTTAGAGAGATACATTCTGTGTGGCCATCGGAGACTGGGACACGGTTACACTGGGCTGAGACCTTGATCTCTTCTGGTGACAACATGTCAAAGCCGTCGTTAGTAGCGTTGATCTTACCCAAGATCTTCTTTGTCTCCCACTCGATTTTCTCCTCTTCACCACCAATGTATGGTACCAAGTTGTCTAAAATATCGATACCAGAGACACCTGGAGAGTAACCTGCACCGGAGATAGCCTGCATTGTGGTAGTGGTCAATAAGTCAATAGGACCAAAGGACTCAATCAATGGCTTCAGTGGGGCCACAAGACCGGCGGTGGAGCAGTTAGAGATACACACAATGTAACCTGGCTTCTTCTCACCCTTTGCCTTAGCGTCCTTGACACGCTTTTCGATAATGGAAAGGTGGTCTGTGTTGACGATTGGCACAAGCAATGGAACGTCGGCCTCTCTTCTGTAGTTTTTAGCGTTGGAGACGATGGAAAGACCTTTCTCTCTAAGCTCTTTCTCAACCGGACCTGCAAAGCCCTCGTCAAGACCGGAGAAGACAACGTCACAGTCTTTGAAAGCCTCATAGTTACATTCAGAAACGATGATGTCCTTGGCCGACTCCGGCATCAAAAAGGTCTGCTTCCATGTGACAGCATCCTCATAACGCTTACCAGCAGATCTCTCAGAGGCACCGAGCACAGAAAGCTCAAAGTCCGGGTGGTTGGAGAGCAGAAGGATAAAACGCTGTCCGACAGAGCCGGTAGCACCGAGAACACCAGCTTTCTTGGCCATCTTCTACGTGTGGATGAGGTTTTAAAGTGTCTGGTTAATGCTTTCATGTTGGCGATGAGCGCCGTTGGTGTGTTTTCAGGTGACTCAGTGTATGGGTCACGTGGTACAAGGCTCAAACGGAAATCCGGTGTATACCCTTCACTACTGGTGCGCGTTTAATTCCGAGGGTAGCACCATGCTCATACCTTTTAGATTGGTTTATTCGGGTTTACATAGTTAATTTACACGTTCATTAGCAGATCAATATGCATATTTATAGTTTCATTCAGTCTTAGACTTTTTTGACTTTTTGTGCTTCTTTTCCTTCTTCTCTTTCTTTTCTTTCTTCTCTTTCTTCTCCTTCTTCTCTTTCTTCGGCGTTTCTTCTTCCGCTTCAGGCTCTGGTTCATCAACGTCCATCTTGTCTTCACCTTGCTCTTCTTCTTCTTGTTCTTCTTCTTTTTCTTGATGACCTGTCTCCTCTTCCTCCTCATCAAATCTTTTGTGCTTCTTATCCGATGAGGCACCGATGACATGCGCAGATGGTGAGCTCGACTGCTCCATTGGTGGCAGTCCCCTGAGATCTCTCTGTATACGCTTCAGCTGCGACAACGATGTTGTGTTTGTGACGTTACCAACGTTAGCAGCGTTGACCAAGTTCTTTTGTGTGCGTTCCTCTTCGTGATCCACAAAGGAAGTCAGGAACCTCTCAGCCTGCTCCTTGCTGAGCACAGAGGAGGACACAATTTGCACTGTGACGGGTGTATTAACCGTGGAAGGAGCCACTCTTCTGGTCTTGACCTGTGACATGTTTTGATTTGTGAATTATAGTTTTACAAGAGTGCCAGGTATTTAAGCAGAGGTTTCGCTTGCCTAAATAAATTTTTTGTGCCTCCGCGACAAAAGTGAAAAATCCCGAAGCCGATCAAGCTAACGTCCACTGGTATAGAGACGCAGAACAGCGAGTGCTCCATCATGTTCGCCTCTAGATTACTGACGACGCTAAGACAGCCGTTCAAAGCAACCACAGCGTGAGTTAACTGTTTTTTAAGCACTTAGTTTGGCGCATGAACACCCGTACTAACATCAGCAGCTCCTTCTCTACACTAAGACCACTCTCGCCATTGACAGCGTTGAGACAGACACAGCAAATGCAATCACTTGTTTCACCTACACTCACAACTTCAACAAATGTGTCTCCAATCCTTTCACAGCTTTCTGTCTCCTCCATCTTCAACAATACCTTGTCCCTTGGTGGTCAGCGCCGTTGGAAAGCGAGAGGTAACAACTTCCAGCCAAACACATACAAGCGTAAGAGAGTAGCTGGCTTCATGAGCAGAATGAGATCCAAGTCTGGAAGAAAAATCATCGCAAGAAGACGTGCTAAGGGAAGATGGTATCTCAGTTACTAATCCAGTGGATATAGAGGTAAAATAGAGATTCTAGGAATGAAGATTTCAATAACACGGTCTTCTTTCCAGTGTGTACATACATTACGACTACATATGATATAGACAAGTTATCCAGTAGTGAACCGGGGAATGTACGAAACAAGTACTAGTGATTCCAATGCCTCTCGTTTAAACGATAACCCCAGTATATCTGTAAGTTAGCGGAATCCATAACCGTACTAAGTCGTGCCCGGGACCAACGATGTCCACTGAAAAAACCTTTATACAAATCTGAACAACCACACTAAAGAGCGCTGATGAACTAACCTAATCACCCACCCATAATCGCATACACAAACAATTCGAAGCAATGTCTTCAAGACTGTTGTCCTGTTCGCTGAGACAGTCCACGAGAGCCTTTTCGGCCTCCAGATCGGTAGCTGCTCCCGGAGACGACCTCGCGCGCCAGGCTGAACAGAGAGAAAGAGCACTTTCTAAAGAAACAGCTAGAAAGAACGAGCTCAGAAAGATGGCCAGAAAGAGAGCAGAAGCTCGTGCTAATCCAGAGAGATCCCCATTCTACCACGATATTCCAACAGCACTCAGATACCTTCGAGCAGCCGAGGTTGGCAGACCACCACAGGACTCGGTCATCACCATCACAACGGGCGTTGTTTCCCAAAAGGGTACAGCCAAGCTCGCTGGCTCCGTGATGTTCCCCAAGCCACTAAAAGAGACTAAGATTATCGTATTCACATCGGTACCGGAGCAGGCAGAGGCAGCCAGGGCAGCCGGTGCCAAACTCGTTGGTGGTGTTGAGCTCGTGGAGAAGATTAAAACCGGTGATCTCGCCTTGGACTTTGACAGGGCATTTGCTACTCCAGAGATTGCTTCTCAGCTAAACCAAGTGGCCCGTGTTCTTGGGCCTCGTGGACTTATGCCAACAGCCAAGAAAGGCACCGTATCTGAGAATGTGTCTGCCCTCATCACAGACGTCGCAGGCTCGATCCCATTCAGACAGAAGACAGAACAGGTCTCCATTGCCGTTGGACACGCCAGCTTCACAGATTCTGAGATCGTGAAGAACATCGCCTCTGCTTATGGCGCATTGGAGTCCGCCATTGCCAACCAGAAGGCCAAGAGACCCTCCATCCTGGGCCAAACAGTACTCCAGTCCACGCATGGACCAGGAATCGTCATCAACATCAAGTGATTGAACTCACTTTACATAGTATACTGTAAATAACATCACGTCTTTCCATGCATAATCTCTCCATAGCAGTAGTCTGGATCTCGAGGAGCCACAAGAGGCACCCGGTAGATCTCATGAAAAATAGATCCACGAATGTAAACACATCTATGAGCTTAGCGACTATCGCCAAGAAGAAACATAGACACACACATACAGACGATGCGACATTGGTCACTGTTGCTGGTGTTAGTGGCATCAGTTTGCAGTGGATTCCATGTGGATATCCCGTTGTACCTCGACGTACCGCGTCCATTCGAGTTCCTCGCCGCACAGACTCAACGGCTCATCGATGAACATATCACCAGCCTGAAACTCACAATACCGTACAAAGTGACGTTTTTGGAAGAACCACACCCTTCATCTTATATAATAAGAATGGGCTACTCGCTGCATGAATCATTCTTCATCTCTCCGTGTGGTCGTGGTGTCACCGTGTTCCAAACAGATGCACTTATTGTTCACAGTGAGGTACCAGTTCTTATTAAAGATGTCGTGGTAAGGCACCTCTTAATCGGGGAATTGAGTATGTGGTCCAAAGACTTTGTAAACGATTCTATCGGATGTGTCTTGGATGCTATTATGTCAGCGTCATTGACAATTGCCACCGATATGAGATACTTGAATTGGGAATATGAACTTTTTAGTGATGTGATATCACCCGTGCTGAATGAGTTACAAAGGTTAGTACACTTGGATATAACTTTGGAAATTGAAAAACCAGAGTGTTTGGATACATCATACACCACGGATCTGAAATGGGACCACGATAAACTACGATTTTACATCATTTTATCGGATCAGGTTGAATTGTCATTTTCCGAAGCTGGTGCCAAATCTATGGTGGTGCCCCAGAAAGGTGCAGTATTTACACGTCATTTGGATAGACCTTTAACAGAGATGGATCAGATCGAAATTATCGAACACTTTACTGGTCTATTGTTCAAAGTCTTAGGATTACCACAAATAGAACCTAAATCTCCATATATCAGACTGGATTATATGGTAAGGAGACAAATTTATAAGAATATGATTGCACTCGACGACATGGAAGGGATACAAGAAGTACAAAAACTTGTTGATGATTATGATTTTGACAATGCTCTGAAACTATCGTGGGAATTATTAGCACTAAGATAAATATTTAATGACTTTTATGAGACCTGATTCAGTAGTGGTCGCCATTGCCTATTATTACTAATGATTAGAAACCACACAAAAATATTGTACAGGTATGGAAACCCAAACTTTTCAGCTCATGGTACTTTTTATATACCGAGCACTTTATGATATATATGTAAAGACAAGTGTGCGCCTACCTGTTTTACACTGTCAGAATACGATGTAATCAGAATAGCTCTATTACAACAAATAGGACGGTTAGTTCAGTGGTAGAATAAGTGCCTTCCAAGCACTAGGCGTGGGTTCGATTCCCGCACCGTTCAATTTCTTTTTTGCTTTTTCTCTTTGGTGTTTTTCGTGACAACACGAAGAGTTTTTTTTCTTGAGATATTGAGGTGTACGGGTGTAGGCACACCTCGGCTTGTCTCAGCCTCCCCGGGACTTCGGTCCCTGGTGTTTGTTCTGCATGGGCTGCTTCCTTAGCTCCGGATTCGAGTGGTCTGCTATTTGGTTGCAGAAGAGAGAGGGGGGTGGGGCAATATTGAGATTAGCTGATTTTCGATTCTGCCATTGACCAGCTGATCTGGCATGGCGTCTATGAGAAGCGATGGGGAAGGTGGCAAGAAGCCCTTCATTGTGTTCAACTAGTGGATGCTGTTATCACCGAGGGGAACTTTTAGCCGCACAATACTTTTGTGGGTGGAGGGAGACGGCCATAGACATGTTGATCCAGGTGTCTGAACACCTACTTTTATTCACGTCCGGCTTCGAGCTACAGCAAATAGATAATTCGAGATTCATATTCAATATGATCTGCTATAGAATGACCAGCTTCTTTTAAACCAAAGAAGGAAATTTACCCAAAAGAAAACCTTTGACGAGGCTGTGGGTCTGCGAAAACATCTTCATGATAAAATCGTGTAGCGTATAGAGATTCACAGCAGGCTCGCCATACAAGATGTACAAGCCAAGAAATGAAGGTATATAGACAGAACGAGCTGTGTGAGTAGGGGCTTGTTCAAAAGGTGTAGGAGAATGGACTCGCACAAAATCGGCAGCTATGGTAGTTCTTAATGTGCACCATGTGTGCTTAAATGGCAAGTCTCAACTGGGAGAAATGAATGCATAATGTTAAAGGATGTGTTTGTCGTGGCGCAAAAAGGAGAACGTTCACTTATGAAGAACTTCTGCCTTGTTGACGGAGAACACGTTGGTAGACAGTGCACCATTATTCTCCTTAGCCTTTGATTTTAACTGGAGAAGAGAGTATGCAGCGAGGGCTGCAGTGGCAGCGCCGGTGGCGATCAAGAAGTTGGATGTTCTAACTGGGGCCATTGTGTATATAGTGCTAACAGATTGTTCGTGGATTGTGTCAAAGCACAAGTGTGCCTCTACAGTGCGGGTCTTGCTACTTTTATATGCTGGAGAACGGGATTGCGGTCCGGAAGATACCGCATACCCCGGGATTTTGTATGCACAGCACTGGGGCGGGCGAGGAAAAGGGAGCCTTCGGCGCCGGATAAAATCAGCTTTGGCCCGGCATACTCATTCCAACGGGTGAAATACTGTGTGTGCACTTTGAACCGAGATTTGTAGTCCCGTGTTGCTCCATGCCGGTAGCTTCTACTGTCCGGTTTTGTTGTCTTCTATATAATAGCGCTAAGGGTTACTGATTCCATATGTGCACACCGTCACCGTCACTGTCACTGTACACTATCTCGTCGATAACAGCAGTGTGGGGAGGTGGGAAGGTGGCGGGGGCCACTCGCTACGTCATTCGTCTCTTCTCTTTTCAAATAACTGACTTTTTCATCTCTTCCCCAGCTTTTGCTTATGACGTAGCCCCGGCGAAACATGAGCGGGGAGCAGATCGGGTGAAGCTCCCCGGGTAGAGCCTTAGCGAATCAAACAAGTTCGCGAAGAGAAACACAAAAGTCACGTGACTTTCAATTCAAGGTTCAATTTTTTTATTACAGGCGATGAGCCTCTTGGCCTTTGATGAGACTCGGTATCTTGGAAGGCAAGCTCCAGCGCAGAAGAGGAATGTTTGCTGCCCGTTTCGATCCACTATCACTTACACAGGAGGCCGAGGAGCCTGTCACTGGCTTTAAAAGGAAGCTGAGTGACGTGGAAGATGGCAGTGACGAGGAAGATGGTAGTGAAGACTCTGAGGAAGATGATGTCAGTGTTGACAGTGAGGAAAGTGAGGAAAGTGATGACAGCGATGACAGTGATGACAGCGACAGTGAGCAGGAGAAGAAAAATGGTGGCTCCCATTCAGAGAGCGTCTTTGACGACAACGATGGAGACTTATCAATGAAAGATCAAGATGACGAAGACGAAGAACAACTCTCACCACAAGAGCACGACTCAAAGTACTCGTCTATCATCTCGAGGTTCACAAAATCTATCAAGAAGTCCACCGAAACGGACGCAAAGTCTCAAGGCTCCGACGAAGAGAACGAACAAGTTGAACAACATGACGTTGCACCACTACCACAACCAGCTCTTCCGAGAGACTTCAGACTTAGTCGTAATATGACAACACACAGTCTTAACTGGCTAGCTGAACCAGTGTACATCAAAACAGATGTGACACGACCATTCACTGACTTCGAATTATCAACTAAAGTATTAAAAAACTTACAATCTATGGGGTATGAATCTGCGTTTGCATCACAAATCAAGACACTAGAGATCCTTTTACCAGAAATTAACAACAAGCTCAATCCAAACGCTATCAAAGGTGATGTTTTGGTTAATGCATCCACTGGTTCTGGTAAGACATTGGCTTATTCCATTCCAATTATTCAGGCATTACAAGATCGTGTTGTTCCACATTTGAGGGCCATTATATTGGTTCCAACAAAACCATTGATTAATCAGGTTTATAAAACCTTGATTTCCCTTTCAAAAGGTATCAGTCTAAACATTGTAACTCTGGGCAAAAGTGATATCTCGATGCAAGAAGAGCATACGAAATTGTTATCGAATGTTCCAGATATTGTTGTTTCTACACCGGGAAGATTAGTGGACCATTTGAACTTAAAAAGCTTTTCATTGAAGGATTTAACTTGGTGTGTTATTGATGAAGCTGATAGATTACTAAACCAAAGTTTTCAGGATTGGTCTAATGTTCTGATTTCTAAGATTAATGAAGTTGATGACGGTAAAAACATCTCCAAAGTATACAAACAGAATCTCACTAAGATGATTTTCTCTGCCACATTAACAACAGACTCCGGCAAGCTATCAAGCCTGCAATTTCATAGTCCAAGACTCATTATTGTCAATAACGAGGATGCTATCTTGAGACAAGACAAGATCTTTACATTACCAACAACACTCAAAGAATTTAACCTGAAGTTCCCAAGTTCTGCATCGAGTTTCAAGCCAATGTACCTGTTGAAGCTGCTACAGCATCTTTCATTACCTAAAGATGTTTTGATTTTCACCAAATCTAATGAGTCTACACTTAGATTATCGAAGTTGTTGTCTATTCTTACTTCCAAGCTTGGGATAGATTTGGTTGTTTCCAATGTTAACTCTCAATTATCACGATCTGCCAAGTCAAAGCTTTTGGATCAATTTTCGAAAGGGGAGGTTCATGTCTTGATTTCGACAGATTTAATTGCTCGTGGTATCGATATTAGCACCATAAAACATGTTATCAACTACGATTTACCCAACTCTGGAAGAGAATATGTTCATAGAGTTGGAAGAACAGCTAGAGCAAACCAAGATGGTAATGCCTACAACTTTATCGTTGGAAGAGGTGAGGACAACTTCTTCAATAAGTTCAGCATGATGATTAATAGACATCAAGAGATTGATGCTATTACATTGGAAACAGTTGGCGAAGAACAACAAGACTTGTACAGTGCTGCATTGAAAGAGTTGGAGATACAAGTATTTCAAAAGAAGTGATGACGATGATGAACACAATCCATGCGTGCGCTCAGGTACAACTACAATTGTTGGCGTAGAAATGTATGCATGTGATAAATAATAGAATAAATAATTTGGTATAATAAGGAATCTAGAAGCTTTAACAGGGATGTATTACCAAGACAAAAAGTTATAGATACA
Source organism: Petasospora mycetangii (assembly GCA_003708295.3). NCBI lineage: Eukaryota > Fungi > Ascomycota > Saccharomycetes > Phaffomycetales > Wickerhamomycetaceae > Petasospora > Petasospora mycetangii. The sequence goes on along the minus strand of PPNU03000017.1, from coordinate 100,707 downwards.
CCACGGCTAAGACACTGTCCAAATAGACCAGGACCCTGAAAAAAGCCCTTACATCGAGCGGTTGGAAAAGGTTGAAAGTACACCATTGCATGAAAAAGTTTCAAACAGCATGTTCATTGTTTTCAATTAATTTCTGGGCATCGCCAAAAGTTCTGATTTTGTCAGCCTGTTCGTCTGGGATACCAATAGAGAACTCTTCTTCAATGGCCATAACGACCTCAACTATATCAAGGGAGTCAAGACCCAAATCTTTTGAAAAATCAGTAGTGTTCGTGATCTCCACATCCTTGTTAACTATGTCATAGCCTTCTAAGATTTCTAAGAGACGTTCTCTAACAAGCTCTGGAGTGAGCTCTGGAGCATGGGAGTAGTGTCTAATGGCTGGGACCCTAGAAAAGGCCACAGGAGTCCATTGAGCACACAAAGAGGACTTGAAGGGAGCTCTAAGTGAGCTGGAGTACAATCTGGCAGAGGAAAAAGCGGATCTCAACATCTCTTGTGTGTATCGGTCGATAACGTGCTCAGGTCCTAAGTGGTGAAGTGTTGGTTTGTTAGTTTGTCCGCTCAGTGCGGAGATCTTTTTCGCGCTCGAGCTCTACACCCGGACACCACAATACTCTAGGATTCGCGAAAATGGCATCGTCCAAACTTTTCAATGTCGAGGAGAAGTCTCTTGAGACCGTTTATCTGTTGGGGCTTGATTTGTCACTGAAAGTACTATAAAATATGTTGAAGTTTATGTTTAAGTCATTTGTGAGCACAGCATCTACGTCAGTACTTCGCCAGGGCTTGAGAACGGCGCCAAGGGCATGTGCTCCAACCTCTCGTTACGAGGGTTACCAGTCTCTCTTTGCGCAGGCCTCTCCCATCAAGATCAACACGAGACTTGCCACGATCAACCAGATAAAGAGAGGTATGACAAAGCCGTTGAACAAGAGACCTACAAAGTCGCCCGATTTGGAAAAGAGTCCAGTTCGTAAAGGTGTGGTCTTGAGGGTGATGGTGCTGAAACCAAAGAAGCCAAATTCAGCTTTGAGAAAAGCTTGCAGAGTTAGACTTACAAACGGCAAGATCGTATCTGCTTACATCCCAGGTGAAGGCCACAATGCACAAGAACACAGTGTCGTTCTTGTCAGGGGAGGGAGATGTCAAGATGTCCCAGGTGTCAAATACCACTGTGTGCGTGGTACCCAGGATCTTAGTGCTGTTGCAAATAGAATGACCTCGAGATCGAAGTACGGTGCTAAAAAGCCTCAGAAGGATTGAACGGTGTTTAATGACAAATAATGAATACAAAACTTGTATATAAGTTCCAAAAAGTTATAAATGGTAGACCTGTTTATTCATATAGACAAAAAAAAAAAGCACAGAAAAGGTCTTTATCGTTAACACATATTATCTTACATCACTGGATCTTTAAACGCCAGCCTGGAAACGTCTACCTGTAGCCGTTTTTCTTTCTGCTGCCTCTTCATTTTCTGGTTTTGCTCTGTTGAGCACTTTGAGGTACTGATTAACTCTGTGTCTCATTCTTGAATGCATATAGGCCTTTGAACATTTGATGTGGTAATGGAAGTAGTTTCTAAACAATTGAATGTGAGAAATGGTGTTTTCTTTCTTCTGTGGCACGAGATGTCTTGGGAATAAGACAAATGTGACGTAACCCTTATGGTCATCTGGTCTATATTTAACCAAGTCTCTAATCTCTGATGGTGGCTCTTTGTGCGAGTATAAAACTTGTGGAGCATTTTGAACTGCTCTTCTTCTAGCATCCACGAATTCTTGTAAGAACACCCTTCCAAAAATGGTATCGGTTTCATCTTTGAAAATAGTAGAGAAGATAACGGTGACTCTGTCGAAAGATGGCTTTATGTAGATAGACTCTTCATCTCTATAATTGATCTCATAAACTTCTGTCGTTGGTTCCGGTTCAACTCCGGTTTCCTGGTATTTGGAAGCCAGAGCTTCGTACTGCTTGAAAGCAGTGTCAAATGGAGCAGCAAGCATGTTTCTTTTCAAATGAGCAAGCTGGTCAATGAAGATTGCCTTGTCTTCATCATTCAGTTGGGCAATCTCGTTAAGGTTGATGTAAATGGAGTAGTCGTAGCCAGGCTCAATGGTGCCCGTCTCATAAGCACCATAGATGGAGTGAAGTTTCTCAACGGCACCATACTTCTTCAGGTCCTTGAATGCCTTAGATTGAATCGAAACAAGCAGAAGGTGTTTCTCCTCAGGTGTGGAAAGGTGATACGTTGTGTAGTCGAAGTCGGAAATGATACGGTCCACGAGAGCAGGTTGGACGAGGAGCTCCTCGATGGACTTTCTGACGAGCAAATTGTCGGCTTGGAGTTGAAGCATCTTAGGAAAATGAGAGGTTCCAAGCAGGGTTTCGTGGGTACAATTGGGTTTGGTTGTAGTTGGTAGTTTGGTGGTTTTGTTTGGTGTTTAGTCTGCTTTCCCCTAATGGCACTGTCCACGAGAGAACCGCGAAAATTAATTCGCGGAAAGCGTATGTGTGAAGGAGCCGAAAGGCCGGGTTCGAATCTGGCCAGAAGTACAATTATGCATTTTAGTTTTCAAGTTTTTACTATATAGATATGCTGGAAGTCGCACTGTTCAAAAAGACTTAGCGTGCTTATGTCTTCTAATCTATCAAGATCATTTCTTCTTAGACTTCGATTTATCCTCAAAGACGATCCAATTAGGGTTCAAGCCATATTTCTTCGTCAATAGATCGATAACAATCTTACTATGTGGACCTTGAACAGTCACTTCAACTAATTTCGGATTTTGAACGTTTTGACCTATCGTACTGGAGCCTGAGCATTTAACCTTCAGCTCTGATGACAATTCTTCTGCACTGATCCCAAAAGCTTCGAAATTAGAAACTCTAGTGATAAGCTTTCTTCCGATTTTGGTCTCAGTGATGATCTTAACTTGTGGTACTTGGCCTCTCTTTGGGCTCATTTTGTTTTCTGGAGCATCTGGATCAATTGAATTTGTTAGCTTATAATGCTCCACAAACTTCTTAAGGAAAGGATCGATCAGTTTGGCACGATCAATACAGTTATCCTTACCACCAATGATAGAGGTAAGTACGTCATCCAGAAGAACAGTTTTCTTGTTTTTAGCATTGACCAAATTGTGTTTGGTGATGTACTTGTTCATGATGTCCTTAACTTCATTTGTTGTGTAAAATGAGGTATAATCCAAATCCAGGTCATTGAACATGATTCTAACGCTTGAACTTGGTTTATAGTATTTTGTGAGAACAAGTGTATTTGATGATTTGGACTTGGTTTCAATTGAGACCTTTGGTTGCCTAGTTTTCACTTTATATGGAACAAAGTTTCTCAGTTGTTCGTTATCATCTCTTGTAGCTGAAGATACTATCGTAATGTCGTCCCCTTTACCTTTCAGTTTAAGGAAACCTTCTTTCTCCATGGCCTTCAAAAACTTGGCTGATTTTTTCCATGACGTCTTTTTGATGTTAACTAAGTCATGATCCGTGGCCAAATTATTGACAACATGATTCATGAAAGTAGATGCCTGTAATGGTAGTTCAATTGTTGGAACAGCAGTGAGTGTTTGCAAAAGGGAACGTTTGAAAAAATGGTCAATGTCTTCAACCGTAAGAGATGCCATGGCTTCTGTGACCTCATCATGTTGTTCGGATGGTTGTTCAGATGGGTGTTCAGCTGGCTGTTCAGATGACTGTTGGTATTCTTCTGCAACAATTTCGTGCGTGCTCTTTGTATCATCTTGTTCTTCAGACGGATCTTCTTTGAAGCTAATTTCAATATCTAAAACCTCTGGCAAACGGATCTTCAGCTTGGCCAGGTCATACAACATGTCTTGGTATGTGTGAAATACTTGAACAGCAACACCTTTTGTACCAATAGTACGCTGCAATTTTGTCAAGTCCATGGATGCTCTTCCGATAGCTCTAACAACGGTTGGGTTTTGCGTACTTACAACACCAACAATGGCACCTTTAATAGCTTTCTCTGGAAATGGCGGCACTGTTCCTGGAAGCATCAAATCGGCACCTCCTTCCAGTACTTCCAAAACATGTGGATGTGTCTTTACAATTGGTAACAAGTAAGGGGCCCTCCACATCGTGTACACCGATGGGATGAGCTCAGAGTCCTTCGTCTTAAACCACACTGGTGTCTGGTGCTCATCTGTATATATCGTACCAGCGAAGCCTTTGATGCTTTTGAAAGTCGTCTGTTTTACGGTCGAGGGGACAATCGTTTCCTCACATTCTTTGGACAGATTCGTTGGTAAGCCATAGATGTCTGTGATCGTTGCTAGCATTCGACGTCGTTCCGACGATTTCAGGTTCGACAAAGCTTTGATCTGGGATGTTTGGTTAGCCATTTGTTAGCAAAAACAACACTGCTGTCAGTACCAATGAATCTTACTTGTGGGTCTTTGCGGAACATCTTTGGTATTACGGTCCTTCTCTTTACAGAGTGAAGGGTATTGAAGGAAAAGTGGTGAAGATTTCGCGTATCAACCAAAACAATTGAAGGAGACATCAACAAGAACAGTTCACGACATAACGATATATACCGACGCGAAGAGATCGAGCGGAAACCCACTGGAAACTGAGTGCAATCACCTCCAACTCCGACCAATGTTCGTTGCTGTTGACCAGAAAGTACCCATAAAGGTGTTCCCAGAGCCTGTGGACGCGCTATGTTGCGCGTGGTGTCCGACGATGGACCTCATCGCCGTATCCGTGGGCGAAGGCAAACGCGTGCTTGTATTTCGAATGAACGGAATGAAAGTGTGGGATATTGTACTGAAGCAAGGCATATCCAAACACGTTGTGTGGAGGCCTGACGGAAAGCAACTTGCAATCATCACCACAAAGGGGCAGACCCTCATCTATGACACGAACACTGCAAGATTACTGGCGACACTCCAATCCAAGGACTCTTCAGATGCTAACTTTGGCCATTGGATAGTGAGCGACTCGCCGCAACTGGAGAACAAGCTCTCTGGTATACTACAAGAGCAAGATATCACCAAGAGGATGCCCAAACTACCACCATTACCCTCCACAAACAACAATATAGAACATACTTTTACTACACGTCAGGCCATTGATGGGCTGATTCAGCAAGAGAAACATGGAATGATGGACTTATTGTTCCTATTCGGTGATAAAAATGTTACGATAACACTTCACGGACTGTTCCTACTCGGTGCTGTTGATCTCATTTCCAAAGATGAGGACGTGGACATTGTTAATTGTGCCACACGCACAGTGGAAGAGCACTATTTTCTAACAACTTCTTTCACAACAATGCAACACACATTAAGACGGTTTACAACCCATTTTGTACAGAGCTACGACTTCTTACAAGATATCACGTTGTCATCTTCCAAGATCATTGCACTGCTGGGCTACATTGAAGAGATATTAACCTTCTCGACACAGTCGATCAAGCAATATACTGAGTTCAACAACAAATTCGTTGGTATACTCAAAGATGAGTTGAAAAACAAAAATGAAATTGTTGTTGATGAGCTATATAATCTGCTACTTACAGGTATGATGAATGATGAAGTGAAAGATTGGATCCAGAACACAGTTGGAGATCGTGGTGTCAAAAGATGGACCAAGATTGGTGAAACTACATTTGACAACACTCGTCGTACAATTCTATATCATTTGGTCCCTGCTTGTGAGAGATTGATTATTTTATTGAGTAATTTGAGTGCTATTACGAGAAGTTCGAGTGCATTGAAGGGCAAGTTTGAGGTACAGTTTGTCGACAGTTCCATTGATGCCGTTAAAAGAATGTTGAAACTCCTATTTGAAGACGTTTTCAAGATTAACAGAGAACAAGAACTCTTTAATTCTTTCATCATTTGGATTCAGAGTACACTAGCCGAGCTCCAAGATGAGGTTCCCAAAGAGAAGTATGTTACATCCGAGGTTTCAACTTTCATTAATGAACACCTTGAAAGATCAGTACTTATGATGATGATACCGTTTTTGAGAAGAAATTTCAATCAAATTAAGATCGATACAAGTGATATGTTTGAATCTATAAAGACACAGATCAGATCAAGCATTACGTTGGACGAAACTTTTCAACTGACACTAGGCCAGATTTGTGAGAAACAGTATATGAAGTTTATCGATGATAATCTCTATATTGTAACACACAGTTCTAATACTGTCGATCTTTACAAAATTGATGTAAGTACCCAATCAAAACAGAACACCACTATCACATTTGACAATGAAGTAACATATATCCAGTTGACAGATGAAGGTTACATATATGTCGTGACCAATGACACAATATCAAGATTTTGTTACGTTACGTCGTTTGTAACTGGGTTGAGCAACATAAATCTATCAGAAGGGCAGTTGGAATTGTCTACAGAGTGTGAACTGAATGGTTTAAACCCTAGGTATCTAGCCGTTAATGGTCCAAGAAACATTGGCTGTGCTATTTCCAAGGATCTTTCAAAATACTTTATGTTCTTTCTGAAAGATGAACCTGATGGTATCTAAAAACTGAAAAGGAGGAAAATATCTATTCAGATTACGAGTGAATAAACCTTGTGCCTTTCATTCTTCGATGGGTGCCTTTTGGAAATATATATCATTCGTAGCGTCATTAGCTTGTGCATGAGCATATTTGTTCATGACAATGTTGAAATCTTTATCAATTGTATAAGTTTTTCTTAGAAATTTTTTGTACTCTCGTCTTACTTTGTTACCACATTGAGGTTTACCATTTGGTGTATGGTACAGGTCCAGTAGTTTTGTCAAATATACAAAGTCTCTGTATTCCAATGGTGGTACCGTGGTGAAGAGGTAGCGAATATGCGAGATCTTCTTCTTGACGATATTCTTCTTACGAGATTCTGAAATGTCATCTCCCAAGATTGTCAATGGAAAGATGGCTATCGGAGTTCCCAAGTTTCTATAATGGACAAAATCAGAAGCCCTCAGGAACTTATAAAGCTTCAACACTTTGGTTAGCATGCCATTAAGCTTCTGATCCTTCTCTGCGTATAAAGACCCTTCAAGAGGTAATGGTTCCAACGATTGCTTATCGTGGGCGTCTCTAATCTTCAAAATCTCTGAGACAGAAGGCAAAGATCTCTTGGGCAGTAATGGGAAGGTGATCGTGGGTATCCTTCTCGGGTTATTAGCATCAAACTCTAAAGAGTTTCTCTGATTGTTGAGGATGACTTTGAATGATTCATGGGGCCATGACTTGATCTGGGCTTTGAGGAAGTACCGAATACATTCATGGTCTCTATACTGGCCACGAAGATAGCATCGTTTCAGGATCGGCTGTATGCAATGTTGGTCGTTCTCGTGTGCTGCGTTGATGAGATCAGACACTTGTTGTAATAGCTTTGGCTGGTCTCGCCTCACCCGTCGCTTAGCTTCACAAATCAGAATCGTCTGAGTTCTGCGGTCAATGACAGACCTCCGAGCCTTGCGTGCGAGTTCCTGCACCACCTTGTTGATCTTCATAACTCCGTAAGAATTCAGCCCTTTGAAGAGCCGCCTCTATGTATCAAAGCCGGGGTATTAAGCCAGTATACAATGAAAAATAAAAATAAAATGAAAAATAAACCATAATACCAGTGCCACATAACTAGATTCGTGGTCCTACCATGATCGCGAATTCTCCCTTCTGTGTCCCTCTTGTCACCAAAGCCACAAAAACCAAAACAAAAGCCTCTATAAGAAGGGGAGAAGCCCTTAAAACTCAGGTAGCCACAGTCCACAAGCCTACGAGACCATCGAGACACGAGAAAAATGGATACCAGAGACACGCAGTTGACTTTCCACAACAAGGAGAACGCGGGCATTTCCGTCAAGCAGCCCACAACGCCCAAACGCGTCCTTCAAGACAAGCCAGCCTTACCACACAAGAACAGAGCTAACCGTGTTCCTCTCGGTGGCAAAGACAAGAACACAGCGCAAGGGCTCCCTTTGAAGTTCAGTACACACGAGCGTGGACTACACGTGTCCTCCAGTGCACAGAAGAGAGCCAGACGTCTCAGAACACCGCTAGGGAAGGGTATCAATCGGAAACTGGATATCCTTGTTGACGAGGATACAGCACAGTCACAGCAATTGGATGCCACGCCTCTCTTCACGCGGGCAAGAAGCGCTGGATACAGCAAGAGTGATGATGACGATGATGAGATTGAGTACGTTGCAGTCAAGCAGCCCGAGCTACCGTACATTCCACTGAACTACACACCTTTCACAGATGAAGACCTTGCCTTGTTAAAGCTGCATCCAAGTGCTAGGCTAGAAGATAAAAGAGAGGAAACGAGTGATATAGGAAGCTCAGAGGAGGAATTACCCGTAAACTTCAACTTCGATGACGATAGCGAGTATGATCAAAAGCTTACAACTGTTACTTCCACAATACCACATTTCATGGAGCCGACTTTCGTCTCCAGCGCTAAGAATAAGAGAAGCACTAAAGTTGACGTGTTTCAAGACGGTTTGTCCAGTGCTGACTTACAAAGATTGATCGACGAACAGTGAGCTACCGGCTTGACCGTATGACATGAACTATTATCTATATTTCAATTCCTACATTTTTATGGATGAGACGACTTTTTGAAAAACAATATACTGGGACTCATGTAGTTATGTAAATTTCCTTGATGTGTATGTACAGGGGGGGGGGCATATTCGTAACGTTGTTCTTTGTTTCTTCTCATGATTATGATGCAATCAAACCATCTATTGCTGTGCACAACCTGGCATAGACTCTTCACCACCTTCATTACCGTCATCTAACTCATATTCAGGTAATTGAGACATATCTAAGATTTTAAAGTCGACTTGATCAACATTGCAATCATCAATCTCATCTTTAGAATCGATTTCAATGCCACTCAACGTAGCATTTTTTGTAGTTTTGATTGAAGTTGGCAAGATTCTTTGAACGTCATTCAGTTCAGCCTTTTCACTAAACCAATAGTCAGGTGGGAATTCAATGTTCAATTTCAGGTATAAGTTACCACGTTTAGATGAGTTTTTGATAGGGAAGCCTTCATTTGTAACTTCCAAGTATTGATTCGGTCTTAATACCTTACCAGTTGGCGTAGATATTTTCAGTAGACGACCATCAAGATGTTTCAAGACGATCTTATCCTTGAAGCCGCATAATGCTTCAGACAAAGTGATGTTGATATCTGTGTAAAGATCATTCTGGACTCTTTCGAAAACATTACTCTCTTCTTTCTCATGAATCGTCAAAATAACATCCCCAGTTTCTTTACCAAACGCTTCATCGCTTTCCTTCTTCAAAACAACTTGATCACCAAATTGTGAGCCTTTTTCAATAATGAACTCCAAGATCTTGGTTTCCTCTTGTGTAGTTGATCCAAGACATTTCTTACACTTATCCTTGGTTCTATAGGTGTGACCCTTACCTTTACACGTCGTACAATCAATGTAATCCTGTGTTACCATTCCTGGACCAACTCTGCGGATTTGTCTAACAAAGCCTTGACCATTACAGACGCCACACTGCTTAGTTTTAGCACCAGATTTCACGCCATGTCCTGAACATAACGTACACAAGATATTTCTAGTAGATGTGATTTTAACAGTTTTCCCGTTGTACAAGTCTGCTAACGTTACCTTAACATCCAGCTGAGCATCATCTGTTCTTGGTTTACCACGACGTTGTTGTGTGCCTCTTGAGCCATAACTATCATACTGAGAGTACGGGTCACCACCCATTCCCCCACCGTTAAAGAACGAGAAGAAGTCTTCTGGTGAAAAATCACCGGATCCTGAGGTACCACCACCATTCATTCCTGCTGGCCCATTAGCATCACCATAGGTGTTATAATTCTCACGTTTGGTCTCATCACTCAGAACCTCATAAGCAGCAGATATCTCTTTAAACTTGATCTCAGCTTCTTCGCGCAGCTCTTCAGACACTTTATCGGGATGGTGGTTGAGTGCCAATTTACGGTATGCCTTCTTGATCTCAGTGGCTGTCGCTGTACGCTCAACACCAAGGATCTCATACAAGTCGGCCACTGATAGGACAAAAAAGGTTAGTCATGGAACGGTTCCCAGCATTAATTCATTTGGATATAGACTTACTGACTCAGGTTATTGCTTCTTTGTAAAAGTTTTCTCCCCTTTTCGATTGTTGCGTCTTTGGATGGCAAACACAATGCACACAGGCTGGTCCCAAACTGTTCAGGTGAGAAGAGCGAGCCTTTTTGTTAGTGCTGAGAGTTACGCAGGGCAGGTTCTCAGCGCGCTTCTGACTGTGCCCTGCCTACGCACTCCGTGAAGGCTTCCCACGCATGGTCTCCGGACTACCTACGCACCCTTCTTCTCCGCAAAGATTTTCTCCCAACTACCTCGCACTTGCCACTTGTTTTAGAACCTTAGCGTAGATATGAAAACGACGAACTAGCTTATTTTCACCTACTCCATTCAGCCGTCGAGTTCTTGCTAGTATAGCACATGGTTGGCGTCTTTCAAAGAACTGATGTGATAATACCTGGGCCTGCAAGATGGTATACTATCTCAGCATAGGAGATTACTGAGCATGTCATAAGATATACTTGTGTAGGAAAAATTTGGGAAAACAGCACAATATGGGCACCATAGGGCCTTGTTTTTATTTGACAGCATTGATAGCGGACGCACGCGGGGTAGAGGTGTTGATCCTTTGACGGTGATTGTGTGTGTGTAGGGGGTGGGAAGGGAGCAATTGATAGCATAGAAACTCATACTATCCAGTTGGATTGGAATTAACACTGACTCGGCAACCAAAACGGCTTGGTACCTTCGTATGCCTTGGCTATGGAAGACATAACCGACGCTACCTGATCCGGGCCGGACCGGGCGCACCTTATCATTTCCATTTGTTCACCCACGGTATACCTACAAGTATTGGCGAATTATAACCATTTGCTATGTAAAAGCTTCCGTATGCCCAGTTTCTCTCACTGATGATGTGTATGTGTGCGGGCCACTTTCTGGAGACATGACAAACACCAATACACACTTAAGCAGGAACTCCTGGTTCAAGTGGTGTTGAACGTTCGTAGTCTCTTAGTGGGATTCACGGGAATATATTTCCTGAGTAGAAAAGAAACACCTGGGAAGGCAAGAAATGCGGTTATTGGAAAATGTTAGTTCACAACACAGGTTTCAACTGTGGGTCGTCGTAGTTATATATCATGTAGTAAACGTTGATACCTTTACCACCTGGTTCTTCGTCACCTTCGGAGTTACACTTACCGACACCAACACGGATAATCTCATAAGTTTTGAAACCGTAATACTCATAAATCTCTCTTGCTCTCTCAGCAATACACTCCAACGCAACTGGTAAATTTCTAGATTTAGCATCTTCGAGGATTGGTCTTATGACTTTTGATGTAGCACCACGTGAAGTTGTTCTTGAAGGGTCTTTAGCTAACATTGTTAATAGCCAAAAAGGACCTCCCTTGAAAAACTTATCAGCACATCGATGGAACGACTCTTCAGCAGCACGGAAATCAGGGTCCAAAGGCTCTTGATAATGATAATAGTCATACTCCGGAGGGATCCAAACACCAATGGCTGCATGATCATCACTCTCTAAGATAATGGTATTATGCTCGATTAACTCACGACAACGGTGTTGGAACTCCTCTATATTTTCTTCAAGTGACGAATTGTGTGTCACAAATTTGTTGTATGCATTTGGTTGGAAAGCTCTGCCTATGACTTCTCCACATTTCTCCCAATCAGTCGTTATTGAGTAAGGTGCATCTGCTGAAACTGCCAGCTTGTAGTAGTCGACAATCTGTTTAGCCTCACCTTTCACCATTATATCCCGTGGTTGCTGTAGCTGTTGTTCTGCAGTCATTATACCGTCTGTTCCTTCGAGTGCAATGTACTCAGTCTCCGGTGGGAGGAGGGTGGCAACCTTTATGTATATAGCTTGATTGTGGGGGATCAGTGAAATCGAGCCGGGACTTTTCCTCTCAAAGAGCGCTGTCCTGATTAGGCAATGCGCGGGTTCAAGCAGCCATTTTTGGTGAGTGAGAGTGTGTGAACCCCCGAAGTGTTGTTTTAGGAAATTATAGGCTGTGCCTTCCACTTATAAGCCTGATTGTTTTGGCACTAATGGGTCGAAGGACTTCCATTCGCATGCAAATCACCCCCTTTCCCTCCTTTTTTTGTTCTATTTATTCGTCAGTTGAACTACGCCATGGGTTTAGATAATCAGAGGCACACGGGCATCTCCGCTTATTTAATGTTGACATCCTGCCCTTAAATGAAAATATGACACAAAAACATCATGTTTCTCACCCATTATATACCATAAGTTCAAACATGTCTTGTCCATCAATGTTGATCTTCTCCAACGATTCAAACCCGTAGTGTTTATACACCTGAGTTGCTTGTACGCCAGCACTCTCCAATACCACAGGAACACCATCTTTTTTAGCAATCTGTAAGAATGGTCTTACTACAGATGAGATAGCACCAGGTATACTAGGCGTTTTATCTGGATCTCTACCGATGAATTGTAGATGCCAATGTTCTTTCGTGTTATATCCATACTTTACATTTGCATTGTGCAACGCATTTGCGACTTTTATAACACTGGGAGGCAGATCCCTTGGGTCTCCACTGTCTTGTTTCTTAAAACCAGGTGGTAGCCATAGTGCAACAGCAGTGTGGTCATACGACTGCACCAAGATAGCACCTTGACTATGGTAATCTGATACAAGTTTCGAGTTCCAATCGTCAATGTACTTAATTGAAGCACCAGTTAATGTTGAGAGTCCAATAAATTTAGAGACTGGTAATTCATTGAAAGCTCTGGTGAGGACATTAGCAAATTTGCTGATGTCCACATCTGTTGTTGCCGGTGGAGGCAATTGCAAGCTGACATGCACCATTCTGAGTAATGATATTGGAGTTTTCCACAGATTCAGTAGCGAGCTCATAGGAACTATTAACAGAAATACACACGCTTTTTTCTATAGTGGCTTTTATAGACTTCGTACCATACCGCATTAGAACACGGTCACAAAGCAACAAAGCACACCTACAGTTTCGGCCCGCGATCAAGGCCAGGTGCGGTTTCGATAGTTTTTCAACCGATAAGCCTAAGAGAGGGCGATGGTACTTGAAGTCAAAAGGTCCCCTTGGAAAGTCCCATTGAGAGCCCCTATTAAGCATACCATGTATTGCGTTCGTATAGAAATCTGCATGGGCTGCGATATTACCGCAAGAGCTGTATGTTTTTTTTTTTTTCACGGGGAGGGCCTTGTTTGACCTTATCAGGTGTGTCAACCCCCGCAATCTGTCATGTTGGGGAGCGGTACCAATGACGAAGAGCTAGCACCGATTCAGCGTTGCACCCGACTCAATTAATAGACGCAATTGAGCTGAAAGTGTGGTTTATGAGAGCTCCCAAATCTCTAGCTTCCTCTGGGGGCTACAAGCTAAAAGGGGACGTGGGAGGGCCTAACCCGTCCCAGCCGTCTATTACACGGCTGTTTCAGCGTGGGCCGTCCAAGCCGTATATAAATAAAAGCAACCTTTCGCAACCACCCTTGTATTTTCCAGTGTGAGTGGTTACGAGACGTATTGTAAGCTGGAACTTTCTCTGAAATGTCTGATATCATCCGTGCCATGAGCCAGCCATCGCAGCTCCAGCCTCCAAAGATGGACCCTCGTGCTTTCTTTATCCACTCCCCAGTTTCAGACTCTTTACACAAGATTGATCAGGAAATCAAGGATGAATTTAAGGGAATCAAGCTCTTCTCCAAGGAATACTACTACACATGTACTTTAGGTGGTATTTTGGCCTGTGGTCCTACACATTCTGCTGTTACTCCGCTCGATCTTGTCAAGTGTCGTAGACAGGTCGATTCTGCTTTGTATAAGTCCAACTTGGACGGTTGGCGTAGTATCATCAAGGCAGAAGGATTTGGTGGTATTTGGACCGGTGTTGGTGCCACTTTCATTGGATACTCCTTCCAGGGTGCTGGTAAGTACGGTTTCTATGAGTTCTTTAAAGAGCAGTATACCGAACTCATTGGTGAAAAGAAGGCCCATGAGTATAGAACTACACTGTACTTGGCTGCTTCTGCATCTGCAGAGTTCCTTGCTGATATCATGCTTTGTCCATGGGAGGCTATTAAAGTGAAGACACAAACTACAATCCCACCTTTTGCTAGTGGTCCATTTGATGGTTGGAAGAAGATCACTGAAAAGGAAGGCATTGCTGGTCTATACAAGGGTATCTCACCATTGTGGTTCCGTCAAATCCCCTACACTATGTGTAAGTTTGCCACTTTTGAAACCGTTGTTGAGACTATTTATAGACAATTGCCAAAATCTAAAAGTGAATATTCTCCTTTGCAACAGACTGGTGTCTCCTTTGTTGGTGGTTATATTGCTGGTATTTTCTGTGCCATTGTTTCTCACCCTGCAGATGTCATGGTCTCTAAGATTAATAATGAAAAGAAGGCAACAGAGAGTACAATGCAAGCAACCTCGAGAATTTACTCAAAGATTGGATTCAGTGGTTTATGGAATGGTTTACCAGTTAGAATCATTATGATTGGTACTTTGACTGGTTTGCAATGGTTGATCTACGATAGTTTCAAGGCCTATGTCGGCTTGCCAACCACTGGTGGTGCAAGTGAGAAGAAATAGGCTGTGGGTGGAAAACTAGAGGAAAAACGCCTTCTATTGTCTTATCAATTGTGAATTTATATATTATGCTTTTATTATATCATTTGTATGTTCCATAATCTTCCTACTGGTATCTACCACTTTAGTTTTGCATTCTATGAGATTTATAAACGTTTCATATAATGATCAACTCCAAACGTTCTTGAACAAATCATCATCCAAATTAGATTTAGTCTGCGTTGGTTGTGGTGTAGTGGAAGTGCTCCAGACGTTGTTCATGTTCATGTTCCAATTGTTCTGTTGCTGCTGTTGCTGCTGCTGGGGTGGGAATTGGGTAGATCCAAAATTCAAACCTGCCAGCGAGTTGGCTTGACTGGTGTTATTGTACATTGTCTGCTGCTGCTGTGGTCTAGAAGGAAAGTTCGGTGTTGAATTGGAGGCTATAGGTGTAGAATAAAGGGAAAGAATTGACTTCTTTAACTCTGGTCTCGAATTGTCTCTTTGTTGTTGATGTTGCTGTGGTGGTTGAGGTAACGGAGTTGAAGCAATGGCTGGAGATCCAGAGGCAGAGTTACGTGTAGATTCTGGTAGGGATTGGGTAGTGACACTTCTGGTCTGTGGTTGTGGGGCAGCAATTGGGGAACCAAACTCTAGGTCCAAAAGCGAGTTATTAAGAGATCTTCTGTTCTCATTGGTGGTAGTCGTGGTAGACGCATTAGGAGCAGATGCAACAGAAAAAATAGGGGAGGCAGATGTGCCATTGCCAACACTGATAGTAGACGGGTCTGGAACATGTGAAGATGCAGCCCACTTCTTCATGTCATATTTCGTTCGGATGAAGTTCTCGACTTTTGAACCATCCGGGGTGTGACTGCCTCCCGGAAGTTTGGCCTCCCAGAAGGCATTAGCCCTGTTATTTCCCCACTTGACCATCGAGGCCACCTGCTCATCAGTCCACGTGTCGAGGTCCACAGACTTCACACGTGAGATGTGTGTACCCATCGAGCGATGGATCCCCGAGCAACGAATGCATACGAAGATTCCAAGATTCCATGAGGCCCAGCGTGGATGAGAGGCCGTCTTACAATCCGCGCAGTGGCCGTTACCAGGCTCTTTCAGCAGCGCTTTCAGGATCTGTAGATTCTTGTCATTCCCACGTCTGCTCATCGTTGAAATCGACCTTTATCAAAAAAAGCTCCGCTGTTCTGTTGTGTGCTTTGGTGTGCTTTGTTGTGGGCTCTCGTAGCCAGCTGTCCAAAGTTGATCCGATAAATTCCATGCGCGAAGAGCCGGGTAACCCACACAAACTGTGTGTTTGAGCTCTTTGTTCACAGCCGCCCCACTTAACCGAGGTGTTGGCCAGAGTAACACACAAAGGCACTTGGCAGGAAGCTGATTTTGCTGGGGATACACTCCTCATTACACACATCGGCAATAAATCTATGCTTCTCTGTTCACTAATATAGCGCTTTCGCGCGAAACCCGGGCTCGCGCTTACTTCCCAACGGCTGTAGTTTTTCCAGTTGGGCCCACACAGTGCTCACTGGGGTTTGTACTCGATGGTTCTCTTTAGAGCCTCATAAATTAAAGGCAGATCACCGCTTTAAAATTTGTTTTTGACACTCACTAGAAGTTTTTTATTTGGAACATTTGGAACATTTGGTTTTTCCTTAATTCGTACAGAGGACAGCTCAAATCAACCGCACTAACAGCTGCCCTACTTCTTAAATATTTACAGATCAGAACTCCCACAACCAAATACAGATCATCCACTCGTATGACACGGATTTGAACTTCTTGTGTTAGTCTCTTCCTCTCCTTCTCTGCCACAACACACTTGTCCACATCTACTCTTTCTCGCGTTGCACTCAGTGGGTAGAACATAATGTCCAGGACTCCCAGTAGAGAGCAAGCACCAGAGACACCAGTACATAAAACCACGACCAACACTAAGAAGAAAAGGTCAGAAGCACATTCATACAAAGATGATTACACACAACACATAATTGATTTCCAGAACGGTCGAGGGTCTATACCTACTTTTTCGTATAAAGAGGTATCACAACATAACAAGGCAGACGATCTATGGATGGTTCTACATGGTAATGTATACGACGTTACCTCTGTGATTGATTCTCACCCAGGAGGTGCAGAAGTGTTGATTGATTGTGGCGGCATGGATGCCACAATTGCATTTGATGAAGTGGGCCATTCTCGTGACTCAGTGTTGATGTTAGATCCTCTATTCCTTGGTATCGTTGACGAAAGTGGAGATGGTGAAGAAGAAGAAAAAGAAGAAGAAGAAGGAGGAGCTTCAATCTTGCCACAAAGAGGACAAAGTAAATCACATATCGATTGGCAATACACCAGGGACCATGGAGCTGGCGACGGTGTGATTAAGAACCATAAAACAGGCCGAGTTGAAAATGTCAGTCTTGGTGAGAGCGAATACCTGAAAAGAATCAAGCAGAAGAGAAAACAAAAGAAATGGCTCAAAGACGAACACTTAGTGCTGCTGCTCGGCCTTCTTGCCTTGCTTGCAGCTTTTGCATATGTCCAACTCGAGCGAATGAAGTGGGATTAGCACCTGTATACGGTATTGTTCTCTACATGCTCTAAAACAAGCGATCTCTTGACTCAACGACATCCACTTATTATTATATTTATCCTACATAGAGGGGAAATACATATCTTCCCTCTCCTTTTACTTGCATCATCTATAACCTTGTGTTCCGTGGGGGGGGGGGGTTCATCCCCATATCTTTATCTTTCCTTCATCTATAGATAACATGAGCTTATCCACTATCAGCCTCCACAATTCCGCCTTTAATGCGTATGGCCTATAACTTTACAAGTCCGAACGCCGGTACCGGCGTTCGGCCACCGTATAAACGTACATGCGTACAGTGCAGCAGTCACATAAAGCCTGACCTAGCGATTACACACCATACGACACAGAATACAAAAAAATAAACATACAAAATGGAACAAATGGGGACTTTCTCTCGCAAGCCGAGGATGTAAGCTCATATCGGTTGAAATAATGTTGGCTGGATGTGAAGATACAGTCGCCATGGCAACGGCTTATAATAATAACACCAGTGTGAGTCACGCAATTTGGTGTTTGGGTGTTGTAGGGAGGAAGAAGCGATCCCCGCGCGGTGTTGCGCCTACCGTTGCGGACACGACGATGATTGGTCGGATCTGTCTCGAATTTTTCACCACGCGTGCCGCGCGGCTGTTTTTTCCCGCTATTTAAAGACGGGACCCGCCCGCCAGGTCTCGCTCCGTCGCTAATCCTTGCTCGCTCCCTCACCCCAACACAAAACTTTCCCATTACTGCCGATACACTACTTTTATACCGCTTTTTGCTGCAACATCTCTTACAACTATCAAGTCCAAGATGTGCTTCTAAACGCCCCAGTGTGTCCCCAACAAAGAAAGTTTAACGTTTATCATACCAAGATGAACCCCTAAGTGTTAATACAACCAGAGAATGAGTTTCCCATACTCCCCTTAAACCCCATTACGTGAAAGAAAGAAAATAATAAGATCAGTCCCCCTTAGGAACTAATCCCCAGATTAAACCATCATTTACGATGTCCCCCCTCAACATGTCCCAGTGAAATAAGAAAATATTCCGTCCAGTATGGCGTTACAACAATAGCTTTTTACAAGTACTACAAACTACAAACACTTTTATTATTACAAATTTTATGAGTCCAGCTACTACTTCTGCATCCTTTTATCAAGAATCTACTATGTCCACTATGAAAAACCACGAGTCTACTACTTTGTTTGAAATGTTCGATACCGCCGTTGACACAACTATGTACCAATTGCCATTACAAGAGTCCGCTCAGATGAGCTCCAAGCCAAGACAGGTTCTTGGCGAGTCTGTCTTCTCTCGCTTTGTCAAGTCCGAAGATCTCGTTCCCGAGATCCCAGCTCTTGGTATTGAAAAATTGGAGATGCCAGAGCTCAGCCCATCTGTCGGCACTGTTACTCCGCTTCAGCTCCACTCTTCCATTGTTGAATCTATTTTCTCACCATCTTCATTGATTGAATGCACTCCTATGTTTGATGATGTTGAATTGGACTCTTCTAACTGGTCTTCTTTGTTTGAGCCAAGTGAAATGGAGATCCCAGTCAAGTCTGCTCCGCTGACTTCTACTACTGTACCAGCTCCAGTTGCTGCTTCTGTTCCAAAGCCAGTTTCTTCATCTCCATTGTTTGAGAAGCCAACTAGTTCGAAGCGTTCTGCATCTGAAGCTAACTTGGTTACTACCTCTTCTCCCTCTATCAAGGACGAGTTTGGTGTAACTGCTTATAACAAGAAGCAGAGAACCATGCCGTTGACTCCAGTTGTCGTTGATTCTTCTGACCCTGTCGCTGCTAAGCGTGCTAGAAACACCGAGGCTGCCAGACGTTCTAGAGCCAGAAAGATGGAACGTATGACTGAGCTGGAAGAGAAAGTTGAAGAGTTATGTTCTAGAAACAAAGACTTGGAGGCTGAAGTGTTGAAGTTGAGAGCCATGCTTGGTCAGCATTAAGTTGCCCCCATGTTATGCCTCTTTTTATTTCTTTTGTTGCAATTTTTACTATATATCGATACTGCTATTTGAAACATGAAAAAACAAAAAAAAAATTATTGGTTTTCAATTAATTATACATTTTACTTCTTTTTAAGTCATTCAGTAGTAATTAATATCATTTAGTCATAACTATATATTTCATCATGTTCATTTAATTTTTAACCCCTTTTTTGTCAACTATGTTGGTAGTGTCACTCAACCTATGCTTACTTTTCGCCAGTTCAAGCTTGTCCTCTAAAGATGAAAAGTCCAAGTTTTTACCGGCATCCTTCAATATGAATGGACCTAACCAACGTTCAAACCTTTTAACAAACTCTTTTGGTTTTCCAATGTACTTCACCGGTGCACTTTCCCTTACTCCTTTATTTTTCCTTTCCAGTTGATCTTTCAAGTATTCCATCAGTTCAACACAACCTCTAATATCGATGCTTTCACCCAATTTGATATCACCCTCCAATACTTTCCAAGCGGTCAACCACATCAGCTTACTGAAATTAGGGAACTTGAACTTCCTTCCAACTTTTGTTCTGATTTCAATGTCAATGATTTTCAACTGTTGAGAGATGTTAAAACTGGTCAAGAAGTTACCGCCAATAACCAACGTATCCACGGGGGTGTACACAGCATGAATCCACCCACTTGGAATAATCATGACATCACCCGGGTGCAATTCTACTTTAACACCATCTTCCATTTCCATGTCACCCAAGAATTGTGTAGCCAGCGATAGATCTGTAACCCATTGAACATACATTTTCAAGTTGTGATCCGATGGTGGGAAGAACATGAACTGCTTGGATCCATATAAAACCGTATAGTAAACAGATGTACCGGCGAAGTCCAAATGGAAATCAGTATATGAGTCCTTAACACCCATTAAACAGTATTTTTGAACCACTGGCCTGCCTTCTAGCTCTTCAGGCCATACTTTGTCAACAAGATCAGCCTCTTCAACATAGGTTGGCCTTTTAACTCTTTGACCCAAGTCAGAGTCACTAATCTCTAAGCTTAACACATTGTAGACTCTTTCACGATCCTCAGATGACTTGAAATAGTCTCGCCATTCCGATAGCTTCCACGAGTGTCTTGTTCCATTCTGTGTTAGCACGTCCATTACCTCAATATGTGCATCTTGGCCCATGCTTTCAACAAGCTCATCAACGTCAAACTCAGGAGGGATTTCCAGCCCTAGTCCATCTCTGTTTAGTTTCGAAATTTTCAGGGGCCTAGGTAATCTTGTCTTAATAGCGTATTCCATGCTCAACTCCGAGCCTTTAAGTTCGTCAACAGTGCCTGCACTTGTCCACTTGATAAAGCGTTGGATGTGCGGATGTTGTTCAATGATGCTATTCTCAACCTCTCCTGCGTCCAAAGCAATGTAGTCAACTTTGGCTCTCTTTCGCCCACTAGTCCGTTTATACTCTGTTGGTCCATGAGCTGGGACGCACCCAGGACAGTGGAACTTGGTTATTCTTTCCGTTTCAGATAAAGAGAGGTGTAAGCAGTGATTGTGGTACCAAGTAGCACACGCTTCACAGCACACCCAATGCTGCTTGAAAGGAGGCTTTCCAGTAAACTTTGGGCATAGAGGACAGTCGGAATCGTCGCTCATCGTATTAATAGCGCTACCTCCCGAGTGTGAACAATTTTAGAGAGACAACTATGCAGAGATGAGGTACTTGGAGACGCACGCTTGGGGTATCGGGCCGGACTTTCACCAATCGGGGTGGTGTCGGGATGTTTTTTCGCGAATCTTGTGGTGTACAATTTCGATTTTTCGCGAAAATGATGAAAAAGTTGGCCATCACGGATCTGCTAATGTTAGCAGCTTTTGTTCATTGGTGTTGTTATCTTGCTCTATTACGCTCATTAGAAATGCTTAGATCACTCGGATTCACAGGAACGAGATTATTCTCCACATCACGCGCTTTTGCAGCTCCAAAACAGACCGCTGTTAAGCCAACGTTCGACTTCCTTGGTGATGTTGATGCCTCTGAAGCTGAGACGACCACAACGGAAAGATTAGAGCAGAACGTCGTCAAGAAGTTCAGCACTGGTGAACTGTACGACCCATTTGACTTTTCCATTGCTAAAATCAGACTTGACAAGAGAAATGCCACCGAGAACTACAGAGGAAGAAAGTTCTTCGACGAAAAGAAGGTCAATCCATTAGACTGTTACACTGACACAAAGTACCTTAGTTCATATATCACAAGTACAGGAAGAATCTTGTCTAGAGAGGTTACCAAGCTGTCCTTGAAGAACCAGAAAAGACTGGCCAAAGCTTTGAAAAGGGCCAGAGCTGCTGGGTTGCTTAGTAGTGTTCACAAGGACACTCAGTTGTTGAACTTTACAAATGACTTTAGCCATAGAAACTAACGACGCGGATCGTGAGCAAATAGCATATTCTTTTTCATGAATTCATGTACATATAAACGAAATCATCAGTAGTATATTAGAGAGTACGTGCGGGAGTTGGAGATATATAGTCAGTATTCAGCGTGAATCATAGTGGGCGTCATGTAGAGATTTGAATCGTTGTCGAGTAATACATTGATCAAAGCAATGAGTTATCGGGACCAACCAGCTCAATGTATAGGTCAGTTCCCAATCCATAGCAGCTTTGAAGCTCTAGCTTACCACCAAACTGTTCAACGTATGCTTTAGTCAACGGCAAACCATAACCCATACCTGCAACGTTATCAATATCTTCACCTGGCATGACATTATCACTCATACCACCTTGTTTTTCTTGTTTTTCGACTGATGTGAATGAGTAATCGAATATGTGTTGCTCAATTTCTGGAGGAATGCCACCACCTTCGTCTCTGAATCTAATTCCAAGAGTTCTTTTACCATCAATACTTGAGTTTTCCACAATGGTTACAAGTACAGGCACATCACTTTTACCATTCTCAATATGTGCACGGATGGAATTTTTTAAAACTTCTGTGAAGACATATTCTAAGTGTGGAGCAATATGTGGGAATTCGATATCTGCACCGAAATCGACAATGACAGGGACTTGTTTGTAGTACTTAATGAATGTCATATCATTAACGAATCCCGCAAAGATCTGAATCAGATCAGATATTTTCAGCTTTGTATTGACTATACCGATGTGATTCTCAGGTGCATCGATAGTTTGTATGAAATTATTTGTCATTGTTTCCATGTTGATCTTATCTGTAAAATGAGAGTTCAAGAATTTAACAATGTTTTCTTTTGAATAGAAACTGGATACTTCTTGAAATCCTTTTGACAGAGAGGGGATGGCATCACGATGGATGTCGGAGAATTCAATCAATGTCGAATATATCTTATCAATGTCTTCCACTCTATGCAGATTAAGCAAAAGTTGTAAAGAGTTGAGATATAGATTGTAGGTGTCAGCAATGTGTGGGTTTAAGACTACCATGTAAGGTAGCTGTCTGAAAGCAGCCAGTCTCTTAGCATTGAAAGTTGTGAGATAGTTTACTGTTGCGAGACCAGTTGTCATTGGGTCCTCTTTGGCAAGTTTGATCAGAGAGTTCAAAGAAATCTGTGGTATGTCCTTGTGTGAGTAATCTGTGATTAGTCTCTCCAACGACGAGCGAATGGAGTACTCTTGCTCAAAAGATAGATTTGGTGGTGTAAGATGGTGTTGGAGCTTGGTAGCACGCGAGGCAAGTGCATGGGCCGTGTGTAGGAGTCGCCCTCTGATGGGTGGTATTAGCATGATCATTTAAAAGTTTTTGGATGGACCGGATAAGACCAAATCAGCCTGTATGAGTTGATGAAATGCTTGTGTCTAGCGAATATTTGCGGTGCTTTATCTCCCCAAAAATAAACACATCCGAGACCTTTACAACGTAGCGTGTTGTGTCTTATGTTGATCAAGAGCTTGTGTTGAGCATCTCTCAGCGGGATGTCCGGGTGTTTTACTGTGGTCTATTACACGAATTGGTGTTATTCGCGAAGAAGTGCTCCTATGTTCATAATCAATAAATATACACGCGAACACGTTTTATTCGCGAAAAACTTGGCCTTCTCTGATGCTGCAGCCTGCCGTCGGGCCGTTGGGCCGTCGGTGTTGCCTCGACAAGCCCGTCTTTATCTCGATGACAAGGCGAACAAAAGATGCAGTGCGATTGGCGGATCGTATAATTAGGTTGATCACGGGGAAAAGATAGGAAATACGTGGGGCAGGCAGGATACAGTATATGGCAGAGCAAGTACTCAAACAACGCCCGTTATGTCCTAGCGTGCAAAGAGGCTGAGCGTCACCTCATTCGCCTCGTGTTCGAGTCAAACGGCGGGCGTTTAAATCATCGCGTTCAAATTAGAAAGGCGCGTCGAGGAATTACACGGGTGCAGAGAAACACTTTGCGTTTGGCACCAAACAGGCTAACGGTTGAGGCTGAAAGGGTCTGCCTGGTGCAGGCGAAAGTCCGCCGCCGTCACACAGTTGTGTCCGCTTTCCGGCCAATCGAATAATTAGGCCTGGGCAGTGGTGAAGGGCCCGGGAGTGTGAAAGCCACTAAGATGGTGTCTATGAGCAGGACTGTCTACCGGGTCAGAACATAACAGTTGTGCTCATGTGTCTATAACTATCCCTGTGTATGCGTGGGGACGGGGGCCGGCTCAGTTAGACACCTCGGTGATCTCCAGTGTCTTGCGAGCTTTGAAGGGCTGTCGTCGTTGGCGGGGTTAAAAGATAAGAACCACTCGAGTCAGAGGGCCTCCCCAAACCTGCGGCACAGTCACAATAAGAGCGGTCGTTTCTTTTTTCCAGTGGGCCGCGATAAGGATAGGCGGAAAATTTTCACAGTTTGTGGTCCAGGCGTGTCTAGGAGTTTGCACCGTTTACTGGGAAAGAGGTGTATAGAAACCGTGTGTTACGTGTTAAAGAGGTATAGATATAGTAAGTAGCATTTTAAGCGTGTAATTTGTGAGTAGGTAGCCCGAGCATAGCGCTCACAGGTGGGCCTTTAAGCCTTAAGCCAGCGAGGACGCAGATTAGTTTGTCGCGCCTGCTCCTGCGCCGCATATAAGAAGAAGGGCCCTCCCACAATTAACGTCGATCGGCATCTCCACAGAAGAAGTGCTACAGGATCCACGCTCATAATGTCCCAGCCACAGGCACAGAGAGACTACAAATTGCAGGACCTCGAGAAGGGTTCTTCCCTCGACCAGGATGACCTTTATCTCGGCGAGTCGTCTGAAGGCTCTCAGTCCGAGACCAAACTCAACGTGTTCACCAAGATAATCGGTGCCTTGAATGCTGAGCAGAAGGGTATCGAGCGTGTCACGGAGGAGGAGAGAGATCCAAATGAAGGCGTCTTCTCCTCTGCGTCCATGTGGTTCTCCGCCAACTTGGTCGTTGCTGCCATGTCCCTTGGTATGCTTGGTCAATCTATCTTTGGCCTTTCTTTCTGGCAATCCGTTTTTGTCATTATCTTCTTTAATATCTTGGGTCTCTTACCAGTCGCTTTCTTCTCCCTCTTTGGCCCAGAATTCGGTCTCAGACAAATGATTTTGACTCGTTACCTTACTGGTGTTCTCGCCATGAGAATTTTCGCCTTCATCACTGCCGTTGCTTGTGTTGGTTGGGGTGCCGTTAACATCATGGTTTCCGCCCAGATGTTGAACATGGTCAACAGACCACACTCTTTGCCACCATGGGCTGGTTGTTTGGTTCTTGTTGTTTCCACCATCATTGTCGCCATGTTCGGTTACAAGGCCGTTCACGCTTACGAAAAATGGTCTTGGATTCCAAACTTGGTTGTCTTTATTGTCTTCATCGTTCAGATGGCTAGATCTGGTAACTTCACCGGTGGTGGTTTCCCTAACGATGGCCAGGCCACTATTGCCGGTGTTTTATCCTTCGGTGGTACCATTTACGGTTTCGCCACTGGTTGGGCTACATACGCTGCTGATTACACCGTCTACGTCAGAAAGGGTTATCCAAAATGGAAGATTTTCTGGGGTTTGTCTCTTGGTTTGTTCATTCCATTGGTCTTCACTATGATTCTTGGTGCCGCTTGTTTCTCTGGTGTTTACAAGGATGAGACTTGGATGACTTACTACACCGAGTACCAGAATGGTGGTTTGATGTACTGCATCTTGTCTGTCAACTCCCTCGGTGGCTTCGGTGAATTCTGCTCTGTTTTGCTTGCTATGTCCACTGTTGCTAACAACATTCCAAACATGTACACTATTTCCTTCTGTACACAGGCCTTTTGGTCTCCATTGGCAAAGGTTCCAAGAATTGTCTGGACTTTTGTCGGTAACTTCTTGACCATGGCTATTTGTATTCCAGCTTATTACCACTTTGAAGACGTCATGGACAACTTCATGAACTTGATTGGTTACTACTTGGCTATTTACACCGTCATCTGTCTATCTGAGCATTTCATTTACAGAAAGGGCTTCTCTGGTTACGACATTGAAGCATGGAACGATAACTCCAAGTTGCCAATCGGTCTGGCTGGTACTGCCGCTTTCTGTGCTGGTGTTGCGGGTACTGTTTTGGGTATGGACCAGGTCTGGTATATGGGTGTCATCTCCGCTAAGATCTCTGGTGCTGATATCGGTTTCGAATTGGCTGCTGGCTTCTCCTTCATCGTCTACAACATCTGCCGTCCGCTGGAGTTGAAGTACTTCGGTCGCTAATCACGTGTTTAATGACATCTCTCCATTTCGCCTTCCTTCCCTTCTCGTCTGCCATTACGTTCGTTTGCTTTCACTAAACGTGGCACCTCTGTATATCACTGAGATTAGATTAATGAGTTTTTATTGGTTTTAGCTGCAATTGTCTTATAATGTAGTTCAAAGAATCGTACTGCTCTCTCATCCTGTTGCTAGTGCTGTGCATACCAACACCCGGACACCACTGATAAGATAGCGTCTGCAGTGCAAGAGCCCGCCACTGTGCCCACCCCGCAACCCGTAACACCAGAGCACACTAGCTTATTTGACCAATATCTACGAAGAGAACCACTAAACGAACACGTAATTGGAACCATTTACACTCACAGCATCACCAACAGTACAGCTTTCTTTTTAGCCGTTCTGAAATGCCTACTGGACACGATCCGACGCGTCTCTACAGAGCGTGAGTAGCATCAACACCACTGTTTACACTCGTTATGAGCTCGTTACTAACTCTGCGCAGCCCGGTGTCTCCTCGCTGCTCATACAAGCCTGGTCCGCAAGCTGCATGGTCGAAGGTAAAGCACTCAGCCAAGGCTTCCCGTTCCGAGAGACCCCGTTCTTCCCACATTGTTAAGTTCGGCTCCAACG
Source organism: Petasospora mycetangii (assembly GCA_003708295.3). Lineage (NCBI taxonomy): Eukaryota > Fungi > Ascomycota > Saccharomycetes > Phaffomycetales > Wickerhamomycetaceae > Petasospora > Petasospora mycetangii. The sequence continues at coordinate 74,139 of PPNU03000017.1, read as the reverse complement.
GTGAGGTACTTGTTGCTTACAACAGCACTGTTGAAGTGTGGGATTGGCTTCCGTCGAGTCTCCAGATGCTTTCAATGACCAAGGACACATTCTCGGTAGCAAATGATACTACACAACGTGCTCTGTACCTGGTTGCGTCGCTCAATGGAATTCCAGGAACCATTGAAGACATTGAGCCTCTCGAGATGGATCAGGACTCTAACACATACAAGGTGCTTCTTGCTTTGAAAATTAAAAGCGAAGTACACTTCTCCATTAGACGGTTCGGACAGGTGTTTCTTTATGATTCCGTGTTTGAGCAGGACAGTGTCGAAAGACCTTTGATATTACCTCCATTTGTCCACGGTACCGGCCCTTATTGTATCAAAGGTTCAGATGCCTTCGTGGGCATTGCTACTAATGAGGGATCATTGACGATTTTTGATCAAGCTAAAGGACATCCGTTACCACTTAGCTTTGAGGTCTGTGTGGTTAATGATAAGCCTGTCTTCGACATTACAGGACGGTATTTGGCGTATGTCTCTTCTGAGATTGATTCCGTGTCTCCTTTGACAAAGATGGACGTACCTTCACACAACCACTCCATCTATTCAAAGATATTACGAAACATGTCACTATCAGCTATTGACGGTATCACCAAACTCTCTGACATAAACTCATTGAAAAATGCCATCAATGACAAGACCTTGACCTCCAATTTGAGGACATACATTTCAAAATTGATTAATGGATTTAAAGAGTCACATAGAGCTATAGTTGTCGATTTGGTGACCCAAAGAACTATTGCTTCATTCAAACCCCCTAATGGCGTCTCAAACTTGTCTCTTTCCCCATTCAACACCCACATGATTACAACTACCCAGCGGGGAGATCAAATTTACAAATGGGATATTACAAGGGCACCATTGGAGGTATCGCTCTTGGATATACAAGTTCGCGGTAAAACTGGATCCGTTGTTGATGAAATTTATTGGGTCTCAGATGATGTCTTCCAAATTGTAACCAGATCAAGTGGATCGATACACTGCTTCCAGCAAGATGTTTCTCAGAATTGGGTATTACCCAATATGCAAGCCTCAACACTAGGCTCAGTTCGAGACGAGATATTCGCTTTGGTTGGTGATGAATTATACATTATTGATTCAAAAGGCAACAACAATTCTAAATACACCTTACCAGCTAATGCCATTGCTGCATCATTATTACCAGATTATATTCCATTGCAGCCTGTTCACGAAATTGTGGAGCGCACTAAACCTATTGTTAAGAAGACACCGTTGGCCGAAGTAGAGATTGAGACTTGTTTTATGGGCCAACCATTTTATGCTTCTGAAAAAGTAGAACTGGCTACTTACAAAAACTCCAAATGCCCTTGGAATCACGACGTTGTTTTTGGTAATGAATTGAAAGTTGACAGAATTGAGTTTGGTAAAGGAACCGGAGAGCCTGTTTTCTGTGGAGAGAAGGACGATTTGGAGAACGCCATGAAAAGTGTGCTCGTGCTTGATGATGGCTTTTGATTTCCAGAAGGGGGACATATTGAATGCGTTATGATTTCAGATTAATATCAAAGGAGGGCTTTGAACAAACAACCCTTCCAGACTGCTACGACTTTTTTGTTTTTTTCTGCAACTTCAAATATACGGGATATACTATATGATGAACGATGGTACTAGACGATAATGCTAGCCAAGCGTGATGCTGGAGTTTTGTGTCTTACCAGTCATCACAGCTAGCTGATAACTAACAAATTATTGTGCACAACTCGTTGATTCTATAAATTCCATTCCGTTAGTTCAGACAGATATTTTATACAACATTCTAATAGAAAACAGTAATAAAATAAACAATGATGAATTCTTTTATGTCTATATGAAAGCAGCCAATCGAATTGAAATGTTGACGGCAGGTGATGATATTGTGCTTACGATCGAAGCGTATAGCAGATATACTTTAGTGGAACGGGAAGAGAAAATAAAGAGTTCATGGAGATGGGTTATTTGTAAACTCCTTACCAATGGAAATACCTTCATAGTTGAACGAAGAGTATGACAATGCTTCGATGTCAAAGGCACACTGCTTGACTTCGGAGCCATAGAAATCCCAGGAGCTGACTGTCTCGTCATCTTCAGAATATGAATAGTACATTTGTGACTTCACATCGCTAAGTTGAGTGTGGTCGAAGTAGTTATAAGGAGTCAACATAAAGTTGGATTTGGCAGTACTGAAGATGGTAACTGGAACATCTTGCGTGTTCGGCAAGTGGTGAAGACCCATATTGACCCAAGCAACGATGTCTTCCCCTTGCAAGCTTTCACCATCGAAGAAGTCATAAAACTTTACCGAAGGATCGATGATATCATGTGCGTTGAACACATTGGAAGAGAAGGGTTCAGAATCTTTACGCTGGGTGAAGCATACATCATGGTTAGCCCACTGAGCCTGATTTATCAAAGTGATCGACTCATTGACAATTCTGTGAACAGGAGAAGAACCTGGAATAATTCTGTAAGCTCTTGGTGACCCCCAAACATTGACTTGGTCAGTTGACTCTACTAAAAGAGCACCAGCACCGTTATCGGGCCAGGTCAACTTGGAGTCATCTTCAGTTTCAAGAAGGGAAGAAACCCGCTTCTTGACATAATATTCTTTACCAGCTGACCATGGGAAGGTCTGTGTGTCCTTGACAAACTCAACATTTCTCACTTGGTTGGAAGTACCACCAATATCGAAGTCAACTTTCACGTTGATGACATGATCATGGAAAGAACCGGATAATGTCTCACCAATTTTGTAACCAAATGGCTCAGATGTCTCATTGACGTAATAAGAGCCTTGAATGTAACCAGCGGCACGAACAGAGACGTCAATCGTACCATCGAGGAAAAACTGGTATGCAAAGTTGTAATCATAGTTTCCAATGGTGGTGACAGTTCTGATAACAAAAGTTGGGTTTTTGGCAACGGTGACATACTCAGAGGCGACATGTCTGGAGATTGGATAGTCGACAAGGAACTCATAGGCACAGTATGAGTTGTTTTGGAACTCGGTTCTGCCTTCACTGTGCCAAGAGACATTAAAGTATTCAGCATTGTAAGGGCAATCATAACCTGGGACTAAGCCCCAAGCCTCGTTACCAAAGCCATAAGAGGAGTCTAAGAAAACAGTGTTCATTTGGAATGGATCATCACCAGCATATTCCGCAATGGCCTCTTGCAAGCCAATCTCGTACAGGATTCTTTCTCCTTTGAACCTGACATCGTACAGTGCCAAACCACGGTCCCTATCCCAAGTGGCGTAAAACTCCCAGTCCATCCAAGTGAAATATCTTTCTTCCTCGGATACAGTCCAACGGCGTCCATCTGGTTCGACATTTAATGGAGTTTGCTTGTCATCATAGTCTCTACCACCAGAAACGTAGGATGGGAAGGTCCAGTCAGTTTCGTTAGCGAGAACCTGTGGTAATATCTCCATCTCACCGGATTTCCAAGCATCCACAAACTCGCCAGTGGAATTGTATAATGTGGTACCATAGAACCACTTGTTAATGGAGTGCCCAGCTGTATCTCTTCCAGTTAAGTTTGCAAGGAAGTAGAGTCCATGGGACAGTACATCACCAGCATCATAGTCATTGGTACCAAATACAGCAGACCAGGTTCCTAATGCATTAGTCTCCTCATCATAGAGCAATGGGTCTGTCATCCAGATTTCCAAGGTGGAGTTGTCCAGACCATATGTTGGAGATTTTGTTATGTCTTCAATTACAGGACGAACATTATCGTCCATGAATACAGACTTGACAAGGCTGTCATACAAGTCATAGCGTAGATCATCCTGGTACCCGTACTTGAACTCGACCTTGCTCTTCGCGTTCAACCAATTTAGTGGTTGGACCACAGTGTCATCGTCAACAGGCAATGGTCCAACTTGGTACGTCTCCCAGTAACCATCGGGATACCCATCTTCAGCATAGTCTTCACCACCAAAGAAAATGACAGCTTTGGCGTAACGAGGTGGAGTTGTGCCATTGGAGTCCAAGTAAGCGAGAGCATCGGTCTTGTTAGGTCTCAAGGTCTCGATCCACATAACAAAGTTATCATACAAAGAGGCATTGGCATATGCTGTGAGGTTGAATGAATCATTCAAGAACTCATAAACATCATCGGTCTCATCATCTGTCAATTGAGCCCAGATGTTGGACTTTTCAGGGGAAGCCTGTGCAGGAGTCGATGGAGAGCAGGATGCTGTGTCATTGGCATAACGTTTGGTCAAAACTTCATGGGTTCTTTTCTTCAAAGCCTCTTTGGACCTGTGGATGGAGAAAGGAGCTGCTTCAACCAAGGCTGTAGCTGCCAAGAAGGCAGATAATACCTTTGGGATCTTCATCTCAAGTCTGTAGTTGTTATCGGACCCTCATTCAAAAGTACCTACGGGGGAAGTCACGAGAAAACAGATACCTTTTAAATACACATAGACAGGTACAGACCGAAGACGGCTCGTACAGATTCCATGATTCTACTGCAGAAGAAGCAGAACAGGACATCCAATAAGCCAATGAGATCTCGAGCATAGAATCTCTCGAAAGCGAAGAGGTTGCCATTCTCGGGTGGCGGCCAAAATTTGTTATGGGGCAACAGTGCGATAAGGTAAGTGCAGATCTTAAGGGGAAACACCCTACTTGTGCGGGCCTCTCAGCGGTCAACCAACCTAATTAGGAAACTTTTAAGTTAATTAAATGCATGAAGGCTTTTAATCTGCATGTGTAAAGATTGATAGTCATAGTGGTTGAAAGAAAGCCCCGCACTGTAGAATGGCTCCGATAAGATTAAGGGGTCCTCACGACTTGAACCGGGGATCAAACAATAGATCCATACTGTATAAAGCCATCTGGTGATACACATGCGCATTGTTGTACTCAATTGGGCCTCTAGGGATTCACGAGTGGCTCGGAACAAAATATTGCGGACATCGAACGTAGGATTTACGGACATCAACCCTCCTCGAAACTACCCCTTTGGCGCTTTATTTCTTATCGTTTGCAGATCCTACATTTTGTTCGGGGGAGGGGAGCACAAGGGTGTGGCTAGTCTCGGATTCGGTTGAGCTGCAAAGCTCGGAAGTGACCAGTAGATTGTTTATTTTAGACCGAATGATTTGCTTCGCTCGGTCGGTGAATAATTGATCGACTGGCGAATCATTTGAAAATCCGTCCCGTGCTATTAACGCATAGATTAGCAGCAACTGGGACGTTCCATCCGACCATGACCTGAGTAGTGAGCAGCTAATCATGTTGGACCTTCAGCAATTGGTCAATAGTATCAGTGAGCTGCTTCTCGAATGGTGTAAATTCATAATCTCCAAGTAAAGCTCGTGTCCTAGAGTTGTCACACACTGGACACTGACTCCTCTCATTCTCAAGCTGCTCTTCAGTTACCTGTACGATCTTCCCTCTTAATTGCGGATAGTTCTTAGCAATCAGATTAGAAATGATTGCCTTGGAGAACACATCTTCAGCATATGGCATTAGTCTTTCTCCTGATAAGTTTAGTTCCAGTGAAAGGATCTGAACTGCGGCAACGTCTCGGACATCAACGCTTGGGAGAATGAAACCACCCACTGCCAAATTGTCATTGGGGGACGACTGCATGATAGATCTAATGATCTGAGTAGTATAGTTCAGTAAATGATTTTTAGCATCTTCATCAAATACCTGCGGCCCAAATTCAGGTGGGGGTACTACCGTACTCAATGAGAAGCAGCACCTATTTTTCACAACAAACTCCCATGCTACTTTTTCCACCAGCTTTTTACAGGCAAGCATGGCTTTTTGATCATCACCCATTACATCATTCCACTCAGCTGAGCTCCACATGGACTCTGTATGGACAAAATGTGGATCATTGAACCTAGAAATGTTTGCAACAGCAGCAAATGACGAGGTGAGCATCACTTTTTCCACACGCGTACCAAATTTGTGCAAAGTCCTAAGGAAACTAAGTACACCATTGACAGCTGGCCAGAGGTAGTCCTCTTCCAATATTCCAGAAGCGCCCTGATTGTAATCATATGTAGAGTGGATTACCCATTTGATCTCAGGATGCTCGTAGAAGACTCGGTCAAATGCCCCGTTAGTAGAACGATCAGAGACAACTAGCAAGTGTAAACAGACACTGGTTCCATATTTATTCTGGAACTTTTTCTTCAGATCCTCAGCTTCAGCAATAGTGCTCACTGTTGCAACAACTGTGTAACCCTTTTTGAGGAGTTGGTTAACAGTATGGAGAGCGATGAAGTTTCGGGCACCAGTGACAAGAACGGTGGTAGACACCGCCATTATAGTCTAGTAGATCAAATCCTTCTCTTCGCAGATAATGATTTTATTGAAATGAGAGCTAATAGACATGGAATAGCCGGAAATGAAGTTATATGAAGTTTTTCTGTTAATAGCTGTGATAGTGTACAGAAATATTCCACTAACTCCGCATTGCCGATGCCGCCGGTGATGCTCAACTATCAACTGATCAGTTTATGGAGAAGTTATCTCTTCGAATTTAGTTCGATGAGAAAGCCAACACACCACAAATGCCTTGTTATTGATTTTGAACATCCTTTTTCTGCGTAAGTAATTGCGTTTGAACTAGTTATTCTTCTCGGCTAGACCAAAGAAGTTCTGTATATTTCGGAGTTCGGATCTCGGCCGAGTCGTGATTATCTCCTAAAGTAAATATATCAGCCACAGTAATGTTAATGCAATTGAAGACTGCTATTAGTTATATCATGCAATTCCAGTATTTCTCTAAATGTGCTACTGGGATATGAGCTGAGTTTAATCATTAATCTATAAAAACAACAAAACAAAGTTATAGTCATTCATCGTTTTGCCGATACCACACATAATTAAGGCTTAGCAGCCTGAGCTTTTAAAATCTGCTTAATGGCGTCGGTGACCTGGGTTTCATAGGAACGGAAGTTGTCAATACCGAGCAATTCACGGGACTTGGAGTTATCACATTTCCAACCTTGGGCAAGGTCCTTTTCAACTTCCTCCTTGGATGGTTTGTAGATCTTACCACTCAACTCTGGCATATGCTTGTTCAGTATATCCAAGGCAATGGCAGGGGATGTGGCATTTGTGGCAATAGGGAAGAGTCTTTCACCACCGATGGACTTCTCCAATGGAAGAACGTGGAACTGAGCGACATCACGGACATCGACACCCGGAAAGACTGGTGCTTGTGGCAAGGACTTAGAGTCAACAGGAATGTCGAGCAGGTTCTTGATGTCTTGGGCAGAAGTGTTCAATTTCTCAGCAGCTGCATCCTCATCAAAGAACTGTGGACCGTAAACCATTGGTGGACACACGGTGTTCAAGGTGAAGTTTACCTTATGCTCTTTCGAAAACTCCCAGGCTGCTCTTTCAGCGAGCTTCTTAGAGGCAACGTAGGCACCGATGGACTCCGTGACGTCAGACCATTCAATTGGGTTCCAAGTAGCTTCAGTATGGACAAAGGATGGATCACTAGCTTTGGTCTGGTTGAGAATAGATGCGAAGGAAGATGTTATAACAACCTTTTCAATCTGTGGGGCATACTTGACAATGGACCCCAGGACACCAACGGTACCATGAACAGCTGGTGTCAAGTAACCAGACTCTAACTCAGTAAGACCGTAGAGGAAAGGAGATGCTGTGTGAAGCACGTACTTGATTTGAGTGTTGTTCTTAAGCACATCATCAAATGCACCATCTTCAGCAATGTCCTTGACAATAGCAAATGAAAGCTTTGGGGCCTCACCCAACTTTTGGGTGAACTGCTTGGTGATCTTGTCAGCCTGTTGCTGAGAGCGAACGGTACCGATAACGGTGTAGCCCTTGGAGAGAAGGAGACCGACGCAGTGGAGAGCGACAAAACCGGAAGCACCTGTGACGAGAACAGTGGATGTCATTTTATGTTGTTAATTAGATGTCTTGCTATTGAATTGCCAGACAGAACCAGCATTGCGGCCGCATCTCTTTATATGTGTCTGTCGGTCCAGAGCAAGCAGGCGAGCCGGCGTTTGTGGCTCCCGAAGACTCTCAGACAGGGGTGACGCTATACATTGGCCAAGATTACGGTTTCGACGGTTCGTTAGTAATGCTACGCCTCGCTGGTGGCAATTGACGTAATGTTGTGAAATGCATGTTTATTGGTGCCGTTAATTCCAGCTTCAAAAATCGGCGAGTGGTCCTTCGGCATTGCGGACTTTGCGGTCGGCAAATCGCCGGCTGCAGTAACCCTCAGCTATTTTCAACAGTCTAGAACTTACCAGATTCAGGTGTTTATGTCTCTTGGACCTGTGTGCGGTCAATGAGTGGGCAACAGCTTACACCCGGAAACAAAAGTTAGTGGAGTGTATGACCAGATGCGAATATACATCAATTATTGTATTGAGAGAGTTCATATATAGTCCAATCTTGAAGCTATGTGCCTCGATTTACTGTCTGGTGTGCGAAGGGGGTGGATAGGGAGGTGGCTCGAAGTCTCCCGTCATCTTTTCTGGATCGCTATTGTAGTATTCGTTGCTGATATAAGGGGCTGAATGTGTGGCGTTGAGATTGATTGAGTTGTCATTGTTATATGGTCGTACTAACTGCACTGGCTGCGCTGGTGATGGACCCATTGGGGCATTGAACTGTTGCTGAGCATACTGGTTGTATATCGGTGGCGGCAGACCTTGTGAAGGTCGAGCCTGTGGTACACCAGATACCTGTCTTTTAAACAAGCTTGCTCTCGCTCTTCTTTTCAAACATAGAAGGAAAAAGGCTAATACAAGAGCGAAACCCACAATACACACGATGACGGCAGCCGTATACCCGCCGTTCCAAGAATTATCAGTGGTGTAGTAAGATAGTCTCTTGGCTAATGGAGTGTTATAAGTCATGGAGTTACTGACACTAAGTGATAAGATGTTCTAGTTTTGCTCAGCTCAGCGGATACCTTCTTTTATTTATTCCCCATTAAAAATATTATTTCAAGGCACAGCCAGCATCGTGACCTAAACAAGACTTAGGGGCAGGGGTAGGAATAGGTTCGCCTGTCATTACTTTCAAAGAGAAGTTGAGGTTCTAGTTTCAAAAACGTCAGTGAAAGATGGCCAAATCTGTGTAACACTTGAGTTCTGCATTATATTTCTCTCGTAAAAGCTGGACGAACTTTTATCCTCGTACCGTCCAAGGTCTAGGGTCGAGATCATCCAGAGTACTATGACCGTACATATCGAAATACACATGAATCAAAAACAAACATTATACAGTTGAACCATTCATCTTCATGTGTTACGTGAGAACCAAAAGTTCAAATAGACAAATCTCACTAATGCCGTTAACCGTTATTATACAAATTTCAGATCTAGCCTATTCCAGATCACAAACCTGATGCATCATTGACATATGAGAATCCACGGAACTGAGACTGACTTGAAGAGTCTAGTACAGAGTTAACTGGTGTTAGCCTTGGAACCTCAGTGGTGAAATCCTTATCGAAGAAGGATACATCTTCTTCAGATTTCACTTCTGGAATATATGGTGGTGGAACTCTCTGATTTAAAATGTCATCGAAATTGATATTTTTGAAGTATGGATGTGCCATGATCTCTTCAGCATCTCTTGGACCAGAGCCTAGACGTGTCTGTGGGTTTCTGTCCAACAAAGATTGTAAGAGACCAACGGCTTCACTGGCCATCTGAATAGGGAATAAAGGCTCATCTTGTAAAATGGCATTGAACACTTCATCCTCATCGTCACCTCTGAAAGGAGACTTACCCAACAACATCTGATAAACTAGAACACCAAATGCCCACCAATCAACACTTCTTGTATAGTGTTGTTCCTTCAAAATCTCTGGGGCCATAAATTCTGGAGTACCACAGAATGTGTTGGTAGTTTTACCGTACCACATATCTGGTTTACATAAGCCATAATCAGCGATTTTGATATGGCCTTCAGTACTCAACAAGATGTTATCCAACTTTAAATCACGGTAAACAATACCATTCTCGTGTAAATATTTCAAAGCCAAAAGAACTTCAGCAGCATAAAATTTGGCCCTTCTTAAAGAGAAATTACCTTGTTGAACATGCCACATCAAATCACCACCAGAGACATACTCCATAACGAAATATATACGATTAGCAGTCTGGAAACAACAGTGCAAATTAATCAAAAATGGATGTTGTTCTCTGTTGGCAATTAAGAAAACTTCTTTCTCAGCTTGCATTGAGGCAATTTCACCATTATCAATGATCATATCTTTTTTCAAGATCTTGACGGCGCATAACTTCTTTGAGCGATGTGATCTTCCAAGCATAACTTTACCAAAATTACCTCTTCCCAAAACTGCGATGAAGTGGAAGTCATCAAGACCAACCTTTGGACGATGACGTCTCTCATGATGATGAGCGTGCGTGGCTTCCATGGAAGGTGTTTGTGATTTCCTGTTAGCAGGCTGTTCAGTTGTCTCATCTTGTTGGAAGGAGAGATCATACTGTTGCTGTTGCTGCTGCTGCTGTTGTTGCTGTTGTTGTTGCTGCTGCTGTTGCTGTTCAAGAAGTTGTTTTTGTTGTCGCTGATGTTGTTCTTGCTGCTGTAACTGTTGTTGGTATACCTGTTGTTCATACAATTCTTGCTGACGTTTGTGTTCTTGTTGAAGGCTCAACTCATGAGCACGTCTTCCTTCTTCCAAACGACGCTGGTTTTCTTCAGCGTACTGTTGTTCTCTCTGCATACGTTCTTCTTCTTGTGAATAGGCCTTTCTGCTGGACTCATATGTTTCTCTATCCTGCAACATATTCTGATAATCATGATCAAAGGTAGAATGTTCATCACGAGGAGGAGCCAGCGAGGGATGCTCTTGTTGTTGTTGTTGTTGTTGTTGTTGTTGTTGTTGTTGTTGTTGTTGTTGATGCTGCTGCTGCTGTGGGGTGTAGTCATCCTGTGGAGGTGGACGTCTCTTTTGATGGTGTTGCGTTGGTATGTATTGAGCTTGCGATTCTGGAATTGATGGTGTTGAAGTTTCTACTCTGGTCAGATCTGATTTCGCCGAGCTTTGTTGTGTAACAGCAGTTGGCGATGAAACAGCAGTATGTGTGGACTGACGATCATTATAAGTTTGACTTAACTTCTTTCTGGATCCTTCAGTGTCCTTGATTGCCATCAAAATTTTATTGGCAGATTCCATCGTCATACCACAGAAATCTGGCACCAAATGTGAACAACTGATATGACACATAGTATCACATTCACTGCACTTCAGGACGTTTTTTCTTCCCCATGGTAAAATAGAACCACAATGACAACACCAGTTGGTACCTTTATTAGAAACATGTTCAAATCTATGTGGGATTCTGTGATTCAATTTAAGCTCATCTGGATCAATATCAGTGCTCGATTTGGAGATACATTTGGTGATTACTTTTTCGTAACATTTCTTATGACATAAGAATTTGCAATCTTGACATTGGAATCCAGTATAACGTAAGAAATCACCACACAGTGCACAACGCATAATGGTATAGAACTGTTTTTGAACAAATTGATGACCATGCTGTTCAAATACTTCTTCATCTTTCTTTCTTATAGCACCACGACGATGAAGGCCACCCAGTAATGTTTTTTTGTTTGGAATGGAAGACTTAGTGAAGCCCAAGTTCAAGAGGATCTGGCCAGCAGGTTCTAACACATACCAAGATTCAGCCCTGACTGGTTTGGACTCATCTTGTTGACCTTGACGATTATTGTTGTTGATACTATTGCTATTATTGTTATTGATTGTGAAGTTATCAGTAGTGTTTGGAGCAGCAATTTGAGAGCCGTTTTGAATTCTTGAGGCACTGACCCAGCCAGCACCACCTGATCTATCCAGTTTTTTCTTACGAATTTCTTCAGCAATATCGGAAATTAAGAACCAAGCAATTGCAACTGGATGGTTTTGACCATTGACTCGATCGTAAACTGTGATCTCCACTTCATTACCTCTCTCAATTTGAATATTAAACTCTTCATTGTACTTGTCATTACGTGTTGTTTTGGTCTTCACTTTCTCTTCATCATCGATCTTGATAGAGATGAAAGACTCAGTTTTTCTTGAAAACAATGGAGAGGCAATGTGATCAACATCTCTTATAGAGTTGATACCGATGGATAAAGTACCTGCTAATGGTTTTCGTCTGAATTTGACGTTATCTTCTGCCTGGTTGATGGAATCGACATTGACATGAATATCTTCATACCTTTTCAAAGATTTCTTCAAAAGCTGAATCTTATGATTACTTTGAATTCTACCATCTTCAGCAACGGAACTAATCCTTCTATCACCATCAAGTTGATAAATTTTCGACAATTTTTCATTAGCCTCGTAGTATTTCTGCTCAACTTTAAGCTTCGTGTCAAGTTGGTTGATCATGTATTGGATTCTGTGGCCCAAAGATGGACAGTCATACTTCATAAGATCCAAGTGGGAGAAATTGACATCTTTGGTCTTCTGCTGCGGGGACAACTCTTGTTGATTGACTTGGTTTTGGCTTGAAGACAAAGATGGTGTCAGACCACCCTGTGGTAGTGCACCTGAAGATGAGTTTGAGCCAGTCTCTGAGCCAGTGTGTTCTTGGAACCGCAGCTGGTTCAAGCGCTCGCTCAAGTAATCAATGTTGTTCTGGGCCTCCTTGATGCTTGCGTTACACTTCTGGATCACTGCGGGGTTGTTGGTGTTTTTTTTCATGCTGGCAGCACCATTGATGATGTTCCTCTCCCTGAGGATCTTCTTCTTGATCTCATCAGCAACGTGTTCTGACATATCGGTGAGACGTTGATGGGAATGTGGGAGTTGGGACAGGTGGAGGCTGCAAGTGTATGGTACAAAGCTACAACAGCGAGGAATGGTCAGACAGTGGACAATTTAGAGTGGAGAACGGCCTGTACAGCTGTGCTAGGGGCCTTCTTGAAACTCAACGGTACCAACGGCTTAATGTGGACGTCAAGCACTGAGCTGACGGAACGGTTGTTTTGGACGGCGATGGAAGTGCGGTTAAACGACACCACGGTTTTGATGGGTGGTTTTGATGGGTGGAAAACGGCGCTAAACACAGAAACCAGCGTGGTCCGTCAACAGAAGTAGTTGATAATATTCACTTCTGTGTTGTTTCTCCACACAGGTCGTGGTGGTATCTGCAGCGGTGAGCGGTGGTGTGTGGGTTGATTTTGCCTTTCCTTTGGGCCGCCGGTGTTGGCGTGGCGGTTGTTTTGATCTGCTTTTTTTGTGTGTGATCGAGGATTCCGCCCAAAGTGCGGAAGGCTCAAAAAGTAAACAAAGCCGGAACGGGGAGTGGGCTGTGCTGGCTCTATTGGCGGGCGGAGTTTGTGAGCGCCGGATTACACCGCTCGACTCGTTAATTACGTGGAAATAACCCCTGGCATCCAGAGACTCATTTCTCCGGTCTTCAGACCTAGTATAGCATGCTTTACCCCCGGGGCTGTCCCCCATGTTTCTTTCCCTGAACGCGCTTTGACCTGCAAGCCCTTACACTTCTAGAACTATATATAGACCATGGACAGGTTATGTAACTCGCTTTGAATGTACTTGGAGTCCTGTAGGAGTAAGCTCACTAGAAGTAGACCCCTATGTCTACAACAGACTACAGTCACGTCTGTAGTACTGAAACTCGTTGATTGCTCGCGCACACACTCGTCCAAACGCTCGTCCACACCGGGCTAGACCTGTCAAGGGGGCCATCTGATGGCGAAGAAGAGAGAGAGGAACATCGAACGCATTCGCGAAACTCCGAGATCGAATCGTCTTTGCGCGATACACGGAGCCACGAGCGTTCCACACCCGGACATCCCGAGACCATCCTGATCGCAGGGGCTGGGGGTTCGAGGCCAGTTGGACAACAAACGCGTAACGAAAGTTAACATTGTTTGCTCTACGGGTCCTCTGTACAACAATAAAAAGAAACCGGTAACGAGGCCACTCAATTGCACTTGGAAACGGTAATAGTAGGAGATACTTGAAGTACAAACCCCTCCCCCTTCTTATTCAAACAAAGCTCTTTATATCTACGCAATGGCCGCCTATTCATCCCAGACAGTCAATGACCTGAAAACACAGCTTAAGACCAGAGGACTTCCTACTTCTGGCAACAAGAGTGACCTGATTGCTAGACTGGAAGAGAACGACTCTGCTCAAGCGCAGCCAGCTGAGGAGAAACCAACTGAAGAGAAAACAGAACCTGGGGCCGAAACAGAAGTTCAACACCCAGCCATTGAGAAGAAAGAGGAAGTGGTTGCCGCTGCACCAGTTGTTGAGACTACTGGCACTTCCGATGCACCAGATACAGAAATCAAATCAGAAGAGAAGAAAGTTAAGGAGTTAACACCGGAGGAACGTAAAACATTGGCATTAGAATTATTGAATAAGAAGTTGAAACGTGCCATCAAGTTTGGTACAGAAACCGAGGACTTGAAAAAACAAATTGACCGTATTGAGAAATTTGGTGTTGAGATTAATACTTCATTGGCTAAAGAGATTGGTATCACCTCTGGTGATCGTGAATTGGGCAATGGAAAAAGAAACCGTCACCATGGTAGACGCAGAAAGTAACTTATTCTCGACATGCCGTTTCCTGATGTTTTTTCGTGGTATTCTGAATTTCCTTTCTTTTTCTTTCTTATGTCTCACACCGGAGATGTTGCTATTGATATGCATGTGATACTTGATACTTGTTTCAACATGGAGAAGCTGTGTCACCTTATACTTCTGTTAGTATATATGTAAACTATATAGCGGATCCTGTCCTAAAATTTCTTCAGAAAAACATAGCTCACTTCAATAAATGTCTAATCATGGGGCACACAGCTTAAACAGATTGCGAGATAAGCTAGTGCTTCCATTTTCCTTAACCGTCTTGTAGGCTGCACTCATGCAAGCTATATCTCTATCTCTGTGTAGGCTCGAGGTGCAGCCCGTTCCGAACCACACCGCTTATCTAGCATAACGGTTAACATTCATTTTTCCGTCCAGGTAGCTCCATTACCAACTGGAACTAATGGAGACTATAAGTTCAGGGGCCCAATGAGGAATGCGTGGACCACTCAATTTGTCGAGTCTAGCGCTTGCGTGACGTAGATAAAGAGCGTCGCATTCTATTGTTAGATGCACACTGCGATGGACCAGCTACTAGACTATTCCACAACCAGTGATAAGAGACAATTGGGAAGGGGGAAAGGGGAGTAATAACAGAATATATAACCATCTTATGACCAATCACACGTGCCCGCAAAATGGAGCTCTACTACAGATAAAAGCCACCTTTACCGTCACGTTCGTAGTTGTGCAGTCACACAGCCCACAGGCGCATCAACAATGGCAGGTACAGCGATGGAATGAAAGCGATGACCAGACCCGGGCCAGCGCCCTCCCAAGCAAGATGAAACATGCAAGTGGCCATTGTAATCAACCAAGGGCTCGCCTGAGCACCCGTTAACCACCGTTAGCAAACACAGCGTTTCGTCCCACACCCGGGGACCACGTTTACAGCGGTGGTTATATGCTCCCCCGCCCACCCGCGATCCGGCAGTGCAATCCTCTGACACCTTTCAGGCAGCACTTTTCCACGCCCAGTCCGACTGGGTTGTTCCCGAGTCTCCGTAAAGTATAGGAAACACTGGGAGAGTCTTACTCTAGAGCCACAGGTACCACAGCCAGCGACTTCTTACGGGACAGTAATGGATGATCATCAGACTTCGGAAACGGGTCAGCTTGACCCAGAGGCCACAGGCACCCAACGGGTGGACCACTCTCTGTCTCCTCTTTCTACGCCGTTGGCCATGGAACCACAGTCACTTATCCATACGGTCTACTTGCATGGTATACCGCCAGACATACAATGGATCGAGGTGAAAGGGCTATTGATGAACTTTATTCCAGATACTTCCCTGCTTCACATCCAGATCCAGATCTTCACGCAGTCTGCTTGTGCCGTTATCACGATGTGCGACAAGAATAGTGCAGAGACCGTTTATGATCAGCTGGACGGCTACATATGGAATGACTACACGCTACAGACATCGTGGACATTGGATGTGAATGACCAGACGGACACGTCGGCGGAAGCTCCCCTGACTCCTCTTATCCCAGGCCAGATCTCACCAGTCTCTGTTGGTCACTTTCAACATCAACTTAGACCTGCAAACGTTCCATCTACACAAGTACCCGTATTCTACCCGGGCTCTTCCCATTACCCACATCAACTACCAGCTCACCTGCAAGCATCAGAATACAACACAATGGAGGTGTATCCTCCAGGTTCCCCAATGCTAATGCACATGGGGGGTCTATACGGTTACACTATGTCACCCCGTCTTCCTTCTTCCGTCTTGGGTCAGGGTCACCAAGGAATACCTCCTTCACCAATTCCTTCTCACATGATGGCTTATTATTCACCCTATGCTGGTACGTTTCATCATACTCCAAATACATCTGCTCATAATGTCAATCCACCATATTTTATGCCACAATCTCCGCATATTCCCCAACAACTAATGGCCACAACACGTCCACCTGTCCCACAGCTCTCCCATTTACCTTTGCCACCACAAGTACCTAATGGACCAGGCCCACAGCAACATTTCATGCGTTCTAACTCATTTAACTCATCCAATTCTCCAACTGTGTCTTCACCAGTTTTCCGATATCAGGGATCACCCACAGTATCAGCTCGTCAGCTTACAAGTTTAAGACAGTATCCATATCAGTCCATCATGGATCTCAAGTCTCCACATTCATCACGCAATTCATCTTTATCCCATTCAACAGGACTGGGATTACATTCTTCAGTAGATAAAAATCGATTATTCATTGGCAATATTCCTTATAATACCACATGGATGGAGTTGAAAGATTATTTACGTGAAGCCGGTTCAATCGCTCGTGTTGAGATTCCAGAGCAAAATGGAGTTTCTCGTGGATTTGCCATTGCTACATTTGAACATGAGGAAGATGCGAGTAGAGCAATTGAGATGTTCGATAAACAGCCGTTCATGGGTAGAGAGCTCATGGTTCGCTACGATAAGTTCCCGAAGAGAAATGGATCAAGTGTCAGTGTTGTTAGATTGGACGAAGAGGATGAAAGAACATTGAAAGATGGCGGTCAATTTATCAGTAAAGGTAGTCCAGAAGAACAGAGTTCTTCTAAGAGCGTCATGATCCCAAGAATGCTCGCTGCTGCTAATTCCAAGGAACAGGACTTCGATGATAAGAGATTTGCAGATGAAGCCAGAAGTTTGGTAGAAAGCTTGTCGTTGGTCAAGAATAAGTGACATCTGCATTATTTTAACTTATATATGCATTCTTGCACATGAAGAAATACATCAATATTATGAATTGCTCGTTAATGTGAACGAAGTCTATCAGATCTACTTGCTGTAAGTACATGGAATAAAGATGGCATGTTGATTTATGTGTTATAAGTTAACACTTCATTTTCAATATTACTATCCGGTAAAAATGAGATAAGTTCGAAAAAATAATAATCCACTAAACGGTATATAGAAAACAATAGAAGTAATTACTTGAATCAGATGTCAGCAATATCAAAAAAAAACGACCTCGGTGAGGGTCGAACTCACGATCTCGCGATTAACAGTCGCGCGCCTTAACCAACTTGGCCACGAAGTCATTTGGATATCAAGGAGAGGCTATTGGACACCTATGAGGGTACATGCCTACATATTGAAGAATCCTTGAAAGTATTAGTAATGTTGGTATTGTTATTATTGTTGACCTATAGCTAGGACTGGTTGCCAGAAGAGGAAGATTGAGATGGATTCCCTGGGAATGCGTGACATTGGTAAATGAGAATCTGAAAGTAAAGGATATTGAACAACAAGAGTGCGAAGAGTACAGTCTTGAGACACAGAACTGGAAGAATGATATCAGAAAGTCCCGACCAGAGGTAAGATTGGAAATTAGAGATGCCCAGAGGTTTTTGAGAGACATCAGGAATGGCTAATCCCACGTTTCTATAATGTTTATTCCCGTCCGGCAAGGACAATATGGATCAGACAAGCAGTTTTGAAAACATAAGAATTAAACATCTGGACTTCAAGAAGTGTCAAACCCACTCCTAGGAGGATATTGAAAGAATTTAGCGCCGTTGTCACAGAAGAAGGGGCCCTGCGATGTCGTGCTTTTTCCTCCTTTTTGGGAGCGCTGACCAGTTCGGGAGCTTTCCAGTGTCAATACCCTTCTTCTGGCAACCTTTCTTTAAACCAACAAGTAACAACAACAACAGTTGTATAACCTCTCAAAGTGTTGAGAGTGTAAGTTGACTCGATTATATCTATCTCGGTTATGTCACCTTGAACATCATTTATTGTCTTAATTTGCCTAATCTACGTTGCATTTTCCGAGATAAGACACCCATCTATTCACATATGCAAATCATTGAAACAGCTTAGACAAATCAAATTTGCCATTAACCTTTTCAATAACACCATCTTCAGTAATGATACCATCAATTAATTCGTGAGGAGTAATGTCGAATGAAGGATTCCAAACGTCTATACCAGGGGCAGCAACACCAACCTTACCGGTAATGGCAATACCTTGATCATTGAGAATGACTTGGTTGGTCAATGGATCAATGACACCACCACTAACGTTTTGCAATTCATTAGAAGGTCTTTGCTCAACGATAATTTGGTCGCCATTCGATGTGTTCAAATCGATAGTAGTCTTCGGTGCAACAACTAGGAATTTGATGTTGAACTGTTTACAGATGAGTGCCAATTGATACGTGCCAATTTTATTTGCAGTATCACCATTTTCGACAATACGATCAGCACCAACAACACATGCTTTGATTGGTGGATTATCATCAGATTTGTTTAAAGAAGAAACAAGGTATGTTACCATAGAGTCTGTAATGAGGGTCGATGGTATTTGTTCATAGACAAGCTCGTAAGCTGTGAGACGGGCACCTTGGTTGTAAGGTCTTGTTTCCAATGGGTAGGCACGTGAGAGTTTGATGGTATCCGTTTTGATCTTTTTTTTAGGTGGTGTGTCATCATTGTTAGATCCGTTTTCTTTAGCGTGTTTCCACAACGATCTAATGACACCAAGTGCTGTACCATATCCAGATGTTGCTAGCGACCCTGTGTTGCAAATGGTCAAGATGGAAAATTCACCTTTGAATCCTTGAGATTCGAGGTTTCGCAAGATCCAATCCTTACCATTTTCACCAAGTTTAACATTGTTTGTGTAATCGTCATCGATGAGATCACAACCAAATTTCAATATCTCTTGAAAAAGTTGCTCAAGAGTGTTAGATGTAGATTTGTCTATGATCCGTTTGATTTCAAAGATGGCATTTCCCAGGTTGACAGCAGTTGGTCTCGAAGTGATCAAATAGTCAAGTCTTTGGAGTAAAGTGCTCTTGATACTATCTAAGTTTTGTAAATCGTAATAACACTGGACAGTGTTCTTTCCATTGAGATAATGACTAAGCTCGATAACAACAGATAATGCACCAACAATGGCAATGGCAGGGGCACCTCTTACTTGCATCAGTTTAATTACTTGGAAGGCATCAGCGATAGTGTAGATATGGATGTACTTGGTTGCGTAAGGAAGGAGAAGCTGGTCGAGAGTGGACAAAGTGTAGTTCTCCCTATCAAACTTGATAGCCTGGAGGGTCGACATAGTGAGGCTCGACTGGATTGAGTTGTAGTCAGGAAGACAGACGATGGAAGATCAATGGAACTGAGAAATTTTATATGGGCGATGGGATCGCGCGTGTGGCTCGGACGCGCTTGGTGATCAATTCTATGAAGAACGTGCTACAATTCATAAAAAGCATGTGAACTTCGTCATAAAAAAATGGAAAAGTCGACTTCTATATCGTGTATTCAACTGTTGAAGAGATCTACTCAGAGAGCACCTTAACCTCGTTCTCGATGAAGGACTTGGCAGGTGGCTCGGCTGTTGGGACACCAAAGGCCAGCTGGGCCTGGACGGTCCAGGTCTCTGGGACCTTGCCTTTCAAGGCAGACTCAACGATTGGGTTGTAGTGCTGGAGGTGGCCACCTAGACCCAACTCAGAGATCAGTGTCCAGGTATTAATCTGGGCAGCACCGTTAGAGGTAGCAGCAAATATTGGGAAGTAGTCAGCGTACACGGCGAACTTCTCCTGCATACCCTTGATGACTGTGGAATCGTCAAAGAAGATGATGGAGCCATAGGCCTCGTTCTTAATCGACAATGGTCTCTTCTTGGAGTCGTCAGTTGGCAAGGCATCGGCAACAGATTGCCACACGGACTCGTGGAGAGAACCGGTAACAACAACGGCACGCAGTGATTGCATGTTGAAAGATGTTGGGGTGTGCTTAACGAGCTGTTGAACAATGTCCTGGATCTGCTCAATGGTGACGCCCGCTGGAAGGGCCTTCTTGAGCTGGTACTGTGTTCTTCTGGCAGCGTAGGATTTAAGGAAAGCAGACATCTTCGTTGGTTCTGTTTTTGTTGTATGTGTTTGAATGGTAGACGGTTAGGTTTGAAACAAGGGCGCCACACTTTGTTTATATACACGGAGCTAAGCGGGTGTGTCAGCATTACTAAACTGACAAACCTCACTCAACAAGGGGATATGATGGGTTCGATAGTGACACCACAGACAGAAGAGGACCACCGACATAAGCGAGATTAGATGATCATGACTGACAAGCGACCATTACTAATTGGCAAAAAATTACACCTTCCACTCTATAAACTTTACCGGCCTTTCAGCATACCTTTGGTCTCCGGGTGCTGCTGATCAATTACAAACTCTAGGATTTGAGGGAATTGCTAATTATCTATAGCCTTTTGTGTGTAATCTAGAAAGATCTCGAGGCAACAAAGTAGTACCAGCCACACACCCCAATAACCCATTGTCCGCATTACTGGAGGTGTAACCGCTTTGGGTAGCCTAGAAAGAGACTTACCCGCATGCTGTGTGGCACGGGTTTTGAGCTAACGGTGAATTGATAGGCCACTGGGACCAAAAACGCACAGATCAAGCACACAAAAGCTTTTTCATATCACACAAGTCCACTAAATCCACTAAGTCCACCGAGAACTGTACTATGCACCACTAGTGGTCCTGTGTAGCCAAGAGGCCCTGCTGTGACATCACCACCAATTGCAGCGCTCACCAGCAAAACTAAAAAAAAAAAAAACTGCCGAGAACGGTTGATGATTCTCGACTCTTATCGACTATTTTTTTTCACTTCTTGTATATGCTCGGACCCTTACATCGAGTTTTAGCAAGACAAGCAAAGAACATAATGGTTGAACTTACTCACCCAACTATTAAAGACGGCTGGTTCCGCGAGATCTCTGACACGATGTGGCCAGGCCAGGCTATGACCTTGCGTGTCGAGAAGATTCTCCACGTGGAGAAGTCTCTTTACCAAGATGTCTTGGTCTTCAAGTCGACCGACTACGGTAATGTCTTGGTTTTGGACAACGTTATCCAGGCCACCGAGCGTGACGAGTTCTCTTACCAAGAGATGATCACACATCTGGCCATGAACTCTCACCCAAATCCAAAGAAGGTGTTGGTCATTGGTGGTGGTGATGGTGGTGTGCTCAGAGAAGTTGTCAAGCACGAGTCTGTTGACGAGGCATGGCTGTGTGACATCGATGAATCTGTCATCAGAGTTTCTAAGCAATACTTGCCAGAAATGTCTGCTTCTTACAGCCACCCAAAGGTCAAGACACACATTGGTGACGGTTTCAAGTTCCTTGCTGACTACAAGAACACTTTCGATGTAATCATCACCGATTCCTCTGACCCAGAAGGTCCAGCTGAGACACTCTTCCAGAAGCCATACTTCGAACTTTTGAATGAGGCGCTCACTGAGAAGGGTGTTATCACTACTCAGGCAGAGAACATTTGGTTGCACATGCCAATCATCGTTGACTTGAAGAAGGCTTGTAAGGAGGTTTTCCCAGTTGCTGAGTATGCATACACTACAATCCCAACTTACCCATCCGGCCAAATTGGTTTCATGGTCTGCTCCAAGGACAAGAACGCTAAGGTCGCTACTCCTCTCAGAGAGATCTCCGAGGACCAGGAAGAGAAGTTGTACAAATACTACAACAAGAAGATCCACGCTGCATCTTTCGTTCTTCCGACCTGGGCTAAGAAGGCCTTGCAGTAATGGAAAAGCACTGCGAGCTTTTCTTTCAGTAAGCACTTAATAACGATTGATTCAAGCTTTGATGCCTCTTAATTAATATGTAGATGTGATTACACACCAAAATTTTACAGTAAATGTCTGGATATAGAATTTTACCGCCAGCTCCTGCGCTGTTCCTTTTGGGAAGCGCTTCGTTATCTTCTAAGACGCTGGACCGGCCCATCGCAGCCCCGCGATCTTCCAAATTAGGCATCACGCAGCGATAGTGCTAGTATAAAGAGGGAGGGCATTGGGTTTTAAAAGCTTTGTGTGAAGATGACTATAGGAATATCATTCAGTAATAATGTCCAGTCTTCCATCGCTCCCGGTCATTGACCACCCAAAGGAGGAGTTTTACACTTCAGATTACAGCTTCACAGACAACCCAGAACTTTTCAAGAAAGAATGGGCCCCAAAGATTAAAGCTTACAATGAAGCCATTGATGCTGCTGTTCCAAAGGAGTACTTGGCACCATCAGAACTGGTTCCAAAGGACTTGGATGCAGGTCACTTCAACGCTACACTGATCCCAGCAAAAGTATTGGATGCTGAAACTTTGAAGATTACTGAGCTCAGTGCTACTGCCATTGCATCAAAAATTGCTGCTAAAGAATACACTTCTGTTCAGGTCCTGACTGCTTTTATCAAGCGTGCCACAATTGCACACCAGTTCACACTTTGTGCTATGGAAATCTTGTTTGAGGAGGGTCTCAAGAGAGCAAAAGAATTGGATGAGTATCAAGCCAAGAACGGTAAGACCATCGGCCCTTTACACGGTGTTCCAGTCTCTCTTAAAGAACAAATCGATTACAAAGACCACATTACTCACAGAGGATACGTTGCCCTCTTGGACAATGTTCCCAAGTCGTTTGCCTTGGCTTCCCAAATTTTGCTCGAAATGGGTGCTGTATTCTACATTCGTACCACAGTTCCGCAGTCTTTGATGCACCCTGACTCTGTTAACAACATCACAGGTAGAGGTCGTAATGCTTATAAGACTTCCATGTCCCCTGGTGGGTCTTCGAGTGGTGAAGGTGCACTTGTAGCCATGAAAGGTTCCCCAATGGGTCTTGGTGGTGATATTGGTGGCTCTGTACGTTTCCCAGCGGCTTTTAATGGAACTTGGGGTCTTAAGCCAACAACAAAGAGAATGAGTGGACGCGGATGTGGTGGATCTGCAGACACTTTCTATAATGAAGGTGTTATTGCGACATTGGGTCCATTGACGAATTGCATGGAAGATATTGAATTGTTCATGAGTTCTTACTTCAAAGGTGAGCCATGGCTGAGAGATCAATCTGTTGTGCCGATACCATGGAGAACTGTTCCTACCCCAAAGCCAAGTGAATTGACTATTGGTATTGTCTTTGATGATGGTGTTGTTAAGCCACATCCTCCGATTGTTCGTGCTATGAAGGTTGCAGAGGAGAAGTTGAAAAAAGCAGGTATCAACGTTGTCGTTTGGGAACCTTACAAGGTCTGGGATTGTGTTGAGATTGTTAATGCGTTATACACTGCTGATGGTAACTTGTCTGCCAAAAAAAAATTGGCCCTGTCAGGTGAGCCACTTGTTCCATTGACAGATTACTTCTTGTCCGTCGGTAAGGGTGACAAAGGTTTGGATATGTTGGAGTACTTTACTTATGTCCATGATAGAGACTCTTTGCGCCAAGACTACTTGGAATTATTTAACTCTCGTGGAGTTGATTTCATATTGACTCCAACATATGTTGGTGTTGCTCCAAAGCCTTCTACGCCAAAGTACTGGGGTTACACTTCACTGTGGAACATTATGGATGCCTCTTCTGTCACTTTCCCATCTGGACTGTTCGCTGATAAAACAGTCGATCTCAAAGACGAGTCCTACAAGCCTCGTAACAAGTATGAAGAGTATGAATATGGATTGTACGACCCTGATTATTCCGATGGTCTACCAATTGGGCTGAACGTCGTTGGAAGACGTTTCACCGAAGAAGCAGCTCTAAAGGCCGCTAAGGTCATCTCCGATGCCATGGCTAGTTGATCTTGTCCATGAAATCATTTCATTATTCACTTTCTCATTGTAATTTTACACGTTTACATTTTCTATGTGTACTATAGTAGTTGTCTAGTTTTCAATTAGAATTTCTGTGTGAGGAGTGGTCCATGGGGGTTCGTTGTTAGTTCGTAATGTCGCGTTCGCTTAAGAATGAGCGAGATCAACTTCATCAGCGCCATATCTAAGAGTGCTCATTGCCGCATCAAAAACGTTAACTGGAACTGATGGTAACATTGATCGAGTCTGAATTACTGGATGTTTTGGAAGATCTAATACCAGCCAATGTTAATCGTTCATCGCTAGTCGCAGAGATGATCGCCGCGTATGGCCTCCACGAACGGTGTCTACATGTCTCTGTCAAACCTGCCACAAGAGAAGAGCTAATGACATTTCACGATGCTGGATTCGTCAAAGAACTAATAAAATACCGTTCTGCCGCCCATGGAACTCTTTCATCTGTACAGCGAGAGAAGTTGGCCAGTTTTTCGATCAATACACGAGAAGAAGAAGGAGAAGACTCAATGGATAAGGACAAATCAACGATTGAGAGCTACGGTTTACTTTACGATTGCCCAATCTTCCCACACATGGATCAGTACATCAAGTACCTTTCGGGATCCACGATAACTGGTTCTCGCTACCTTTGTCGAAATCCATCTTCTACAGTGATTAATTGGCACGGCGGTCGCCATCATGCTAAAAAAGCACTAGCGTCTGGATTTTGTTATGTAAATGATATTGTGCTAGGTATCTTGGAACTCAGGAAGAAGTTTGACAAGATCGTATATTTGGACTTGGATTTACATCATGGAGATGGTGTTGAAGGTGCATTCAAGTATTCTGATAAGGTGGTGACAATCAGTGTTCACCGTAAAGAGATTGGGTTTTTTCCCGGTACTGGTGGCTTGGAGTCACAAGGTATGGGGAAGGGCAAAGGATTTACGTTTAATGCTCCGCTGCACCATGGATTATCGGATAATAGCTTGTTAAAAGTTCTAAAACATTGTATAATACCTGTCATTGAAAAGTTTGCAGCAGAGTGTATTGTTGTCCAATGTGGGGCTGATGGATTGGGATCAGATGAGCATCAGGAATGGAACCTGTCTATCAAAGGAATGGGAGATGTCATAAGAAACCTGCTATCTCTGAGGAAACCGATCATGCTTCTGGGTGGAGGTGGTTATAACCATAGTCAGGTTGCCCGTTGTTGGACTTATCTCACCGGTGTTTGCCTTGGTTATGATGAGCACAAGTTTGATTTGTTACCAGATTCATTCATTGACAAACATCCAGATGAGAGCTATGAGTTTTGGGATGACAAAGGGCATAACATGGTTGATGAGAACACAAATGAATACATTGACTTAATAGCTAAGACCTTTATAAATAGAATGTCAGCATGGAAGTAATCGCTTATCACCAAAGTTGTCTTTCCAATTGGCCTCCCAACGTTCTTTACTTTTTTGTAAAGCACCTTGTTTAATCATATTGTAGTCTTTGTCACTATTAAATAATCTCAAGAGTTTTTCTAATATCTCATTGGCATTGCAAACACGATACCCGTTGACTCCGTTTTGAATCAACTCCGGTAATGCTTTAAAATCCAAGGCTAGCACTGGAATTCCAGCACCAAACATATCTACCACTTTCATAGGTAGATCAATTCCACTTGAAGATGTATGTAATGAGACACCAATGTCTGCCGTACCTAGCACCAATGGGTAGTCTTCGATAGGTAACCAGGCTGTTTTGAATGTTACTTTAGATAATCCAGCTTCTTCAACTGAACGGATGAAGTCACTTTTCATTGGCCCTTTACCAGTAATGATGACACGTACCTTTGGGACATTTGCTAGTGAATCGTATTGCTTCATGGCTTGTAAGAGGACATTGAAGTCTTCATCCGGAGTGAATGATGTGGAAGAAACCACAATCTTGTCTCTTGTGACATCAAATGAGTCAAATAGATCTGAAGCATATTTACTAATGATCTGGCTCTTCTCTTGTACTGTTAATGGCTTGAAATCTTCAGCTGGCTTGTCGTATAGCACGGATATCGTCATTTTCGTGACACCAAACTCGCCTATCAGGAACTCCTTCATCATCTTTGTCACTGTGAGGTTAACATCTGACAACCTAGCAAGCGTTTTTTCATACAAACGATTCGCCTTCACAAGCGGGTGAGAACCACCTAGTTTGATGGCCAATATTGAGTATCCCAGATTGTGCCAATCGATGATGAGTTGCGAACCACAGAAAAGCTTGTAACATGTTGCGAGAAGGAGCACTGGAATACCGGGTGGATTCTGCACCATGATATATTTGGCACCTCTGAGAGACCACAAGAGTGATGTAATGCTATACAATTGCGAGAATACCTTGGTGAAGATGAACATCAAGTAGTTCTGGCCTTGCTGTCTCTGTACGGTCTTGATTTCATGGATCTCAATATCCTCCGAGTCGACAATATCCGATGGTGGAGTGGACTCTAAGTAACCACACAAATCAACAGTGTACCCTTTCAGAGCAAATGACCGTGCGTGATAGCACATTCTTGGTGAGTGACCAAGGTCCCCAAGAACACAGATCACCACGCGAGGGTGTGAAGAGATGTTACCGACGAGGTAAGGAAGCGCAATGTAGACCATTAAAGGGAGACAACAATAAGTAGCAATCAGTGCCCACACCCAAGGTGGGTAGTCCAAGAAATCGTTAAACATCTGGAGCTGTTGGGCTGCTTCAGAAGTGTGTGTCTTCTAATATTAGCCAAAGTGTTGGTATTAATGGACTGAAAAGGTAAACAAGTGGTGTCCGGGTGTCCAGTAATGTCTAAAAATTCCAAAACTTCCAAAATATCGCCACGCGCAACAAATGACAACACCGGATCATCAAGAGAGGAAACACAAATAAACACGTACAATGGTGAGTTCTTTTGGTTGAATTGTGGCGATTCTGGTGATTTGGAGCCCGCGCTTAGTGGTGTATGCTTTTCAAGGGCTAATATGGTTGAATATTACACTTGTTTTTTCTTTACCCCCGAGATCATACGCGTATGCCCACGGGGCAGTGTCGCACGTCCAAACGTGACCCATTTAACTTGGTTGGAGCTTTAGGCACTCTTTCGACCCATATATTGACAAGAGGAACCACGAATACTAACTGATGGAAAAGGCCACAGAACTTACCGAGGAGCAGATTGCTGAGTTCAAGGACGCATTCGCCTTATTTGACAAGGATCAGGATGGCCACATTTCTGGCTCTGAGCTGTCCACTGTGATGAGATCTTTAGGATTCACACCTTCTGAGTCTGAAGTTGCTGATATGATGAACGAGATTGATGTCAACGGTGATCACAAGATTGAATTTTCTGAATTTTTAGCCCTCATGTCTCGTCAATTGAAGACAAACGATTCTGAACAAGAGTTGTTGGAGGCATTTAAGGTGTTTGACAAGAATGGTGATGGTGTGATCTCTGCTGCTGAGCTCAAACATGTCTTGACAAGTATTGGTGAGAAATTGGATGATAAAGAGGTCGATCAAATGCTCAATGAGATCTCAGATGGTTCTGGTCAGATTGACATTAAACAATTTGCTGCTCTTTTGTCAAAGTGAATGTAAGGTCTCTATTTCTACCGCAATGTTTACACACTTTTCTTGGGGTCTTCTTTCTGTTTATTGCTAATTGAGAATGTTTTATATACCACACATAGCTGTATTTGATGGGAATTTCTGTAGACTATCAATGGAAACGATCATCCTGTGATGGGACAGCAGCTTTCAGGTATCTTTTGAATGGATTGTCTTCAACATCTTCATGGTCGCTCTCTTCTTTCAATTCAGAAACAACAGCTTGTACTCCTGCAGGTTCTTTAATCAAAGTTGGTTTATTGCTCAACGCACCTGGCTTCGGCTTGACTGGGGGTGGAACCTTTCCTGTTAGCCCGGTAGGTTTTGGTTTCACAGGCGGAAGTGTAGATTTAAAACCTGATGGCTTGGGGCCCGGTACCGGTGGCTTGGCCTTTTTGACCACTTCACTCTTTAAATCAGATGGTTTAGTTGGAATAGACGGCTTGTTTGTTGAAACTTGTGGCTTGGGTTTAACTACTGGTTTTGGTGCAACCGGCGGTGGTAATGTAGACACGATATCTGGTCTTGAAGGTTTGGAAGCCTGCGTTTCTAGCTCTGATTCCGAGACTGGTGGTTTCGTCACTTCTTCTGGCTTTCTGAATGGCTTTGGGGGAGGAGCAAATTTACTGATGTCAACTGTTGCCTTGACCGATGACGGAGGTTGCGAAACAGTTGATCCAGAGCGTGGTGGTAAAGGCACTGGAGTGGATTCACTGCTCAATGTATATGGTGGTGGTGGGGCATCGGAAGAAGCGGATGACAGATCATGAGTTGGTCTCGTAGGCAATGAAGACGTCGAATGACGAGTCAATGGGTTCGTAGGTTTGGGTGGTGGAGCGAAGTCAGTTCTTTGATGAGTAACCGGGTTTGTAGGCTTTGGTGGTGGTAGGAAGTTCTGTGTAGTACTTGCTCTTGTTAGTGGAGGGGGTGCACTAACAGCAGGGCTGACAGAACCACTCCGAGGTGGTAGCGGTACTGGTGGACGCCCTGGAGTTGGCAATGGTCTTGAAGCTGTTGAAGTTTGAGCATTGTTTGGCTTTTTGGAAGAAGGAAAAGGTCTGTGGCTGGATTGTCTTGCTGAATCTCCATGTCTTGGTGGTGGAGCAAATTTGACATCAACTTTATAGTCATATGTACCAGCAATTCCCTTTTCGACCGGTATCTCTTCTTCTTCATCTCCTTCATTAGTTGACTTGTTCAACGTTGAGTAATCAATACCACTCCCAACAACAACTCCAGTGCGTGTTGTTGGTGTGGGAGTAGCCTCTTTCAATGGTGGAGAAATTGGTGACTGAGCTGTAGATTGAACAACCTGGCCTTGGGAAATAATTGGTGCAGATTGATTAGCTGATCTTGGAGGTACAGGCAAATTAGACAAGTTTGGTGACGGAGACGCAGAAGGTGGATTGTAGTTTTGTTGAGGCACTGGCACAGCAGTCCTATGATATGTTCTTGCAGGTGGAGGTGGTGCGGGCGCATTCTGGGACACCCCTTGATAATAAGGATTGTTCATAGTAAGTATAGGAACTTGGACCTCTGGTTGTTGATGGATTGGTTGTTGTCCTTGCACTGGTTGCACTGGTTGCACTGGTTGCACTGGTTGCACTGGCTGCACTGGCTGCACTGGTTGCACTGGTTGTACTGGTTGCACTGGTTGAGCCTGTGTGTATTGATTCATCATTCCATTGGCAATATTGCCAGCGAAGCTAAATGCTTTCTGTTTGTCAACATTCATCGAAGGGATATTGAAGTTTGTGCCATTGATATTGACCTGAGCAGGTGGGAGGGTAATAGTCTCTGCCTGCTGAGGTTGTTGTGACTCTATTTGTTGCGTCTGTTGAGGAAGCTGTTGCTGTTGCTGCAACAGTGTGGCACTCGAAGGAGGAGCAGGTACCAGTTGTTGCTGTTGTTGTGGATAGGCCTGTTGTTGATGTTCTGGTTGCTGGTAGGCTGGTGGTTGTGCTTGGGGATATGTCTGAACATGTCCTTGCGGAGGTGTTTGAACTAGTCCTTGTGCCAGGGCCTCTCTGGTCTTCTGGCTCTGGTACTGCATTTGACCCGGTTTCAGCGGTGGTGGAGGTAGATTGGAGACTGGACCCAGAGCACTGAGTGGACGAGCATCGCCTTCAAGCTCTGGTATAACCTTCTCTTGAGCTGAGCCACCTGATGTAGCAGCTCTTTGATTCTTGGCCGCCTGGTAACCGGCCTTGGAGACGACCTTGGTTCCCTTCCAGGCGTACTTTCCTGTTGTCTTAGCACCTTTCGCAGCACCTGACAGAATTGCCTCTTTGTTGTTATCCCAGAACGAACTCATCTTGAGGTCTGGACCAAGAAGCTTGACGGTGAATTGGTGTATATAAGGGGCTATGGTAAAATCAGCGATCGGACCGTGATCGCGACTTCGTTTGTTTACCTTTTCTGCCATGTACTCATACGATGAGATTAAGCACTAGCAAACCTACAGGGAGAATGAACGCGCTATTTGAGTCAAACTTGAAGCTTTTTGATGCCACAAAGACATCAACGGTGAAATGGGAAACCGAAGAGGTTCAGGTGCAGCTAAAAGTTCTTGTTGTGGCTTTGTTAGTTGACTCGCAGGAAGACCTTATACTATCATCAGCACTGTCTCGGTTGACGGTGCAAGAGCTCAGAGACATGACGAGGATAAAGCACCAGTACTCGACAAAAAGTCACAAAGAAAAGACCTATGACGTGCACAGTATTGCCATTGGATTCCCCAATAAGGTGTATAAGTCTCAGTCTTTCACTATTATAACACATCAAGATGCAACTACACGGTACGCCTCTCTAATATTGGCACGGGTGTCTCCTAAACTGTTGACGATGATTTTACATTGGATGAAGACAAATTATGGTATCATGTCTAAGCCTGCTGCTTTTGACTCCAAATTCATTGTTGGTGTGTTGGATATGATTATACGAGGCTTGCCGGGGACAGACAAGTCACGATTGGGAAACGTCGAATTGACATTTCAAACTCACACAAGGAACAGTGCACTTTCCAGTATTTCATTAGAGATTGATAACAAAGAAATCAATAAGTTTAGCGAACAAAACGGAGACATATTGGTACAGATTATGAATTATCTCAGAGAGAATACATCGATACAGTTTCATAAGCTACCAATTACAAGACTTAGGTGTAAGTTCTTGGTAATAACTTCTGAGGGAAGATTGAGGTTCCAAAAAGGAACGCCGCTTCTGGGTGACTCTGATGTCATTAAATTCACGGCATGGGATTTCATTCAGATGATTTATGAGAGCATGTGATCAGAAAGAGAGAGATGTGTATTGAAAAAAAAAACATCAAAAAGGTATATATCAATCACTTGTTACTCTGGATAACAAAGTAGTGAGTTCCAAGGAATTGGATGATATTGTTCTGGTCATAAATCTGTTTTTCAGTGAAAGTAGCGATATCGTCATCTACTTGCTTCTTGAAAACAGCCTTCTGTTCTTCAGGCAGGCAAGTGATATAACTTCTCGATAACCAATAATCATATACCAAATCCTTAGGAAATGGAGTAATTTTATATTGAAAATGGCTAATATGAGAATCTTTGTCAAACCACTCTTGCTCTTCAAATGCCTCTCTCCATTTGGCAGTTCTATATTGTGGAACTTCGGTGTCATACTTATGGGCATGGTCTGCGACTTTGACCCATCCTTGAGCCATCTCAACTTCCTCCTCCGATAAACCTAATTGTTCCTTGGCATTGGATAAGTTCATCTGCACACCAGTAGTGATTGAGTCGAAATTCCAAATCATACCAAGTTTGCCACCAGGTTTCAAAACTCGGTAGATCTCTTTCAAAGAAGTATGGTCCGAGAACCAATGAAATCCTTGAGCAATGATCACAGCATCATACGAATTATCTTCCACTGGTAAACTGTAACTGGACCCTTGCAAAGCTTTTACCTGTGGGAAATTTCTCTGGAAGGATTCCAACATACCTGAACTTGGTTCCACGGCTATGAAGTTCTCATGGGAGGACCAACCGTGAGCACTGATCTGTTTGGTGAATTTACCAGTACCCACAGCCAACTCCAAAAGCTTTTGGCCAGAAACGCCATCAAATGGTTTGGTGAGTGATAAATCTTCCAGGAAGGACTCGACAAACTTTGGGCTGAACTCCGGACGGACTTTATCGTATAAGTCGTGGTTAGAGTCAAAAGAGCTCAAAGAAGTTTGGTGTACGGCTGGCCTTGTAGACATTGTTCTTAAGCTTTTCAATTGTATTGGTCTGAGAAAAACCTTCATGGTGCTGAACATCTGTTATGGCTCCATTTGTACTCGTTACAATCACCGCTAGGATATTATAGTGAGGAGATAGAA
Organism: Petasospora mycetangii; assembly: GCA_003708295.3. Taxonomy (NCBI): domain Eukaryota; kingdom Fungi; phylum Ascomycota; class Saccharomycetes; order Phaffomycetales; family Wickerhamomycetaceae; genus Petasospora; species Petasospora mycetangii. The sequence goes on along the minus strand of PPNU03000017.1, from coordinate 41,868 downwards.
TAATCTCCGAAATCGGGAAAGGTCCAAATCTGATAGGAGACTATTGCCTAATACGGTAATTGTTTCTATCAAATATTGACTAAATTACTAATAACACGGTGCTTCTAAAAAATAAAAGTTCAATTAGACTTCAGTTTCTGTTCTATATATAATATCATACTTTTGACTATCAGATCCCTGAACCGCTAGTAGTCCTGTTAACGCAATCCTAACTAGACTTCGAGTGGAGCTCCTCTACATCAACCTTCGCACCTTTCTCGGGCTCAACACCTTCGAAAAACATTGCTTCCTTGTCTTTGGTCAACCCAATTAGCTTCTTGTTCTCACTCAATTGTAGTCTTCTTATAACAAAAGCAGTTGTAGCAGTTATGCATCCGGTGCACACCATGGCAATAGCACCTGCTTTAAATTTTGGTACGAATGTTGCCTTGTACAAGAGTAAAGAATACCAGGAGTTGACAACACCGCTCCACATATTCATGGAAGCCAAAACAATAGCGCACTCTTGTAGATCATGTCTAGTGACCAAGTTAGCCCAAGCGAAGAAGGAGGCTTGACCAGCATATGAAGCAGCAGCCAGGTATTGAGCAAAGAACTGGACACCGTCATTCATTGGATTGGCAAGGACCATGATAGATGCGACCATAGCAGCAGCTCCGGTGAACACAGCTACATGCCAATGGTATTTACCACCAGTGTGATCAACATATAAGGCACACAAGAAAGTAGCAACAATACCCACACCGTACATACCCATTGGGTAGTGATTGATCTGATCAACAGCGTATCCTTGGTACTTCAGCCATAAAGCAAACAAGGTATTGGTACAGAAAGACTCATTTTCACCACCAACTACCCAAAGGAAGGAGAATAACCACCAGTGCCAACGACCTAAAACTCTCTTAAAGACTGACCAATCAAATTCATTAGACATCTTTGGATTTTTAACTCTTTTACGAGCCAAGGAAATCTCATCTTCATTGAAATAGAATGCTTTACAAGTTTCTGGTGTATCTGGGAAGAAGACAAATCCATAGATACAAATAGGAACAGTGACAATGAAATCAATGATAAATAACCATCTCCATCCAGCAATCCCATTCTTACCATCCATATTGTTGTAGATAGCAGCCTGCATGAATCCAGAAAAGATGGAACCAAGAAGACCTGAGCCAGTGAATATAGCAGATCTCTTAGCCAACTCTGAAGTTTGAACCTGACCCGTCTCCTGATTCACAACATCTTCGGAGTTATACCAAGATCCAAGGATCAAATGAGAGCCAGAAAAGGTTGAAGATTCAAAAACGGCCTGGAAAAATCTGATTACACATATCTGTCTATACGAGCTAACTTTGTACAGACCAAGCGTCAAAAGCCCCCAAGAGCCACAGCAGAATGTAAGCCAGTATTTAGGTCTAACTTTCAGAAGCATCAAATTATTTGGAACCATACCAACAATGTAACCAACAGTGAAGACGGTATTGATGACATTGTATTCATCACCTAACATATTCAAGTCCTCCTTCATACCACTAACATAGGCATTCGCAACATTAGATCTATCGAGATAATTGACCCAGTACAATAAACAGACGTAGGAAAGCACAAACCAATCGATCTTGAATAGGAGTCTAGCCTCCGCAGGGTCAGACGGTGGTTCTCCCCATAGGAAGTTACGCACTTTCTTGAACGGTGTAAGCAAGGACATCTAGCTCTACCAATAAGAGATATCTGAGAATAACTTTGTGTGTGTGAATATGGCGGAGCTTCTGCGTCTTTTAAGAGATCTACGCTCTGATTAATGCATCGGAAGATCTCTTATCAGTTGCTCGGGGCTGAGTACCGGCAAAGATTGATACCGCTATGAGAACTGTTTACGATAATTTGGGTGATTTCATTTGTACACTACATACACATGGATGATACCGCAATGAAAGACCTGAATAAATTCCAGATCTGGAATGAGCCTTCCCATCCGATGCTGCTACTATTTTAACCCCTTCACTGATATAGGCGCGCACAAGCAAGGGACGCCTCTAATGAAAAACATGATGAATCAATCACATAGTTTTTAAGGTAACATAATAACGCCTGAAATCATTATAGACCATCATCCAAGACTTTTGATGTTTATAGAATGGTAATCTCCGCTCTGTCGGTCACCCAATTCGGCGGTAACACGTTTTGAAAGCATCGGAGCTCTTTCCTAAAAGAGCTTACAGTGGAGATATAGGTGGTAAGAACACACAGACACCAACCAGTGGTACCACTGATAAGACAAGGGGCGGGAATCGAGCCCCGAACTTGCAATCTCGGGTGTTCTAGTATTTCATTCTTAGCATAAAAATAATTTCTTTCAGTACAATTATCGACGTTGTTCACAGACTGTGGTCATCGACAACTATAACGATGAAGGCCAACAATTACAAAGAGCTAGCTGCTAAGAAGCTTACTGAGCGTGATGCGAAGTTTAAACCAGAATGGCTCATCCCAAAGGAAAAACTCCCTGGACCTGAGGTTAAAGACGTTCTGAAATGGCCTGTTTCCTCGGGATATCTTTCAAAAGAGGAGATTGCCATCACTGAGTCCGATGCTGTCACCATTCTTGCAAAGATCAAATCTAAAGAATGGTCTGCTTATGAAGTTGCATCTGCTTTTGGACATAGAGCTACTATCGCCCATCAATTGACTAACTGCCTCTCGGAAATCTTCTTTGACGAAGGTCTTGAAACTGCAAAGGCATTAGATGAGTACTACGAAACCACCGGTGAACTCAAGGGACCTTTGCATGGCCTGCCAATCTCATTGAAAGATAACCTCAATGTCAAAGGTCAACCAACATCAATTGGATTTGTTGGATTCGCATACAATCCAGAAAAGTTTGAGGAAGACTCCGTTCTTGTTGGGCTTTTGAGAAGTCTCGGTGCTGTCTTTTATGTCAAAACCAACGTCCCCGTGGCTATGATGATGCCAGAATCTATCAATTTTATTTATGGTAACACTGTGAGTCCATTCAATCGTGATTTGACTGCCGGTGGTTCCTCTGGTGGTGAGGCGGCATTATTAGCACTGAAGGGAAGTCCAATTGGTGTTGGAAGTGATATTGGCGGAAGTTTAAGAATTCCTGCTGCCAATCAAAACTTATTCACTATTAGATCAAGTGGTGGTCGTTTCCCTACATATGGTGCTCGCTCAGGACTCCCTGGCTTGGAGAGTGTTAATTCTGTCAATGGTCCTTTAACTACTTCTTTGGATGCCCTAGAGTTGTACGCTAAAGCAGTTATTGATGCAGAGCCATGGTACCTTGACGGTAAGGTGATTGAAATCCCATGGAGGGACGTCAAGCTCCCAGAGAAATTGACATTTGCTGTCTTGAAGGATGATGGTGTCGTTCATCCATATCCTGCTGTGATTCGTGGTCTGGAGATGACTGTTGAAGCCCTCAAAGCACAGGGCCATGAGGTCATTGAATGGGAACCCGAGTACCATGAGCGCCTAGACAAGATAATCACTGAGTTCTTCTTGAGTGATGGTGGTGTTCATTGCAAGAACTACGCTGATCTAACTGGGGAGCCTTTCTTCCCTTATATGGAGATGTACAACACATGTAAAGAGAAAGGTGTTTCTGAATTGTGGGATTTGCACGCTGAACGTACCACTATCATGAAAAAATATTTAGATAAATGGAACGCCAGTGCTAAAAAAACTAAGAGTGGTAAACCAATTGATGCTATTTTGATGCCTGTGTCGCCTTACCCAGGTGTTGAACATGGAAAATTCAAGTACGTCGGTTATACTGCTTGGGTCAATGCTTTGGATTTGACTGGTGGTGTTGTTCCGGTCACTCGTGCAGACAAGTCTGTTGATAAAAAGGAGAAAGACTACGTTCCTAAAAACCCTAGAGACAAAGAGAACTATGAGTTGTGTGACACTGATGCTGTTGATGGTGGTGCGGTTGCTATCCAGGTCGTCGGTAGAAGACTCCAGGAGGAAAAACTGATCAAGATGATGAGAGTTGTCGCCCAGGCTGTCGGAACAGAGAAGTATTGGTTTTAACTACTGACACTAAAAATACATATATAAAATTACTATAGAAGATATTTCCATTACACATAGATAACACCACAGTAGTTACTACTAAGTTTTCCAAGACATACGGTGCGCTTGGTATTCTTAGCATATGCCACCATCCGGGGCACATAAATGATATACATATGATTGGCTTAGCATGCATACTGCAACATGGTAAACTTTTGAGTAAAGTCCAAAATACGGGTACTAGCGGTTGGTAAATAACAATTATAATCCTTTGAGTATAGTTGGAAAAGCAGGCTCAAAGGGCGATCCGCTGCATCTTGATCTGATGCAACCGATATTGCAGCAGCGATGCGTCCGAATGCTCCTGGCGATACGTCAACTTTAAGTAGCACTTATACTCATCAAGGTAGTCTCCATATATAAACGCAGCACAACATTCGCATTCGTTCACTCAGTGTGTGTTATATAATCTGTCAACGTCTCACTTCCAAATTATTGGTCCTACACGCAGGGCTAGAATCCTGCGTTCTCTACGCATTTATACTGGCGCGCCACAAGACGTGCCCGTGTGGGGTGGGGGTCACGGGACAGAATTTCTGTCATTGTACTTCCCACTGCCAAAAATCACCAGTGCAATTATGTTTTAAGTATGCTTGGCTGCACCGCCTGAGTCTCACTCTTAGGCGGGCTCAGTAAGCTTAAATTAAATGAGGTCCTCTCAGCCGTGCTTGAGCCCCTTCAACAACGTGGTACTGGTACCTTTTCCGTATCCATGTAAGGGTATACGCAGGGATTGGGGTTACATGTGATAGGGATGAACACATGATAAGTGGCAAGGTCCTACTGGTTACACGCCAGAGACGTTATTTGACCCACGATACCACAGCAACCATTATCTGAGTCTCCTACATGTTCTATTTGTGTAACCTTTGTCCGACTTTGTGTTTTTGTGTAACCTTGTTCACATCTGCATACTGGCCCCCGGATGGGGAAATGACCACCTTCCGCATCGGGAAGCGCGCCCATCCATCGTATGGTTCTCAATACTTTCACTTGAAACATTTAAGTGAGCTTTTAGAGGCAGCCCAGATCTTTGAGTGCTACCCTGTATAACAGGTGGGATATTACGACCAAGTTTCTGACTACAATACCTTTTACAGAATTCGCCCCTATATGTAACCTCTAGCCGCATAATAACGTTCTTTGAGCCGGGGCAACAGGCCTGCTGTAGAAAAGTTCTCTGCGGAAAGAGCTCGCAAGTTGGAAGGTTTCACCAAAAAATACCACTGACGGCACGTACCCCGAGACCGTGTGCAGATTGACACTGACCGCTTGTTCAAACCTTAGCACAACCCCTCGCTACTCCGAACTAGTTAGTGTGCTGACAGTGCACTATCTTCATCAACTCTTATCATAACAAAGCCTCCCCCACAGCACTTGCACTACGCGTCTACTCTGGCAACAAACACATCAACACAGGCCATTCACACGCCACGCACACAACAACGCACATACAAAATGAGGTACACTGGTTCTCTGTCGTCCTCTGTGCTTGTGATGTACTCATTGTCGCTCGTTTTGATCGCTTTCTTTACAAAACCAACAGCTGCCGATGTGTCCGTGTCCCTTCCACTCTCTGGACAATCGTATAGCGTGTCTGGAGGCAAAGTCACGGTGCCAATCACTTGGATCGAATCAAATGCTGAACCAAAACTTGAAGATATCACTTCGTACACCTTCACGTTGTGTACGGGCCCAAATTCTGAAATCCACGCCCTGGGAACCATTGGTGAGGATATCTCTGCTTCGGATATAGATGGCTACTCATACGATGCTGAAATTGATGCTGATGAAGGTGCAGATGGTTCTTACTACATCCAGATCTATGCAAAGGCGAAATCAGGCTGGACCATTCACTACACAAACAGATTCACACTGGATGGTATGACAGGATCCTACAAGCCAAGTGTTGGTGCTGTAACATCGGCGCCAGCTGGTCAAACATCATTGTCAGGTGGTACAAACACCGGTGTTCAAAGCATCAATTCTGCTTCTTTCTCCATCTATTACACTTCACAAACTGGACCAACTCGTTTTGCACCAATGCAAACACAACCAGCTGGTAGCGTGACTATGAACAAGTCTTCATGGACAAGACGTTATCCAACTTCTGCAGTGACATATTTCTCAACGTTCTCCTCACATCTGGACCATGTCTCCACAATAACACCGGGCTGGTCTTATACTGTCCCTTCTGGTGTCAACTATGCCTCTCCAGCACCTTTCCCTAGTGAAAATGGTGGCTGGTATAACCCCAGCTCAAGACTGACAAAGACACCCACTTTAGGTACACCAACTGCTGGTATTCAAGTTACACAGAGCAGTTGATCTCAGATGATGTTTTCATTTAACAAATGACTATTTTTCAAATTCATATGCTTACTCGTCTAGCTCTAGACCAAGCATTGTGCACTCAGTCTTCCTTGTGTCATATTTTTGTTGTGCCATTTGTATCTATAGCAATTGTAGATGTTACGACCATTTTGTTTTTCTCTGTTTACCAACCCTGGATTTGTTTTGCGAAATGTCATGAGCAATTATCTCTTCACCATTATATTTTAAAAAGACGTGAGAAGATTTTGGCTTTCAATTTACTATTAGTGTAGAAACTATGTTAGCGTACCGCCCCCAACATGGACCGCCCTCGCACCAAGCCTAACCCCATACCATAAGACGATGGGCAAGTTATCTACAACTGATCTACAGCTCCGCAACTTCATAAAGTTTTCATCAATTAGTTAGGCTATGTTACAAAGCAAATCATCATGTGGGACCTCTTGAAAGGTTCCATGTTGTTTTTTGTTTTTCTCTTCTTCTTTTGCAATGAGTTGAACATCAAATTAATCTCTTCTCTGCTTCTTACCCTTACCGTGCTTGAAACCGTTGAACTTTCTCTTGTTTTGATTACCACCAAAGTTCTCATTATTAGCCTTCATCTCGACATAAGCTGGCTTGGACATGATAGCTTCCAATTCTTTGTCGGCAAAGGTTGGCTTTGGAGATAATTCAACAAACTTCTTAGCGTCATCAAATTCGGCAAACTCAACAAAGACACTACCTTTGAAGTGTTTTTTCTCATCTCTTCTGAGTCTAACCTCGTTGACTTTACCAAACTGAGTGAACCATTTCTCCAAATCAGTCTGTGTAGATTCAGTCTCCTCTGGGAATCCCTTGGCGTACACAGATCTCTGGAATCTGATTTGCTTCTCAGACTCCTTTGGTGGCAAGATAGCGTTTTTTCTTCTAACCATTTCACCGTTCTCAGAAACAACCAGGAAATCAGATGTTCTCAAAGCATCAACTACAGAAGTGACAGGTCTGAATTTCTTCATTCTGTTGAACGAAGCGATAGTCTTAATGGAAACCCAACCGTCCTCGTTAGACTGAACGGTTCTCCACAAAAACTTATCCTTTGGCAAGTTCGTGTCAGAGAAATAGAACTCAACCTGTTTCACGACCTCGGCAGGATCAAACTCCTTGGTGTCCTCCTCTGAATTTTCGATCTTTGGCTCATCGGTCTTGACCTCAGTCTTCTCTTCGGTCTTCACATCTGGTGTCTCGGTCTCCCCCTTAGCCTCCACGACTGGAGTTTCGGTCTTTACAGGTTCCACTGGCTTAGACTCCACTGGTGTCTCGGTAGCTTTATTGTCAGACATCGTTATTTGATAGAGAATCGATCAACAATGACAACTCAGTATTATAACACAGCTTGGGCGTTGTGAAAAATTGGCGTGAGTGGCTTTCGCGATGCGGCAGGGGCAGCATATCGAGCATGTTCGCGTGTGTGCGTTACCCGGCTTGCGTAGTAGTATAGTGTATAAGTGATATTGAATAGGTTGAAGCAATTGTCGTCACTGTCGGTCTCATGGACCATTAATAGTGCTGATTGTGGCAGTAATTAGCCTGTGTGTTCACACAGCTATTCGTTTGGGTGGGTAGTAAGCTATTGTCAAGAGTACAGAACATCTTTCTCGATCTTAACACTGGTCTTAGCTCCTCTCCCGTAGTATTGCCCAGTAGCCTTGCCACCATTGGATTTCTGTAGATAGTAGACGTGTTCAAATATATCCAAGAAATGATGTGGTAGATCAGTCCAAAAAGCGGCTGGATCATGTTGTGTGGTTACCAATGGTATTCTCTTCACTACACCTGTCGCAAAGCCTCGATCCCAACAATTGACAATAATGGAGCAGCCTATTTGCATCTGTACTTTTCTTAGCTCTTGTCCCAGTGTAGAATATTCATGTACTGTGATGTGCTCTGCGTCTGTCAGTGGCTTGAAGGTGGAAATGTTGTCAATGATGAGGCATTTAATAGGGAGGTCGTGGTGCAACTGCGGAATGAACTCTCCAGTAGATATTTCTCGTAGTATCTTGATCAATAATCCAATTGTCATTTCATCAGAGTATCTGAGCAGCATCTCAAGATTATCTGCACTGGTTCTAGCCTTCAGTTTGAGGTAATTATGGCCGTTACTTCCCCATGAGAAGGTATTGTCAAGAAGCACGGTTAGACCATCATTTGATGACAGTTGTGAGACAAGTTCATCAATGATTACACTGTTAGTATTGTTGCTGAAAGTATCCACCAGACAAACTGTGGTGTGCTCCGATTTATGCGTAAATGGTACACCAATCTCATGTTGGAGTGGTTTGATGAGCTTCTGGAGTGTTAATAATGTGGTTACTAAGATATAGACGCGTTTAAGAGGTGTACTTACTTCACTAAGTGAAGCAAATTGGAGATCATGAAGTAGATCCATTGTTAGGACGCCATTCTACTATCGTGCGCTTTCTGGCGTGTTTACGTACTGTGTTGAAGAAGTTCCCAGTAAACAAAGAATTAGCGCGAAATATGTCTCCCACAAGAGCTAACGAGACCAAAGAAACAGTTGATCAGATAGAAATCATAGGGTAAATAAGTAGGTATCCAAAGCTTTCTAAAGTTATTTTGATTCATATCAGGAAATTATATACACATATAGTTTCACATTGTTCCTAAGGCGTACATTGGAGCATCACCGCCATGTAACCTGGAATCATGACGTTATCGTTCATATCGGAGTTCCCTTCTAATATTCCAGCAAATGTAGCCGTCAAAAGCAGAGAGTGGTAGGTCTTATCCTCAAAGAAGCATCCAAGTACCTTAAATATACAGCAGACAAGATAAGTGCTCACAACAAATGTCATGGTACCCTCAACTGTCTTTTGAGAGTGTGGCCAACGGATTTCTCCATAGTTGGACCCGATAATAGAGGCCAAAGAGTCGCCGACTCCCAGCACCACAAGTCCAATGACAGAGTTGTTGAAGAGGATAGGTAGAGTGATACCAATAAGCAGGTAGATATATGAGAAAATTATTGGGCCCCTGTCATCTCTGAAATCAGCAAAAGTGCGTAAGTGTGAGTCCAAAGATTCACCAAATGGCACCAGCTTGAGATATCTTGTCTGCTCGACAATCAGGAAAAGTATAAGACATCCAGAGAGGGAAAGCTTGACAAAATCAGCGTCCAAGTATAGTGGATAAGCGACAAGTCCGAGAACCAAGAAATGCCAAATTTTTCTTCGGAAGTTTTGAGACAACTGAATTTTATAACTGAAAATGGTTGGAATCAACAAAACACTTGCAGCAATCCAAGCCAGGAGGATGTGCACTCTTGTGGATGAAGAAGTGACATACTCATACAACCAGATTAAGGAGTTCTTACGTAATATTGGGTCCAGCTGGTATAAGGTTGTACTTACAAAAGCACCGACCCAAGCAGCGATGATCAACGATGTTCTCAATGTCGTGTTTGTGGACCATAGTTTGACAATTGCATAAATGACGCCCATGCCGAGGGAGAAAGAGATCAGCAGCTTCTGCAACAGTACGACGTGTAGTTCTTCAGACTCAATCAAAAACAAATCAGTTGTCAGAATACTGAAAAGAGTCACCTCAACGTGGTCCAAGGACTTGAACTGTGTGATCTGACCAAGAATATAGTGAATGGCAGCATGTACACCAACAATTTTCAAATTCGCCAAAATGTCGGCATGCATAGTGTTAGATGTGATGATAGAGGTCTGAATGGCGACTTTGGCAAACCATGGGAGCTCCAAGACAGAAGAAGCTAGTGCAGCGTTGTAAAGCATGAGTTCCCTGTTGTAAACATAAGAGAGCATAACAGGCAAAAACACCAAATAAACTGTGTTCCATGGCGGCAGTGGGATAGGAGAGTCTTCACCAGTTTTTGATGTCAAATTTGCTTTCACTCTGAATGCAATTATGATACCACAGAGTAATGCAACAATACCACACAGCGTACTGATCAGCAGATTAAGGTCTTCCTCTGACTGGTAAGACTCATCAAAAGCCGTGTATGCCTGGTTTGTAGTGAAAGCTAAGATTGACAGTTGCACGAATCTGTTTGTCGTGAAGTAGTTTTTGCAAAACATAGCAAGCCATTGGAAAAATTCCTCTTGTGGGTACAATGCCCTTGGCTTGTTCTTTTCTTCTTCTTCCTTCGCGTGCTGTCTGGCCTCTTCAGCAATCTCTTCCTGGGAGCGAGTCTGCACAGCGGCCTTTTTACGATCACGCTGTGATAAGACGGGTCCCTGTGCCTGAGATCTCGTTCTAGCCATTGCTTTTGAGGGCTTTTGAAAGCAGGATAAATGTGCTGGTGTTGAGATGATGTGTTGATGAGATAACATCCTACTCAACGGCACCAAATTTTATTCGCGACACCATCAGAAACTACTAAGTACTACCAACGGCACAGATATGCTTAGTTATTAAAATTATCTCTTGTGTCTCGTTACATAGTTACTAGTTCAGTCCTTGCTTAGCAAGCTAGTTCTCTCCTGAGATGACTTAGAGGTGGTGTCAGGGTCCTGTTCGTTTGGTACGCTTTCATACTCCTCTTCAATGTCTGTAGCGGCATTGGCATAAGCCTCGGCATCCGGCTTTGAGTATCCCAACTTCAAACATACCGCAAGCATCTTGTCTCTAACTTTCTCTGTAAAAGCACCAACTTCTTCTGGTTTTAAGCCTTCGGTGGACATAGGCTCCAGGACCTGAATGGTGATCTCACCAGACTGAAAAGTGCGTGTCTTTGAATTGACGAGAGAAGATGTGTTGGACACAACAATCGGAATGATTGGAATACCGGCCTGTTGAGCCAAATGGAAGGCACCTTTCTTGAATGGTAGCAGTTTGGGTTCCTGTGCATATGATCTTGTGCCTTCTGGGAAGATGTATAAACCTCTCTTCTTTGTTTTCAGCTCCTCCAGAGCCTTGCTAAGAGTTCTCACGGATTTTTGTCTGTTCGAACGATCAAGGAAAAAAGTACCACTGAGTGCCATGAACCAGCCTAGAAATGGAATCCATTTCAAAGATTTCTTGGAAGTGACAGTACAGCCCTTTGGGAAGATTCTTCCCAGAATCAAAATGTCCAAAGTTGATTGGTGGTTGCCCACAATGATTGCAGGAAGTTCCTCCAAGAATTCGCCATTGACCAGCTTGATTCTGATTCCCATCAGTGTGCTGAAAGTGTGGTAAAAAACACGAGCAGTCGACCATTGTGCCAAGTGGCGCTTACCCATGAGGGAAAGCACGATGGAGCAGAGAACACCGTAAACTGCACATCCACCAAGAATCGACACGGCACAGAATGTTTTGGTCGCATACTTCACTGTCTTGAAGACACTCATTTTGGAAGGATTTCTTAGTTGTTTCCGCGAAGGCTGAGCGAACTTAATCTATGAAGAACAAAGAACCCCCTGTACTCGGTCGTTGGGCAAAGATGCTCTTCTCTCTTTCAAAGCAATTTACCCGTGAGGTATTGACAGACGTTCACGAGTTTCGCGAAAGAGTCCTTCACCTCTCCGGTGGCAAAAGCGATGGGTGTCTGGGTTTATTACGGCCTCGCGAATACTGGGGCAAAAGACGCTCTTCATCTTCCTAAGTAGTAATACAAAAATAGTCCGTTCTAGGGTGTACTTTCAGTGGTTGGTTTACAATCGGCAAAAGGTGTCACTGCTGAATCAAACGGCTAAGTTTTTGAGCGAACCGATTTCTTCCTCATTGATCACCATTCAATCAACCCTCCCTTAACATCTGCCGGGCTAAAACCTTTTAGCTGCCCAACAATGGCGCCACCCAGCAGAATTCCTGCCCCCGTCCCACAGAGGAACCCATTGTTGATCCCGATGGATAATGATGTGGCAGAGTCGTTACAAAGACCTGGGTCGTCTTTGGAATTCGTACAGAGAGCGCAGAATGCCAGAGCTGGTGGTCTCTCGAGAACCCCAGACCCATCTAATATGCAAAGCCAAGTCCTTAAGGACGAGCACGAGAAAAGGCTGCTACAGAACAGATTGATTGCATATAACTTAGACTATCCAGAGGATGAAGCTGCATATCTCAGAGAGTCTATTGATCCAGAGTCTAAATGGTACTCGCGTAAGGAAAAAAAGAAGCTAAACCTGAAGAAGCTGATGCCATACGCCACAGAGTCCCACGTAGATCAAGCCAAGCATTTGTCACACATTGTGGTTCATCTGTACATTGCCATATTTTCATATGACCTTGAAGGGTACGTCCATATCTCAGCCAAGGATCTTGCTGCCGTAAAATCGGACATTGAACTTACTTTAGAGACGGATATGTTCAACGCTGATATGCTCTCTATTGATGCTGATGACTATGAAGCCGATGCAGGTGATGAGGAAGAGGAAGAGATCCGATCATCTGGTGTCATTGGTAAGGCACTTCCTCGATCAGCCACCATTGTTTCTCTAAACCATTGGACAAATGAGTTGAAGAGCTGTTTGAAGATGGGGTTCGATCTTCCTTTGAGATTGAGAGCATCATTGGCTAAGGTCTACTACTCTGTTGCCTTATCCCGTGGACAGAACTTGAAACTGTCTATGTTCACTGAAATGTTTGTTGAACTTTTGATACATCACAAGGTGGAACTCAAGCAAATCGGGTTGGAATTGGACCACAAAGGTTTGCTTGCTTACTACTCTCAATTTTTTCCGGGCCCCGACCCAAGGTTTGATGTCTACAACCCACTAACAAGTGATACTGATGATGAAATATTCAATGAGGTGCTCAGAGTTGGTATGTTTGCCAGCAATTATTTCAAGCCTGAAGCTTTGAAAGAGATATTTGATTGGGCAATGCAGAGATATTCAATTCCAACTTCTCGCCTGTCCTTCCAAGTTCTATCCCATAGTCTTCCTCGTATTTTCACTGACGAGGCAAATATCATTGACTATATTCCCACCATATTTCACTTTTGGACCAATTCACCAGCAACCAAGACATCATACGTTGAAAATAACATCATTCATCTCCTGAGCGAAATCGCATCAATGCACTACATCCTTTTGAATCGAGGTGAGTCGCTTCCAATAAAAGGTAAGAAGAAATATCTCGTTCTCACTGAAGATCAAATGAAGTTTTTAATGCATAGACTCTTAGGTAATTTAAGACAAGAGTTCTATACGAGATCGTACTCTCAGATATCTACCATCATGACTTGTTGTATCACTCCAGAGAATTTCGAAGACTTCTTTGCATTGTTCAAAACATTAGTTGGTTCTCTCGAGACTTTTGCCCATCCATCAAACTATGGTGGATGGTCTGCTCAGATTGCCAAATTCTGCTTCAAGTTTATTCACAGATATCACAAAAGACAACAAGACGAGAAAAAATCCAAGTCCAAGATCCCGGAAGAATACAGAATTTCCTCTAAAATGAACCACGATATTACCGAAGTTTTCCTTGAGATCTTGATGTTGGGTTCTCATACCAAGAAAGAGACGCATTCCAACTACTACGTCTCTGCTCTTGGATATTTGGCTGATCTCCATCACGGGACCCAGAATAAAGTCATCGACAAAATTTTGATTGACCTTTATGACTCCCTGACTGATCAGTTTGTCAACTCAACACATAGAATAATTGTATCCTTGAAGCAGTTCACTGAAGTTGTCCGATTCATTGTTTTAGTTCCAGAGTATAGGATCCATGTTACTAATATTCTGTCCCTTATTGTCTCGAAAATTGGCAACAACGATCTAAACTTGACCAACTATGCCATCAATACCATTGTCACAACACTCTCTATCATCCCAGTCAAAGACTGTACAACTGAGGAGGATTATGTTTCTTTTGATTCCAACACCATTCCCTTCATCCAAGAACACATTCAGCACATCAAGGAGTTTCCAACGGAGAAATTCATCGCCGATGAATCTATGATGGAAAGCGCATTCAAGGCATCTACCACTCAGTTCCCAGAGATAATGACCGCTTTCATATCCAAAATGCTACAACTTCTAGAAGCTGAGCTAAATGAAAAGATATTTTTCAAATTAACTCAGACAATTATGATCATACCACAATCACTGTCTGATGAAATATTCTATGAGATGAATAAGATAATCCATAACAAATTGCTCAGTGCTGAGTTCCACGACATAAAGGCTGATACTTTTTTTGCTAACATTATTGCATCCATGGTTTTCAGAGACCATGCCTTGGCTAAGTCTTATTTCCATGATCTCGATAAACTTATCCGTTTCGAGATCGAACAAGGTGCTGGTTCTGTAAGAAATAACACCACAGATGGACCTTTGAATGGTGACTCCAAACTTTTCATCTATTTGATAGTTCTCAGCGAAGTGCTTAGTGTTTCAAATGACCACTTTTTCGAGCTTAAAACTGAATTTATAGAGCTGATCAAGTTACTTCACACCAAGGTCACCAACCCATCTCTTTACAGTCACGTTTCTTATGTCGTCCACAAATCTCTGAAAAACTTAACAAACATAAAGCTTCAAGAGTGTAAGTTGTTCAAAGTTGAACCTACTCCAAACGAGGCTCTTGAGAACTGGGGTGCCAATCAGTTTGACGATTCGAGACTTGATGAGAAGAACATGGACTTCGACTGGTACATACCGGGTGAAAAAGATATACAATGTGCTATTGAAATATTTGAGCTTGTTGTTCTTGAGTCCTTAAGCAGCATCAATGATTTAATATCTCAAGGAAAGTTAAGAGATATCGTATCTGTCGATTATTTTATTAAAAACTTGAAGTTAATCGGCTCTGCTATATCTGGCTGCAGCATGTTGTTTGATCCTGATTTCAATTGTGATTCTTCAGAAATTTCAAGCCATTCTGCTCTAGGAAAGAAACTTCTGATATTGAAATCTCTTAGGTCTTCTAGGACTGATGAAAATGAATTGGATATCGATATTGAATTGACTGCAAACAAGGATAACAGTCTTGACTTCGTTGAACCATACGATGCTTCAGATCTACCAGATGGTAATACTTCAGAAACATCTGTTGACCATGTAATTACCGAGAATGATGCTGATGAAGAAGAACAGCCAAGTGCCGCTGTACAAGACGATGACCTCGATCATTCTGTCTTGATGACTCCAACAAGTACTATGGATACTGATATGACATCTGTTATGAACCCAGCTATTGCATTTTCTGCTCTTCGAAAAAAGATATACACTTGTGGCTACTTCTTTGGTTCTACTACTGAAGAGAAAAAGCTGTCTCCAGATTATGCTCGTATTCACTCTTTGAGAGCCTTGGCTGGCCAGTCCTTTCACAAAATCTACGTATTCTTATCCGAGCAGGAAACTGAGAACGTCGAACTATTCCAATCTTATTTACAAGTACTAAGAACGTATTTCTCTGATGTTGGCAAAGAATGTACTTTTGATATTGATGATCAACTGTTCATTGATTATGTCTTTATGAAGAAAGTTTTAGCTGCTGGCAACTACGAGATGCCTTATACTCGTACTTGTTTTGCGGCAAGAGCTGAAAAGTTTCATAGACAGAGAGTCATTCTTCACTCTACAAACAGATTTGCGTCTAAGCTCGACAAAGTCTTATTACGTGATTTGGTTGACATGGCTACTTCTTCTTATAAAACAACGAACTCGTCTGCACTACTAGCACTTCTGACTGCCATGAGAAAGGTTATTGGCTCTTATAGCGTAATAATCAAGAGCCTGATTGAGACTCTGGAAGAAATGCTCAAAACTAATGATGTCAAGCGTTTAGAAGCTATCTTGACAGTGCTTTTGTTGAGTAAGATCTCCAACAAGGTGTCATCTGACTACAAGAATTTGCAGAAGTTATTTGAACTTCTTGATCATTGTTTAAGACACAAAGAGCAAGATGTGAGCAACTTGGCCCAGAGTGAGATTGCGTTGCTATCTCATTCTATCAAGGTTCCTTCTGCAATCGCATTATTTGATCACGAAGCTGTTAACTCTATCAGACCACCTGATAAGTTCATTGACATGGAGATTGCAACTGTTAAGACTGCGAAGGATACAAAAAGAATGATGTATATACAACAGTTGGAGAAGCTTCAAGACTCGATTGCCGAATTGATAAAAGATGGAGACCATTGGATGTACAAGTATAAGTATCTAGCTACATTATCTTATCTCCAGTCATTTTACGAGCTACAGACCAAGGAGTCCATCTTAAGGTTATTTGTTACTCAGGCTAAAGGGCATCCTACCCTTATCAGGCACTGTATCCAATCTTTTTCCCGGATAATGGATAAGATAATATGTTTTGCTTTGTTTGATTACGACATTGAAAATACCTTCAAGTTGGACTTTAGAAGACGAGACTTGATTGAGGTGGATACTAGAGGCGGATACACGGAAACTTTCAAGGCCGAAATGTCCAACTTTGATAACCCAAGCTTTTACTATGATGGCAAAATAAATAGCGGTTATCTTTTTTGGGGTAAGAAATTGGTCGCATTATCTACAGAGAAGACATACGAGATATTATCATTGAGTGACCACGACAAATCTTTGCTCAAGTCTTTTGGTTCTCTGGTTACTAAGGAATGGCTATCTTCTGTTCTTAATGATGTCACCATTCACAATGAAAGTGCAGCTGTTTTTCAGGTATCCGAAGTCTCGTTACTCGCATCCATCGTCACACTTCATAGTCTGGGCTATTCTTCAATCAAGTACGAAGACATTCTTTCCATTATCAGTGAAATTTATGATAAGGATGATAAGGCTAGTGTGATTCTGTGTGCAGAGCTTGTGTGTGGTCTCTTTGCCTGCTCTAGCTATACCCTTCCAGCCGATTTAGCTACAAGAGACCGTTTTATGGAGACTTTCCTTGATGTTGCCATCTCCGTCAATTTGACTCCTGATACACGTAACGTGTGGAGTGTTATCTCTTGGTGGTTGCCTTCTAGAGTGGACTTCAGAAGATTGAGAGTCCTACACAAGAAGTTCTGTCAAGTACAGGAATTTGTTGATCCAACTTCGAACCAGGCTTTTATACAATCTTCTCGCCTGCGATTTACATTGAACTACATTGCTAGCATTGGTTGGAAGTTCCAGTCTGCTGAGAAAATCATAGAAGATCTGGTCTTTACTCACCCATATCTAGTTGTTCGTCAGGAAGCCGCTGAAATCTTGGGGTCATTGACATACTGTTTTATGAATACTTCATTTAGCAGTAGTGCTGAGTTTGTAAAAGCACAGTCAACTGACTTGGGTATGAGCATTCTTGACCTTGTGCCACCTTCTATTGATATGAAGCTTCGGAATCTCTTCACTCAAGTGGAAGAAGCTAGACTAAAAGCTGTTGATTTAACTCCACAAGAAGCTGTACAGTCTGATTACTTCTACCTCACGACTGTCGTATTGGATTGGATGAGATCTCTCTTTGGCTCTCGTATCCAGTTGTTGCTTGTCCCATACCTGTCTAAGTACCTGATTCCATTTATCATGAATGTGGAATCTCATCGTGAAATGTGCAAGATTGGAGACATATCACTGGACTTATTTATCAAATATTTTTCAAGTGGTTTGTTCTGCAGGCCTGAACAGATCCCGGATATTATTTCCATTGGAACAGTTCAGTATACATCGGTTCGTCAGCTCTTGCACCAATTATCCTTCATAGAAGGGTTTTTCAATCGCCAGTTATTGCTTTTGTCTGGTGAGGACAGACAAACACTTTTGTCGCGTGTTGACCAGTTGATGTTCCACAGTTCCGTTGAGGTTCGAACAAGGGCATCTAACGTTTTGATGGGTATCATACATAACATCAGTGATCTTGATAGCATTTCTTCGTTCAGTGAAAAATACAAGAAGATTATCAGAAAGTCCAGTCCAAAGAAACAAATTTCTACAGAAAAAATGATCAAATTGCATGGAGCAACATTGGGCCTGGGTGCTTTGATATCTGCATTTCCATATGTTTCTCCACCTCCTGTATGGATGCCAGACCAAATAGCTTTGTTGGCTAAGGCCTCTGCTCTTCGTGGTGCACCTGGTAAGTCCGCAAAAGACACACTTAGCAACTTCAAGAAACTGAGATCTGACACATGGCATATTGATCGATACTCATTCACTGAAGAGCAGTTGGGTGATCTTGAGGGTGTCTTGTCAAGAAGTTATTTCGCATGAACGTTACGTTCCATGACCACTTCTTCATTGTAATCTCATACAAAGTACGGTATGTCCCACTCATATATATGTTATTGTTTGGTTGGTGTAACCAAGTTCCAAGTGTTCTACGTAGTATTTTATGAAGTGAAGTTACATTGCTATAACTCTAAAAGTATACAGAATATGGTGTTGATATCCGTTGCCAAATCAATTAAGCATGGGTGCCTCTATTTGATCTTCTGTTCTCCATACCTCTAAGAGCACCAGTGATGTGACCTGGTGCACTTGATAAAGCACCAGTGACTGGAGCAAACTTCATGTTGGTTCGGTTTTGACGGTTCTGGCGGTGGCCATCAGAACCAGAGCTGTGACCAGCAGTGTAACCCTGTGGCTGGTGAGCGCCGGCAAGGCGTTCGTTACGCTCAGAAAGAGACTGTGCCTTATCAGCAAGAGTCAACGCAAGCTCTTGAAGCTTGGTCAACTCAACGCCCTTAGCAAAGATGATTGTATTGGAAACCTGATCCAACCCGGCAGCAATCTCTTCCTTGAAGATCATTTTGGAAACAACAGCCGAAACCTTGGACTCTGGAAGCTCAAAGAGTTGGGTGAGCTTGGAGATGGAGAGCTTGGAGTAGAAGCCCTTGAACTGGAACAAGAAAGTTCTCAAACCTTCGACTTGAATCTTTTCTCTTATCATCTCCCTCAACTTGTCAGAATCTGCGAGCAAGTTCCAAATCTTGATTGTAGTCAAGAGCTCAGCAGACTTCTTCCACTCGCCAGCCTGTAGAGCCTTAGCCGCATGCATGATATAGTCTCTTGTGTTCTCTGGAGGACCTTGGAATGTTTGTCTCTCGTGGAAGTCCAAGTTACGTCTGAAAGATTTTGTTTGAAGTCTCTTCTTTCCATCGACGGAAGAGCCGAGCTGTGCGTATTGTGGGATCTCAATTAAAAGCGAACTAGTCAAGAAGACACTCTCCAAGAGTTCCAAGTTAATGTGCATGTGGAATGGCAAGATGCGCTGTCTTTCAGCAGCGTTTGCTTGTGTGTTATATCTCTGAGAAGCTTGACCGAGCAAGTCTCTGTGGCGTTGAGAGGTGGCAATCTCAGTGAGGCATTGCTGAGCTTCGGCAATGAGGCCGTTTCTGAATGCACAGAGACCCAATTGCACAAGTGCTCTGTTGAAAAGGATCTGAATGGATGGGTCGGACGTGTGTATGGATGACTGCAAGTGAGACATCAAGAACATGTCTCTAGCCTTATGGTACTTGTTGTTACAAGCATAGTAGTAGATGTGGTTGAGAACAGAACGCTTTCTGTAAGTGGAATTTGTCTGTTTGTAGAGCACAGAGGCCAATGTGTCCATGAGATTATCAATGTATGACTCAGATGTGGAGTGTTCAAGAACGTATGACGAATTGGTGGTGGTGTTCCAAGCAGCAGACTCGGCGGCCTTTATTAAAGAAGCCGGCTTGAAATAAATGTGATCCATTCTTCTTGAAATGATTCTAGCAAGCTGGTCACCAGCAGGTGTAGTAATTTCAGACTGTGGAATCACGAGTTCTGAGTAAAGCTGAGCACGAATGATGGTATTGTATACAACCTGCTCGTCTTTTAGACGGTCGATATACTCTGTGGTATGCGGATCAATGACTTGTAAGGATCTAGTAAATTCATCATCTAATCTCTCAACAAAAGAAACAACAGAACCAATGATCTCAACAATACCAGAAGCAGATGGTTTGGGTTCAATTTCAATATCATCGATAGCTTGAGCAGTTTCCAAAACACGATGTGTGTTCTTGTTGTCTTCCAAGACTTGGAACAATCTGTTGATGTCCTTGGCAGTAGCCTGCCACTGGTCAAGGGACATGTATGACATAGTAGATGCACCATCAAATCTGAGTGGGATCAACATGAGGTAAACTATAATGATCTCGTATGGTGTTGCGGCAAGTTCAACAAGCCCCTCAAGAGTCTTGATCTGTTCCTTTGTATCGACATTCTTCTTACCTCTAGACTCAGCAACGGAGCGGATGGCAGCGTAGAGTGTAGAGCTGGCGGATGACTTTGCTGTAGTCTTTTTAGCACCGATTGTGGTAAATCCGTCATCAGCGGCATCAGGGGCCGGAGTGGCTCTTGAAGAGCCAAATGCTGGAGTGTCGTCATTAGCAAAGGCAGATGGATCAGCTCTGTAGGCGTCAACAAGAGACTTCTGCTCACGTACGGCTTTCTTGACTCTTTGTCTAGCGGTGTTAAATGCCTTGGCAACGGAGGCATTGAGTTTCTTGTTGGATCCTTCTTCAGCGGTAGCGGTGATGGTGTCGTCAAGGGCAACAAGTGATCTGATATAAGAGTTTGGAGTGGCAATCTGCTGTTGTTGAGCTCTGGTGATGAGACGACCGACCTTATCAAACTCAGCTAAGACAACAACCCAATCGTTAGAGGCCCTAGAGAAGTCCATGGTAGAGAGGGATGCCTTAATCTCATCGAGTAATTTGTCCTTGGCGGACTTGACGACCTTCTTACCATCATCAGAGTCCTCGTCGGAGGAATCATCGTACGAACGGCCGTCTGGTCTCTTCAGGAAGAAAGCTGGTCCACGTGCACCTGCTGGCATATCGTCATCGGAATCGTCGTCATCGTCATCATTGGCAAAGAAGGAATCATCAGAATCCTCGTCTTCGTCGCCTGGCTGTACAACTTCCTCGTCGGAGGACACGAGCTCCTCATCGGAAGAGGACAGAAGTTCCTCCTCGGAAGAGGAGTACTCTGAATCAGATGCACCACCCTGGAAGAAACGGGAGGCCATTGTATGATTTGATTGTGGTTTTATAAATCCCTTGTTTACCAACTGCCTTAACCCGCTTGTCCTTCGCTTTTTCGCTTTTTTTTTCCGTTGGCTGAAAAGTTTTTGGAAACCAGCGTAAATGTGAGCACAGAATTATAGTGCGAGTAGGCGTAAGTTTGAGAATGGCGTAACCTTTTACGTGATTTAAAGGCGCTATGACCACTGTTAATTGATATTGATACGTTATTGGAATGATCACATGTATTTCAATATTACTGTATAATCTACTATCGAAAAAACACGCTCTTTTTTACCCCTACAGTTTTGCTCACCTGCTTCATTGAGCCATGCTTTGTGCTCCTACCACAATTGAAAAATGATTATAGGCGATGAGCTCTTTCAAGACACAATCCCCACAAGTTCACTGATAACGAAAAAAGCAGTTTCTCATAAACACGCTTGCGATCTCATACTCCTTACAGCATACAAATGTCCTCAGAAGTCAGAGAGAAAAGGCCCAAGGTCTCTCAGCTCTGTGAGCTCTGCCATTGTCGAAAAGCTATGATCAAGCGTCCGAAGAACTTACAGAAAATATGCAAATTATGTTTCTATCACGTTTTCGAAACCGAAATTCATAACACGATTGTTATGAATAAGCTTTTCTACCGGGGTGAGCGTGTTGCGATTGGTGCATCTGGTGGCAAAGACTCCACAGTGTTGGCGTACATCCTTAAGCTTCTTAATGAACGTCATGACTACGGGTTAGACCTTGTCTTATTGAGTATCGATGAAGGCATTGTCGGTTACAGAGATGATTCCCTGGCCACTGTGAAAAGAAATAAAGAACAGTATAAGTTACCACTCGAGATTGTCTCTTATAGGGATCTTTACAACTGGACCATGGATGAGATTGTGAGTTGTGCCGGTATTAGAAACAGTTGTACATATTGTGGAGTCTTCAGAAGACAGGCACTAGACCGAGGTGCTGCCAAACTGAATATTAACCATGTTGTAACAGGTCATAATGCTGATGATATGGCCGAAACTGTATTGATGAATTTGTTGCGTGGTGATGTTGCGAGACTAGAGAAGTCCACCGCCATCATGACTTCGAGTTCTGGGTCCCCTATCAAAAGATCCAAACCATTCAAGTATTCATATCAGAAGGAGATCGTGTTATATGCACACTATAAGAAGTTGGACTACTTCTCCACAGAATGCTCATATGCTCCGGAAGCTTTTAGAGGTACCGCCAGAGAGCTCATGAAGAATTTGGAGGCTATTAGACCAAGTTGTATCATTGATATCATTCATTCTGGTGAAGATTTTGTTTTGAAGGAGAAAAGAGCCAGACAACAATTCAGAAAACGGTCAAGTCTGGAAAAAGTCAACAATACTCCAAAAGAAA
Organism: Petasospora mycetangii; assembly: GCA_003708295.3. Classification (NCBI taxonomy): domain Eukaryota; kingdom Fungi; phylum Ascomycota; class Saccharomycetes; order Phaffomycetales; family Wickerhamomycetaceae; genus Petasospora; species Petasospora mycetangii. The sequence goes on along the minus strand of PPNU03000017.1, from coordinate 19,118 downwards.
TCGAAGTGAGAGCTGATGGTTCAATATCACTGGCAAGAAATGGATTTGTCGATGGTAATAGATGTGAAAAGTGTGGTTATTTGTCAAGCAACAAAATCTGCAAAGCTTGTATGTTATTGGAAGGATTAGAAAAGAATAGAGCCAAAATTTCTCTGGAGAATGACGTCTCAACTGATGGCGCTGCCAAGTTAACGAGGACTTTGGAGAAACTCGTATTTTGAACTGACAACACAAATGGCATTATACCCATGCGTGCTGATGGTCACTATTTATGAATATCTTATGCAATCTCAAATATTAATCATACGAATTGTTTACTGATACCTGAAATAGGAAATGAGAGTTATAATACATAGTGTTCTAAAGTCATTCCATAAATCGTCTCATAAGAGCTTAATAAACTCTGCAGCATGTCTTAACATATCATCAGTTACAATGTGACCACACGGATAGGTAATTGCTTGGAATGCCTTCTTAGGGTCGACATGCTCTGGATTCTCTGTCAAGCTTTCTCCTATAGCGTCCAATAGAGGCAAGGAGTACTCTAATGGGACCAGCGAATCTTCACTTCCAAACATCGCTAGTGTTTTGGTCCTTCTAGTGTCGTAAAACCGTGCAACTCTGCTATCCTCACTTGAAGTGATGGTAAATAGTGACTCCGAATACCTCTCAGTGTTGAAACCAAGACGTGGTGATAAGATACCATAAGAATGGATATATAGGGTTGATCCTTCTAGTGATGGTTCCAATCTCTGAAGCATGAGGGAAGTCAAATCAAAAGAGCCAATGATCGGAATAGCAGCCTGGAAATACCCCGGAAACCTGACAATAGAACGAATCGTCTCATGGCCACCCATTGATACACCAGCGACGATTTTGAAGACACGGGTGAAATATCTGTAACCTGGAAGGTAGGCTGGCAAGTAATCAGCAATGCTTTTCAGCTCCAAAACACCTGCATCAATTGTAGACATCATATCTTCGGCATGATACTCGTTTCCTTCGCTCCAGTCCTTGTTTCTGAGTGCATTAACACACCGTGATCCATGGTTTCTTTGGTCCCAAGCGACGATTATGAGTGGGTCTTGCGTTTCTGTGGGTGTGCCCGCGTAGTATTGGTCTAGCATATTTCTGCCCATAGCATCAGAGTCTTTGTAGGAGCGATCCCTTCCGTGTAAAAGAAACATTACCTTCGCTGATACTGGCAAATCTGTCGGTTGAGGAGGCTCCATTGGGTTACATTGATCTGATCTGTAGTAAATGTGGACCTCGACCCCAGCGATCAGCAGCACACGTTCCGCCACGTTTCGGTCTCTTTCCACTAGTGTGTACACATTGCTACTGGCCATTTTCTTCTGCACCATGTCCGAATTTTCAAATGCGCTTGTTGTTTATATTTGTTAGTTTGCAGCTGGTTCGTTTCGCCGTGAAGCTTGATGGTCTACATCCGTACACCATCATGTAGGAATTATGGCTGGCAGGCTAATCGTGAAGGGCGTCTGTTTAGCTACTCGAGCACTGTCTAAACTAGACGTACTGAGCCCCAATAGAGTCAAAAACACCCATTGAGCACACTTTCTGAGCACATCGAGGAATGGTATCAAAATGAGATCATTTATGAAGTCGCACCGACGGGGGTCTTCGGGCGACCTTGAGGATCTCCAGCCCATAAGCACAGAAGGTCTCCACACTTCACCTCTACAGACATCACCGGGTAGAACACATTTGACCTCACCATCTTTCAAAGGAACAAAACTGCAAAGGCTCTTCCATAGAAACAAGAGCTCGTCAGGTAATCTCTCTGGGATGGCAATGGGGGCTTACCCGGTGTCACCAACGCTAGGTCGCAGCTCCTCTCCTCCCACGACCATCATCGGCACACGGACTCATGAATGGGGTACGTCAAGGCCCAGTCAGGATGCTGCTATAAGACAGCCCAGGATGAGCACATCTGAGTTATCCTCTTCAGGTTCTATATCATCATCAGGGGAATCCAACTCACGTCTTTCCAAACACACCACAAATGATAATGACGATTTTATTCAACTGCCACTAAACACAGTGCTTGAGATACCAGACAACATATCACCTACCAGGAACCTATCCTCCCTTGAAATCCGCAAGAAGAATATACATCGGCGCGCCCAAATATTCACTGCTGACTCACCAATGGAGCGACCATTATCTCCTGTAGAAGGTACAAATACATTACCGACTCTTGATGCATCTATATTTGATGAATTGGGGTTGCAAGCAGGGGATGAAGACGTTTTACAGCGTCCGGCCCTTTCTGGACTTGCACCTGCTGCTGAAATAAGCTCAACTTCGCAATTCGCAGTGCTAGATGAAAACAAGAAGTCTCTAGAAATGGTACAACGAGAAAAGCCAGATGGAAATATCACTCCCATCAGAGCCGCACATGATGAAGTTGAGGAATTGCCCGCTTTGCAGATTGACGATCCCAGGGATGCAGATGTTAAAGTAGAAGAGAACGTCGGAGATGATGATAATTCTTCACATGACAGTGAATTCTCCTTTGAACAAGACGGTATCGCAGGTCGTAACACCTCGATCCGTTACTACAAGAATCCCCACGAATTACAGAAAGAAGAACAGTCACACATGACGGTAAGAGAACAGGGATTTTACATCAATGATTTCATGGAAGATGACTTTGATGAGGATATGAATTATTTCGATGAAAATGATGACTACAATGACGATGAGGAATTGTTCAATAAAAAATACTTCTCTGATGATGAAGATGAACCACCATCGGGGCTCAGTGAGTTAAAGATTTGTCAAAAAGGCACAGACACATCACGAGAAGCCTCTGTGAAAGAGTCTAAAGAACTCTCCTCATCAACTCCATTCACATCCCCGCCGCATGTAAAGGAACAAACCCTTTGCGAGTCCATCGCACGCAATCCAGATGATTTCACAGACACTTCAGAAATCTATGAGGAGGAACTTAATGCACTCAGACCGAAGAGATCGCTGAAATATCATCAATTGCCTGGATCATTTGAACACGAATTCAGTGAACGCCGCTATTCATGGTTATCAGATGACGATCAACCTTCTAATAGAGGTTCTCAGTCATACGACTCTCTATTAGATGAAATTAACGGTATCCCTGATGATTTTGACTATGAAGACGATCCACATGGACCGCAGCAGCAGCAGCAATCAATGCGTTCTAAGGCCTTGAACAGCGTTATGAAGAAGAATCAAGGAGTCATTGTCGATGTACCACAGAACATGAAATTCCAGAGTAATGATAAAACAGTAACATTATTCCATCGGTCTCGAACCAACAGTCTAAGGTCCTCGACACAATCACCAGAACCTTTTCTCATATCTGGATCTTCAAATGAAGATCACGTGTATCTCACTCCAACCAGCTCTTTCAACACGCCCCACCCATTGTTTAAAAATGAGAGAGATGTTGAGTTGTCACCAATTTCGGAAGGTTCATACATTGATGACAGCACTGCTGAATAAAATAATGAACTTTAAAGTAATATGGTCAGTGTAGTTGTTCTTTGTCATGCGTATCTAAAAATATACGGTACACAAGTTCTTGAGAATGAAAAATCAGCATTTGTAGTCAGTGATCTATGAAAGCCTTACCTTGAGCGAAAGCATCGAAGACCGTTTGAAAAAAAAAGCCATGATTGTATCGCATCGACCGCCAGCCCAACAATCACAGCGCAGAAACAACGTCTACAGCCATCTCACAATGTCGTACGATCTCAAGAAAGAGAACCGTAAGAAATTTCAGGATAAGACCAAACTCAAAAGACATCACAAGAAGAACTACGCTAAAGTTGTGCCCAAAGAAGGAACTACCATATCAACGTCTGGTCAGGTAGGAAGCCCTACAGATACAGTATCTGAGGAGACGTTAGGCTCTCAGGCAGTATTGGGCGAGGATGGCCAACCACTGGAACGTCAAGAACCCGAGGTGCCTTCTAACCAGTGGCGATACGAGGAAGAAATCACTGTTCATGGTCACGATGATGCCGATTATGACTTAGTCAAGCGGATTGACTTCAAGAAACTTTACCTTAAAAAAGCAATTGACTTGCCACAACGCAAAAAAACACAAGACGAACTCTTGGATGACTTGCTGAAAGGCCCAGGATCAGGAGCTACAGCAAAACAGGACTACGAATACATTTCACCTAGTCAATCAAAGAACAAGGACGCCAAAGAGTTTGTCAAGATACCCATGAAACAGTTTAAGAAAACGACAGAATACATTAACGACGCACCAGCGCATCTCAAGTCAGATGAGGACTTCCTTGATGGTTTACTATGACGCATCGAAGCCAAAGTCGATAATATATCAAAAACTACCAAAAGAAGGAAGAGTATGATGTAATCAAACACATAGAGCCATCCACAAAGTAGGCAAGTGTAATCCGGTAAGCGCAGCATGCGTTCGCGAATTTTTCCTTTTCTTTTTGCACTCAAATTTTTCGGTTCGCGCAGCACCATTCAAATTTTTATCGATGCCCAAAAGAAACAGCAGGGAGGAAGTTGACTCTCTACGTGTAACTTTGGTGTACCCAATCATACAAAAAAATGGCCGTTTCTGCTTCCAAAGCTAAGAGAGACGCCAAGAAGGCTGCTGCTGGTAAGAAGGGCAAAAAGGATAAGGCCGTTGATGATGTCGATGCCACTGCCAAAGAGATTGAGCAGCTGAAGTTACAGCAGGATAAAGATGGTATCTCTGACCGTGTCACCACCGGTGTCTTGGACTCCTTGGAGACATCTAGGGATATCAAGTTGTCCTCTGTGTCTTTGCTTTTCCACGGTAAAGTTTTAATCCAGGACTCCGTATTGGAATTTAACTACGGTCGTCGTTACGGTCTCCTGGGTGAGAACGGCTGCGGTAAATCCACTTTACTCAAGGCCATTGCTGCTAGAGAGTACCCAATCCCAGAAAACATTGATATCTATTTGTTGAATGAACCAGCTGAACCATCTGATTACTCCGCTTTGGTCTACGTCGTGCGTGAAGCTGAGCATGAGTTGAAGAGATTGGAAGACCTTGTTGAAGAGATCATCGTCGAGGAAGGTCCAGAGTCCCCTAAATTGGAGCCATTGTACGAGAAGATCGATGAAATGGATCCATCTACTTTTGAATCCCGTGCCGCTATCATTTTGACTGGTTTGGGTTTCAACAAGGAGACTATTCACAAAAAAACCAAAGACATGTCTGGTGGTTGGAAGATGCGTGTCGCTTTGGCAAAAGCTCTTTTCGTTAAGCCAACCATGTTGTTGCTTGATGATCCAACTGCCCATTTGGATTTAGAAGCATGTGTTTGGTTGGAAGAGTACTTGAAGAGATTCAACCGTATTTTGGTTTTGGTTTCTCACTCTCAGGATTTCTTGAATGGTGTTTGTACCAACATGATCGATATGAGAATGCAGAAGCTTTTGGCCTACGGTGGTAACTACGACTCTTATGAGAAAACACGTGCTGAGCAGGAAACCAATCAGATGAAGTCCTACCAGAAGCAGCAAGATGAGATTGCACATATCAAAAAGTTCATTGCATCTGCTGGTACATATGCCAACTTGGTGCGTCAAGCCAAATCTCGTCAGAAAATCTTGGATAAGATGGAAGCTGACGGTTTGGTCGAAAAAGTGGTCGCAGACAGAGTTTTCACATTCAAGTTCCCAGATGTTGAGAAATTGCCACCCCCAGTTTTGTCCTTTGATGACATTTCTTTCTCCTATGATGGTAACCCAGAACACAACTTGTATGAGCATTTGAACTTCGGTGTTGATATGGATTCCCGTATTGCTCTTGTTGGACCAAATGGTGTTGGTAAATCTACTTTGCTTAAGGTCATGACTGGTCAATTGCAAGCCCAAACTGGTCGTGTCTCTCGTCACACCCATATTAAGGTTGGTGTTTACTCTCAGCACTCTGCTGATCAGTTGGACTTGACTAAGACCCCATTAGAGTTTGTCCGTGACAAGTTCTCTCACATCTCTCAAGACTTGCAGTACTGGAGAGGTCAACTTGGTCGTTATGGTTTGACCGGTGAAGGCCAAACCTCTCAAATGGCCACTTTATCTGAAGGCCAACGTTCTAGAGTCGTTTTCGCTCTGTTGGCCTTGGAAGCTCCAAACATTTTATTGTTGGACGAACCTACTAACGGTTTGGATATCCCAACCATTGACTCCTTGGCCGAAGCAATCAACTCTTTTAACGGTGGTGTTGTTGTCGTCTCGCACGATTTCCGTCTTTTGGACAAGGTTGCGAAGGACATTTTCGTTGTCGAGAACAAGACCTGTACCAGATGGGACTCCACAATCACTGCCTACAAGAACAAGTTGGCTAAGAATGTTGTGTTGTAAGGGTTTTAAGGGTATTTATAAAGTTTTTCGGATCGTCATTATACACGCTGCTTTCACTGTTGTTGTTTCATTTCTGCAGTTGCAAGGTCCCGTAGCACTGAGCATGAGTAGTTCTGATGCTAAGCGTCAAGCCTTTCGACCTTTCTCTTCCTTTTCTGCCTCTAGACCTTATTGTCTACGTGTAGATGCCGGTATACATATGTTGCTCTTACCGATTTTAGATCGCATATACGTATTTCCCAGAGGGTCCGGATCGGGAAAAATGTAAACACTGAAGCCAGGAATAGCACAGGCGTCCGCGCAGTTCGATACAGCCGCAAATCGCTAAACCTCGGACCAGCTAAAATAAAAAGTCCTGCAAATCTTCCTCGGACGATATAACGAGCACTTCGACGAGAGAGTGTTATCAACGAGGTGCAGAAGGTCCAAAACAGCGACAGAAGGACACCCACAGCATCCCGAACATTGCACTGTTGTTGTTGTGTCCTGAAAAGAAACTGATTAAGCGAGCTGCGCAAGCCAACTTCTGGTCCTTGGAAGTAGAGAGAAAGCAGCCCATATACGATGTCATTCTCAAAGGGTCACAAAAGGAGACCAACGTCTATTGCTACCGACGAGATACTCCGCTCCTCTATGAGCAACACCTACATCACACCAGCTGGCGAGGTACTCCAGTCTTCCATGGTCAAAAATGGCTCTCCATCAAAGCGTCAACTAGCCGGTTCCACGTCGCAAGTGCGCTTCTCTCTGCCAGCTGATGAGACTCGCTCCACCAGCGTTAGCTCTCAATACACTGATGATGACGATATCTCCAACGACTCATTCCTCTCCGAGGACGATTGGGAGGATATGGACGAAAACACTACACATGACAACAATAGTGAGGATGACAGCTTCAGCAGAAAGCAGATTGTCAACATGGCCAACAAAAATATCATTGAGCCACCACGAGGGAGATCGGGTCGCAGCAAAGATCGGGTATCTGTTGGAAATTCCATGAGAGTACTCGTCTCCACTTCTCCGGAACGCCAAAAACTCTTTGTGAGACCACACTCCGAACTTAACCAGTTGCCTATCCCTATTCCAGTTGAGGTTCAACTGCCACCTCCACTCTCCCCAAAGAACAAGGGCAAGTCCAGACCATCATCACTGATCTTCAACGGTGTCGACTATGAACCGCTAGATAAAGAGTTCCTCACGGGAAAATACCTCAAGAAGAAACTGAGGCAGCAGGTTAATGACTGCTTGCCACCAATACCAGCACCAGCACCAAAGCAGACCCCAGTTACATCTCCAACATCTCCAACAAAAATGCCCACAAGGTCCCAAACAAGAGCTAGGGAGTCCAGTCCTGTGGCTAGACCACCACTTAAGGAGGCTAATAGTATTATCATTCCAGATTTGTCCAAACCTATTCGGGTTGCACCAACACAGGCTGGAAAATATGCTCTGGATAATGAAAATGAAATCAAGAACCCAAGTCCCGCAGCTAAGAGACTGAACAATGAGCTGAATAGACGCTTCTCATTCCCCCCAAGAAAACAACAGGAACAGCAAAACTCCCAGAAAGAAATTGTGGCTTCTAAACCAAAAAACATGACTGAGGATGCCTCCATCTCCAAGGATCTTCCACCAGTTCCACAGCTTTCACAAAAATTGGATATTTATGCTTCTCCACAAGAGCCAACAACACAAGGACTACAGATTTATAACATACAAGGTCAACTACAGCATTCACCAAGACGTGAAGAAAACCTTAATGCATATGGTCGTTTCGGTTCTCCACTACAAAGACGTTCTCTTCCAGCTGACTTTGGACAACGTCCAATTGTGACTTCTAAACCAATTCAATTCCATCAACACAGAAGATCTAAATCACAGATTATTGACTTCGAAGTTGAAGCAGCTGATATCATTGACAGACAACAGCAACAACATCAACAACAACAACACTTACCTCTCCCACGCTCTCCAGTCCGCAATAATGACGATAATGAGAGTGAAGTGCCTTCATCACAATTTAATGACCAGTTGCTGGTTCAGAAGCCAGTTGGTAACCAATATTCAGAACTAATTCTCCCTCCAACACAACCTTTACAAATTCGCAAATCAGTTCGTGAACTTCCTCCAAACCCACCACAATTCCAAAGACCTCACATTAATACCATTCCACATGAAGAGTCTATGAGCTCCATTCAAGACTCAATCCAGGACTCCATCCAGGATTCTATCGAGTACTCTGCTGAGGACTCCGTCCAGAGCTCCGTTCAAGAATCTATACAAGAAGATTCTGTATCTAACAATGATGACACACAGCTTCTTGACCTTGGTAATCTGATTATGATCTCTGGAGGATCATTGAAACTCACAACTGAAGAGATTGATGTCATGGACCAATCCATCGCTGCTCAATCACACATCTACGATCGCCCACTGGCCAATAATGCTGAAAAGTCAACCGATGAAAGTGATAAACCAAGTCACCTTGACGCTCCATTGGAACACACCAATAATGAAGAATCTAAGGAACGACCATTAGGTGCACATCTCCATCCACAGCCTGTCTTCATGAAGGACACCATTTTGGCTGATCATATCCGTTCAGCTTCGCAACAGATCAATTTGAGATTACACAAACATGTTTCGTCTCCATTGACGAGTCATTCAAGCTATGAATCTGAGGCTATGAGTGAAACATTCTCTAACACTGGCTCTGATAAGACTATAGACACAGCCTACTCTGAGCCTAGACAGATTGTGGATTTGACTCAAAGTATGGCTGGTATGAGACTTAAGTCAAATGCGGGCGGAAAAAATTCAGACAACTTCAGTTCAAACCAGATGTCTGAGCTTCCAATGTGGCAAAACTCAGTATACAAGAGTGAGATGAAGGAGTTAGAAAACGGTGAATTCCAAGAGACAATTATTCTGGACAGTGAAAATGAAGAAGAGGATGTTCGAAAACTAAACATCAGACACAAGAGATCTAAATCCAATGTTACGGACGGATCCAGGGCTTTCTCTGCTTTCTCGTTTGAAACAGTTGCCTCTGAAGTTCAAATGAGATTGTCTTCTGATGAGATGTCGAGATCCGTGACGCCAGTTTCATTGGCACCAGCTAGGGAAGTTCGTCGGTATGGGTCCAAACGTAAGTCTGTGATTGAGATGTGTGAAGACACTATGAACAGCACAAGAGAGGTTATGGATAATTTGAAAAGGCAAAGAACGATTTTGTTGAGCAGAAGAAAGAAGCTGATGAAAGAAGCTGGTAATGACGAGGCTAAGCTCGCAGGTATCAAAGATTTACAACAGCAATTACAACAGGTAAAGCGCAAAGAGTCGCTCTTAAAGAACAAGCACAAGGTGCAACCAAGCACTGCAAGTTCTATTGCAAGCTCCGAGGTAAGTGACTACTTCGACTACCAGAACAACCAGACTTATGACTTTCATACTTTTATGAGATCCAAGTCTGATGTCAGTTTGGTGTAAATGAGATCAAGATCACAGAGAGCCGTGTCTGTACCGTGGCAGATTCATCTCATATCATATATGTAACATATTTACGAAAAGAGGCTTGCTTTGCTCTCTGATAACCAACTAATAAGGACTAATGTTTAATTAAAGTTTTAGTAGGTATCTATATAACTATGTGCTGATATTTACGCTCCGTGCTTGGTAGTCATTTCTACCCCGGCGTAAGTGACAGCATTGTTTATCAATTCGCGAAAGCCAGTACAAAGCCGTGTTCCCAACTTCATTTGTACCTTCTTCCACGCCGCTCGACTCCACACTCACCACACCGGGAAACTAATACGCTCAAAAATCTACTGATCTTTGCTGTTCCATCCCTATCTTTCTCACGCACTCATACTCTCACCTGCTTCACGCCCTCCATTTACATCCTGCTAATCACAGCTATGGGCTCACAACCGTCCGGCTCTTTTGACGCCACCTTTTCTAAACCTCCAAAGCCACTGAACAGGCTCCCTGATGCTCGTCTCCCTAACGGTGCCGCACCTGACTTTGGAAATGGACCTCACAAAATCCAGCGCAAGTCACGGGTTAAGATATCACCGCCACAGACAGATGCTTCAAAGAGTCAGGCGCAGCCTCAGAAGAAGAACAACGTCAAGAAGTCTAAGCCAGCCGATAACTTCCAGTCCCAACCACAGGGTAAAGGGTCTCAGAAAAGCTACAATGGCAGCTCTAAGAAGAGTTCTTCTAAGAAGCCTAAACAGCTCTCCTCGCCTCAGTCTAGTCCAGATCTGAATCATACCCAAATCGCCAATAACGACAACTACACTCTAACTCCTGGCTCTACTACTTTGCTTGCCACTGATAAGAGTTCTACAAGAGCAACAAGAGCACCAAGAGCTTCCCAAACTCCTATTTCTGATCACTATGGTGCTAACACCTATGCTGCTCCACCGGTTTCTGCTCTTCCAAAGCCTTCATTTATGTAAAAGCGTGAATTTGTTGGTTTAGTTGTCTATTTTTACCCTACTTTCCCGTTACTTGAGCATTTGTTACTCTGTTCTGTTCTTTCGTTTTCTGGTATCTTGATTCTTCACTTCTTTGTCATTTTGTTTACTCCAAACTTTGCATCACCAGTTCTACATTTCATATTGGACATAAACACGCACCATATCCAGAATGTCTAAGACATCGCTTGTGTTCAACTATTACACCAGAACTATTTTAGAGATCATTGTCTCACCCTCTTTGGAAGATTGGGAATTCTATGACTTCTTTTTGTTTTTTTTCCCCATAACGCTGCTAAAATTAAATGCACATATATGTTGCCTGAGTGGGATTTCATAATAATGATTCCCCTCGTTATTGGATAAATCACTGTAAATTGTTTCATGAAGATTTTAGGTCATAAAGTCATATTTGGGAACTTGTTGAAAGTCGAAAAGGTCAGGTGACGTTTACTCAGATGTCTCTGACAAAGTGGTTCTCACAGTGGTAGCCGTCTGGGTTCTTGTCCAGGTATTCCTGATGATAATCCTCAGCCTCAACCCAAGTTTGGATTGGCTCAATCTTGGTGACAATCTTGTTCCCCCATTTAGGCTGAAACTCCTCTGTCACTTGCTTGGCGATAACAAGGTCATCATCTGTGTGTGTAAAAATCGCAGAACGATACTGTGTTCCTGTGTCAGCACCTTGCTTGTTCTGTGTAGTTGGGTCATGTATCCTGTAGAAGAAAGACAGCAGCTCTACCAGTGTGACTTTGGATGGGTCATATGAGATTTGGAGTACCTCAGCAAACTCAGTGTCACCCTGGCATACTCTCTTATATGAAACGGTTTCAAAATCCTTAAGACCGTTGGCAAACCCAACTTTAGCATCTATGAGGCCCTTGCCAAGATAGCGCTTTCTGTAGATCTGTTCAACACCCCAGAAACAACTAATTTGTTCATGTTAGTAAGCTTTATAATGGAGAATGCGATTTATGCCCTAACAAAAGCAAGTACCCGGAAGAGACATACCCAGCAGCGACGGTAATGAGCCTGTTGGTAGAAGGGTTGAATTTGATGTGAGGAGAGACAACAGTGCGTGTCATTTTGACTGTAGTGTTGAAATACTTTATAAATCCGTTACCTCAAAACTGAACCAAACCACACAGCAACAAGATAAAGATCAGGCGTTGCCAAAGACTTTTCATTGTTGGCGTTAGCCGATGGCGCAAACTGTGGCGCGCGGACTTCCGCTCACACTGCGTCTGTCTTGTGTTCGGGTGTGGTTGTTGGAGAGATTACGGATCGATAAGAGCTTCTTATAGTGATTGGAGTTGTATTGAGCTGCTGTTGTCAAATGAACCTTTCGGTCATTGTTTATTCCTCTACTTCATCTACCAGTGAAACGATGCAATGTTAAGCCCTGTCGAGTTTACAGACTCGGGGATCAAAGGGCATCAGAAGCAGCATCAAAATGAGAGGGTAACCACAGTTCTCTTTCGGTGCTGTGTTACGTAACGCAAAAACAGAGAAGGGTCTCAATGGTTCCAGCGGTCACATTCACGGGCAATTTTGTATAACTGTGTTTTTATGACAGTAGGCAGTAATGACTAATTTGTGGAGAACAATAATAATTTAAGAAGAAAAAGAAAGAAAAAGTAACCCCATCTATATCAAAAAAGTTCACCCGATTTTAACCTCCGCAATATATCAACACTTCAAACCCCGCCGCTTATTCGGGTTCGATACACTAACACACGAATTGAAGCAAACTAGCCCTTAACTGATATGACCTACGTGCCACCAAAATACCCACCACTAACCAAAGACCAGTTTTATGCCGCTGTAGGCAAGACACCACTTGTCAAATTTGAATCTTTGTCCCGAAAGATTGGACGAAACATTTACTTTAAAGCAGAGTACTTGAATCCAGGAAGATCCATCAAAGATCGTCCAGCTTGCTATTTGCTAGACGCTGCATTGAGCTCGGGAAAGCTTTCTCCAGGTGGCACTCTTGCGGAGGCCACTGCCGGTAACACTGGGTTGGCCCTGGCGTTGTTGGCACGATCATATGATCCACCTTTCAAAGTGAGACTATTCGTTCCTGATGTGTTAATCCAGGACAAAATTTCTTTGCTAGAATCTGTTGGATGCACTGTTATCAAATGTCCTTCTGATGTTCCTGCTACAGATCCGTTGTTCTTTAATAACCAGGCCATGCAGTACGCTGAGGATTATGACAACACTGTATTTGTCAATCAGATGGGTAACACAGCCAATAGAAAGGCACACTACGAGACTACTGGACCAGAGATCTGGTCACAGCTAGATGGAAATGTTGACGGGTTCACTGCTTCAGCTGGTACTGGTGGAACCCTAACAGGGGTCTCATCCTACCTCAAGGAGAAGTCGCACGGCAAAATTACCTGCTGGGCTGCTGATAGATTTGGATCTGGACTATGCTCGTATGTCAAGACGAATGGTCTCAGCTGGGAATCTGAAGGAAACTCATTTGTCGAGGGTATTGGTAAAAAAAGTCTCACGGGTCAAATGGATGAGGTTCTAGACCTTGTTGACGGGGCGATCACCATCACAGATACTGACGCGATAGTGACGAGTTATACGTTGTATTCAGAACAAGGTGTGTGGATTGGACCTTCTGCTGCTTTGAATATATGTGCTGCTCGTGAACTGGCTAAGACGCTACCAGAGGACTCAAATGTTGTGACCACCGCTGCCGATTACGCAGACAACTACGCTTCCAAAATGTTTAACAAGCAATGGTTGATCGATAATGGCCACTGGGAACACATTCCCGACGAGTTAAAGAAGTATGCCAGCTATAGCGTGTAATAAGATCCTGCAATTAACTAGCTTTCTAATTATATCCTTAGTCCATAATGACTTCATCGGGCTTTGTGTAGAACCCCTTGCACTAGACAAAACGGCACAAAAGCCGACTCGGTCTACGGGCTCTGCCGCACATGTTTGACTCGGGAAGCTTACCGGGATCTTCGCGCTCGTCACGTGCACGATGGTGAAAAGTGTGGCACTGAACGTCCACAGCTGCAAAGCACGTAATTGTGGCTCCTCCTCGTTCTATTGTGGCTACACCTGTTTCCCCAGAAATGTGTCAAATAAGATCTCTCCTGCATCTTTGTTTACATTTCTCAACCAGAGACTCCACAAACCACTCCTTGAGCTCTACAAATCTCTGTTGTTAACAGCCCAATGGCAGGGTGTCCACTAGGGTGTGACTTCTTTTGTCTCGACCAGGACAGAAGGGCCGAGTTCAAAAAAAAGAAACGACATTCATTTGTCCAGTGGGCCCAGAACGAGAAACACAAATGCACAGCGAGATAAGGACAACGCTGCAACAGCAGATTAAGGGCCCTATAACACCCAGGAGAATTGTATCATGAATAGAAGCTTGATCCGAAACAAGGTGCGTTCACAGCTGGTCTCCTCCGACAGGGTACTTCTTCGTACGACTTGTAGTTCTCGTGATCTTTGCCAGAACAGTTTAGCGGAACTTGCCTAGGAATCTTTGCATTTGTCCGATTAAAGCCTGCCACTACCGATAGAGAGGGGGACACTTCCGCCTTTGTGGTCATTAAGAACCAATAATATTGTTAATGTCCAGACAGACGCGCTCAAGTGTGACGTGTCAAAGATAGTGGGCCAGTCTCTGACTCCTCCCCCCCCCTTCACCCACCTCCGTTGTCTATATAAACACATGGATGTATCCGCATCCCATGACAACACAGTACCAAGCGTACTAAATTTACACAAAGCATCATTACAACTACCATAATGACTGTTGAAACCTTCCCACAGTACACATACGACGAGTTCAGAGCCAAAGTTGGTAACACGCCATTAATCAAGTACGAATCCCTTTCCAAGGAGATTGGTCGCAACATCTACTTCAAAGCTGAGTACTTCAACCCTGGTAAGTCCATCAAGGACCGTGCCGTTCTCTACTTGCTTCAGGATGTAATCGAGTCTGGTCAAATTCAGCCTGGTGGAACGTTGGTTGAGTCTACAGCTGGTAACACTGGTGTTGCTATTGCCTTGTTAGCAAAGTGTTACACGCCCCATTTCAAAGTCAAGTTATTCGTTCCAGACACTTTGGGATCTGAGAAAGTTGATTTAATGGAAAGTTTGGGTTGTGAACTTGTCAAATGTCCAGCTGCAGCTTCACCTACCTCCCCAGATTGTTTCACTAATGCTGCAAGAACTTTCGCTAAGACCACTCCAAACGCAATTTGCATCAACCAGATGAACAACTGCTCCAACAGAATGTCTCATTACCACGGAACTGCTCCAGAGATGTGGAATGCCTTAAATGGTAAGGTTGACGGTTTTACAGCCGCGGCAGGTACCGGCGGTACCTTCATGGGAATTGCCTCTTACTTTAAAGACAAAAGTGAAGGTAAGACCGTATGCTGGTTTGCTGATAAGAAAGGTTCTGGGTTGTGTCACTACATAAAAACCAAAGGTAAAGATGGCTGGAAATCCGAAGGGTCCTCTTTCGTTGAAGGAATCGGCAAGCATAATTTGACTGGTAATATGCACGATGCTTTGGAAATTGCCGATGATTCTATCACTATTGATGACACTGATGCTATTGTGACTTGCCTTCGACTTATTGATGAACAAGACTGCTGGATTGGTGCCTCCGGTGGATTGAATATCTGTGCTGCTAAGGCCTTGGCCGTGACTTTGCCAGAAGGGTCTAATGTTGTTACAACTATCGCCGATGGTGCTGAGAAATATCTTTCAAAGATGTTCAACAAGCAGTGGTTGATTGATAACGGTCACTGGGATGCAATTCCAGATCATTTGAGAAAGTACGCCACCTATGGTGCGTAAATTGAGTATACTTTATGTACCACTTGCTAATGACCTTTGATGCCCCGCCCTACCTTTGTTTTCGCGTACGTTAAAAGCAAATGAACTTCACGTACCTTGACACACTATAATCACATACCTGATATCGAAACGTGTTGTAGATAGATTCATATTTGTCGACATCCTCATGAGTCTTGGTGTTCTTCTCTAGTCAC
This sequence comes from Petasospora mycetangii, assembly GCA_003708295.3. Lineage (NCBI taxonomy): Eukaryota > Fungi > Ascomycota > Saccharomycetes > Phaffomycetales > Wickerhamomycetaceae > Petasospora > Petasospora mycetangii. The sequence continues at coordinate 3,211 of PPNU03000017.1, read as the reverse complement.
AAGATACTGTTGTAAGCACTCAATATGAATCTGTTTCTCCAAACTCGTAATATCTGAGAGTTATAAGCACACATGATATTCCACTTCATTAGCACAGTTCTTTGGTGTATAGTTCAATGATCATGGGTTTCATTAACTATAGTGGAACATATAGCTAAGATTATCGGAGGAATGCCATTCGCAATTGCGCCTAAACGGTATTACTACTCAGCAAACGCGGGGTAATGTACTCCGAACAGCACAACTTCCGATGAATATGTCCCAGTGATTTGAGTGTACTTCAACACAGAAGTAGCCAAAGGCAATATCCAACACACGCATCTTAAATATAAAATGCTAAGATCACATAGAGTCGAAGTCCAGGAGTTTGTTCGGAAAAAACGGTTATGTTAGGCACAGCGATGGCTTAGAAAACACATGCTATACAACTCGCGGCATGGAGAAAGTCCGAGAACATTGCAAATAGATATTTAAAGGCACATATATCTTTTTATTGATGTTTTCCTTATGTAGTGGCACACATAACAGGATAAACACAGAATTCAATGCACTCCCGTCTCGCTCATATTAGACATATTCCCTACTTCACGCGTTCTCTTGCAACAGCAGTTCGTGCCCCAGCTCGTGCTATTGTCGCATATAACTCTCAAGACGGTCACACACTGAATTGGAGACTCGAGAATATCGATGTGTGTACTGATTTGGGACCACACGAGCTACTCATTGAAACCCAGGCAGTCGGTATATGCCATACCGATGTTGCCTTTGGTGCTAAGCTTCTGCAACCAAAGATTTTCGGTCATGAAGGTGCTGCTATCGTCAAGGCCGTTGGTTCCTCAGTGACGGCCGCAAAGCCCGGCGACCCTGTGCTCATGAGCGTCAATTACTGTGGTTCCTGTAACACTTGTACACATGATGATATGGCTTACTGTGAGAACTCTTTCAACGTCAATTTTGATGACTGGGCCAAGGATAAACCTGTTTTCTATTCCAAATCTGGTGAGGGCATTGAGGGAAGATTCTTTGGTCAGTCAACGTTCTCGTCCCTATCTGTGGCCTCTGAGAATTCAGTTGTCAACGCTAAAGATATGGGACTTTCCGAATCAGAGTTCCACAAGTTATCTCCACTGGGTTGTGGTATCCAGACTGGTGCTGGCGCTACATATATTGAGGCTCAGACAAAGCCAGGTCAGTCTGTTGCTGTTTACGGTCTTGGTGGTGTTGGATTCGCTGCTATCATGGGTGCTCGTCAAGCTGGTGCCTCCAAAATTATTGCTGTGGATATCAACGAAAAGAAATTGGCTATGGCTAAGGACTTTGGGGCCACCCATACTGTCAAAGCTGGTGATGATGCCGAAGCACACGCAAAAATAATGGAAATCACCGGACGTGGTACCGATGTTGGGTTTGAGTGTATTGGTGGTGCACGATTCATTGAGAACGCTATCAAAAACTCGGCCGTTAGGGGTCGTGTATTGTACGTTGGTGTTCCTAAGGATCCATTGGATGAAATCAAAGTCCCATTAATGCCATTTCTGTTCAAAGGCGGAAGACTGCAAGCTGTCATTGAAGGTGGTGCTAACCCACAAAAATTTATTCCACAGATGGTTCGGTGGTATAAAAAGGGGGAGTTCCCAGTAGACAAGCTTGTCCAGCTTTACCAGTTAGATCAGTACCAGACTGCATTGTCTGATATGAAAAAGGGCAGTGTGGTCAAGCCAGTATTGGTCTTCTGATTTTCCCCATTTTGACTTTAGGCTTGACTGGAAGTGTATATTCAATTCATTATGTAAGAGGCTGAACCCGTTTAAGAAGGCATAAGCTCTAGTTATGTGGTAGATTGCAAAACTGTCCACTACCCTCAAATATTGATGAGGTGAAAAGACTTTAAATAGTAAATATATACAAAGATTTGTGGTAGTCATTCATTTTTCTTCACACACGTATTCGGGTGAATAGTCCTGGCCTACTCAAAGACTCCCTCCACTATCAAAAAACGACCCAGTTTTATCATCATGTGACTGCCCAACGGGTTCACTATGGTTATCGACTTCTAAGAGACGAAGAGCTCATGGCTGTATAAATCCTCAGCACCTATGCAACTAATTTCAAACCAGGATCCTGAAATGAAGGTTTATCCGGTTTACAAGGGTGTAAAAACTCGGCCGGGACAACAACGACGGAAACCATCGGGGAAAAGTATATTATTTGAGTGCTTCTCTATAGATTAAAAGGGGCATTTCAAAATGTTATAAACTGGTTGCTCAATGTCACCTATCGTTGTCTCCCAGCACTCGTACCACCTCCTAACCCCGAAAACACAGAGTTCCCAATGTTTAGACGTTTCTTTTTTTGGTTTACCCCAGCGCAAAAATGGGCGATCTGCCTAGCGTTTCCACTTTCTTAGCGTATATTTCAGACCGCTTCCACCGCTTCTTTGGGTGATGCCTCCATTAGTATTCACAAGATAATTTTGCGCTACGCAGACCATCTAACAATCTTTAGCGTAATTCTCAGCACATCTCCCTAGACTTGCTGCACAGCAAATTTTTTCTTACCAGCCATCAGACGTATAAAGAGCGCGCCTGATCGCCACTTTCCCAGACTTCGCCATCGCCTTCTAAGTTTCCCTTCCTTGTCGCTCACACCGGTAATCACTGCATTCCATTCTGAGAAATAACATATAACAATGGTACGTATCACTTACAATACTCTTGTGTGCCTTTGCCTGCTTGTTGTGTCTCCACAGGCGTATTAATACCTATCTTCTTAGCTCTTCGCAGGGCTCTGAGCGCTTCCAGGTTGCAGCTTCACTAAACACCAGCAGTAAAGTATTCAAAGCAAGATACTCTCTGGCTGTGTCATTGGCTCCTCTGGATCTCTTCACGGATTTGATTGGCCCTTTTGGGCTTCTCTTTGCTGTCTTTGCCGTTGCCTGCTGTTTCGCCTGGCTGTTATCTTTTCACCGCACTGAAAATTTTCATCGCGATGTGTGAAGCTTCTGGAACATTTTTTTAAGGATCGGCGCTGGGGCCTAGGCAGTGCATTTCGAACAATACACTAACAACTCATCTATAGGGTAAGGAAAAGTCTCACGTTAACGTCGTCGTCGTCGGTCACGTCGATTCTGGTAAGTCTACTACCACCGGTCACTTGATTTTCAAGTGTGGTGGTATTGACAAGAGAACCATCGAGAAGTTCGAGAAGGAGG